>SJXQ01007243.1:77070-153313 GCA_006408695.1 Aepyceros melampus
CAAAGTTCATTTAGGTATATTAGAAGTGTGTTTTTGTTTTTTTGGGAGCCTTGCTTCTTATGAACAAGAAACGTGACTCTTGTTTATTTTTTAAACTGTCCATTTGATGTTTTGCTTAAAAAAATTAGTGGGATACAGGATAATCAAAGATAGTCAAAGGGTCACAAGAGTCAGACACAACTTAGCGACTGAACAACAGGATAATCAGCTTAAATGTTAGCATAGAAAATAAGGCTTTCACTGAGAAATGTTAACTTATTATCATACATTGTGTTAAAAATTCTTTTTTTCCCTTTGGTGGTGGTTGGTGGTTTAGTCGCTGCTAAGTCGTGTCTGACTCTTTTTGACCCAATGGACTGTAGCCCATAAGGCTCCTCTGTCCATGGGATTTTCCAGGCAAGAATACTGGAGTGGATTGCCATTTCCTTCTCCAGGCGATCTTCCCAACCCAGGAATCGAACTCAGATCTCCTGCATTGCAGGCAGATTCTTTACCGACTGAGCTATGTTCAAAAAAACAAACTGTTGTGTCAGAGACTGACTTTCAGTAGATTGGAGATTCAGTTCAGTTCAGTCGCTCAGTCATGACCGTTGCTACCCCTTGAATTGCAGCACGCCAGGTCTCCCTGTACTTCACCAACTCCCGGAGTTCATTCAGACTCACATCCATCAAGTCAGTAATGCCATCCAGCCATCTCATCCTCTGTCGTGCCCTTTTCCTCCTGTCCCCAATCCCTCCCAGCATCAGAGTCTTTTCCAGTGAGTCAGCTCTTCTCATGAGGTGGCCAAAGTATTGGAGTTTCAGCTTCAGCATCAGTCCTTCCAAAGAAATCCCAGGACTGATCTCCTTTAGAATGGACTGGTTGGATCTCCTTGCAGCCCAAGTGACTCTCAAGAGTCTTCTCCAACACCACAGTTCAAAAGCATCAATTCTTTGGTGCTCAGCTTTCTTCACAGTCCAACTCTCACATCCATACGTGACCGCTGGAGAAACCATAGCCTTGACTAGGCAGACCTTTGTTGCAAAGTAATGTCTCTGCTTTTCAGTATGCTATCTAGGTTGGTCATAACTTTCTGTCCAATGAGGAAGCATCTTTTAATTTCATGGCTTCAGTCACCATCTGCAGTGATTTTGGAGCCCCCAAAAATAAAGTCTGACACTATTTCCACCGTTTCCCCATCTATTTCCCATGAAGTGATGGGACCAGATGCCATGATCTTCGTTTTCTGAATGTTGAAGATTAGGAACTAATAAATCCAGAGTTGGAAAATTAGAAAACAAAGGGAGAAATGGAGAAAGTAAATGGGATATGACAAAAGAGAGTGAGGACTTACACAGAAAGAAAAAACTGGAAGTGGATGCTGTTAGTTTTAAGATGTCATTCAGTCCTATCCAACTTTTTGTGACCCCATGGACTGCAGCATGTCAGCCTTCCCTGTCCTTTCACTATCTCCCAGAGTTTGCTCAAACTCGTGTCCTTTGAGTCACTGATGCCATCCAACCCTCTCGTCCTCTGTCCCCCACTTCTGCCCTCAATCTTTTCCAGCATCAGGATCTTTACCAATGAGTTGGCTCTTCACATTTGGTGGCCAAAGTATTGGAGCTGCAACCTCAGTGTCAGTCCTTCCAATGAGTATTCAGGGTTGATTTCCTTTAGGATTGACTGGTTTGATCTTGTTGTTGAAGGGACTCTCAAGAGTCTTCTCCAGCACCACATTGCAAAAGCTTCAATTCTTTGGTGCTCAGCCTTCTTTATGGTCCAACACTCACATCTGTACATCACTACTGGAAAGACCATAGCTTTGACTATACAGACCTTTGTTGTCAAAGTTATATCTCTGCTTTTTAATATATCTAGGTTTGTCATAGCTTTCCTTCTAAGGAGCAAGCACTTTTAATTTTGTGGCTGCAGTCACTGTCCCCAGTGATTTTGAAGCCTAAGAAAATAAAGTCTGTCACTGTTTCCATTTTTTTCTCCATCTGTTTGCCATGAAATGATGGGACCAAATACTATGATCATTTATTTGAATGTTGAGTTTTAAGCAGCTCTTTCACTCTCACCCCCATCAAGAAGCTGTTTATAAAGTTCCTCTTCCCTTTATACCATTAGAGTGGTATCATCTACATATCTGAGGTTGTTAGTATTTCTTCCGGCAATCCTGATTCCACCTTGTGGAATTTCTCATGATGTACTCTGTGTATAAGTTAAATAAACAGGGTGACAGTGTACAAACTGACATACTCCTTTCTCAATTTTGAACCAGCCCGTTATTCCATGTCTGGTTCTGTCGCTTCTTGACCTGCATAGAGATTTCTAAGAAGATAGATAAGGTGGTATGGTATTCTCATCTCTTTAAGAATTTTCCAGTTTCTTGTGATCCACACAGTCAAAGTCTTTTGTGTAGTCAGTAAAGTAGAAGTACATGCTTTTCTGGAATTTCTTTGCTTTCTCTGTGACCCAATAAATGGGACCCAATAAGTGGGCAATTTGATCTCTGGTTCCTCTGCCTTTTCTAAATCCAGCTTGTACATCTGGAAATTCTCGGTTTACATACTGTTGAAGCCTAGCTTGAAGGATTTTGAGCATTACCTTAGGAGCATATGAAATGAGCATAATTGTACAGTAGTTTGAACATTCTGTGGCATTGCCTTTCTTTGAAATTGAAATGAAAACTGACCTTTTCCATTCCTGTGGCCACTGCTCGCATAATGAGTGCAGCATTTTAACAGCATCATCTTTTAGGATTTGAAATAGTTCAGCTGGAATTCCATCACCTCCACTAGCTTTGTTCATAGTAATGCTTCGTAAGGCCCACTTGACTTTACACTCCAGGATGTTGGCTCTAGGTGAGTGACGACACCATTGTGGTTATCTGCCTAGTCGTGTCCAACTCTTTGAGACACCATGGACTATACAGTCCATGGAATTTTCTTGGCCAGAATACTGGGGTGGGTATTTGATTCACTTCTCCAGGAGATCTTCCCAACTTAGGGATAGAACCCAGGTCTCCCACGTTGCAGACAGATTCTTTACCAGCTGAGCCACGTTGAGACCTTTTTTGTATATTGTGGGTATTCTTGCCATCTCTTCTACTTCTGTTAGGTCCTTGCCATTTCCATTCTTTATCGTGCGCGTCTTTGCATGAAATGTTCCCTGGGTATCTCCAGTTTTCTTGAAGAGATCTCTAGTCTTTCCCATTCTATTGTTTTCTTTATTTCTTTGCATTGTTCACTTAAGAAAGCTTTTTTCTCTCTCCTCGCTGTATTATGGAACTCTGCATTCAGATTGGTATTATCTTTTCCTTTCTCCTTTACCTTTCGCTTCTCTTCTCAGCTGTTGGTAAGGACTCCTCAGCCATTTTTTCCTTCTTGCATTTCTTTTCCTTGGAGATGGTTTTGCTCACTGCCTCCTGTACAATGTTATGAATCTCCATCCAGAGTTCTTCAGGTGCTCTATCAGATCTAATCCCTTGAATCTATTTGTCACTTCCATTATATAATCATAAGGCATTTGATTTAGGTCATATGTCAATGGCCTAGTGGTTTTCCCTCCTTTCTTCAGTTTAAGCCTAAATTTTGCAATAAGGAGCTCATGATTTGAGTCACAGTCAGCTCCACGTCTTGTGTTTGCTGACTATATAGAGCTTCTCCATCTTCAGCTGCAAAGAATATAATCAAGCTGATTTTGGTATTGACCATCTGGTGATTTCCATGTGTAGATGTCTTTGTGTTGTTGGAAGGGGCTGTTCGCTATCACCAGTGTGTTCTTTTGGCAAAACTTTTTTAGCCTTTGCCCTGCTTCCTTTTGTACTCTAAAGCCAAACTTGCCTGTTACTCCAGGTATCTCTTCACTTCCTACTTTTGCCTTCCAGTCCCCTATGAGGAAAAGGGCATCTTTTTGTTTTAGGTGTTAATTCTATAACGTCTTGTAGGTCTTCATAGAACCATTTAACTTCTGCTTCTTCAGCTTTAGTGATTGGGTCACAGACTTGAATTACTGTGAAATTGAATGGTTTGCCTTGGAAACGAACAGAGATTTTTTGTTGTTTTGAGATTGCACCGAAGTACTGCATTTTGGACTCTCGTTGTTATGAAGTTACAAGTTCAGTTCAGTCAGTTCAGTCACTCAGTCGTATCCTACTCTTTGTGACCTCATGAATTGCAGCACGCCAGGCCTCCCTATCCATCACAAACTCCCAGAGTTCGCTCAAACTCATGTCCATTGAGTCAGTGATGCCATCCAGCCATCTCATTCTCTGTCGTCCCCTTCTCCTCCAGCCCTCAATCCCTCCCAGCATCAGTCTTTTCCATTGAGTCAACTCTTCCCATGGGGTGACCAAAGTACTGGAGTTTCAGCTTCAGCATCAGTTCTTCCTATGAACACCCAGAACTGATCTCCTTTAGAATGGACTGGTGGGATCTCCTTGCAGTCCAAGGGACTCCCAAGAGTCTTCTCCAACACCACAGTTCAAAAGCATCAATTCTTCGGCGCTCAGCTTTCTTCACAGTCCAACTCTCACATCCATACATGACCACTGGAAAAACCATAGCCTTGACTAGACGGACCTTTGTTGGCAAAATAATGTCTCTGCTTTTGAATATACTATCTAGGTTGGTCATAACGTTCCTTCCAAGGAGTAAGTGTCTTTTAATTTCATGGCTGCAATCACCATCTGCAGTGATTTTGGAGCCCCCAGAAATAAAGTATGACACTATTTCCACTGTTTCCCCATGTATTTCCCATGAAGCAATGGGACCAGATGTCATGATCTTAGTTTTCTGAATGTTGAGCTTTAAGCCAACTTTTTCACTCTCCTCTCTCACTTTCAACAAGAGGCTTTTTAGTTCCTCTTCACTTTCTGCCATAAGGGTGGTGTCATCTGCATATCTGAGGTTATTGGTATTTCTCCCAGCAATCATGATTCCAGCTTGTGCTTCTTCCAGCCCAGCGTTTCACATGATATACCCTGCATATAAGTTAGATAAGCAAGGTGACAATATACAGCCTTGACGTACTCCTTTTCCTATTTGGAACCAGTCTGTTGTTCCATGTCCAGTTCTAACTGTTGCTTCCTGACGTGCATACAGGTTTCTCAAGAGGCAGGTCAGGTGGTCTGGTATTCCCATCTCTTTCAGAATTTTCCACAGTTTATTGTGATCCACACAGTCAAAGGCTTTGGCATAGTCAATAAAGCAGAAATAGATGTGTTTCTGGAACTCTCTTGCTTTTTCGATGATCCAGTGGATGTTGACAATTTGATCCTTGGTTCCTCTGCCTTTTCTAAAACCAACTTGAATGTCTGGAAGTTCGTGGTTCACATATTGCTGAACTCTGGCTTGGAGAATTTTGAGCATTACTTTACTAGCGTGTGAGATGAGTGCAATTGTGCGGTAGTTTGAGCATCCTTTGGCATTCCCTTTCTTTGGGATTGGAATGAAAACTGACCTTTTCCAGTCCTGTGGCCACTGCTGACTTTTCCAAATTTGCTGGCACAGTGAGTGCATCACTTTCACAGCACCATCTTTCCGTATTTGAAATAGCTCAACTGGAATGCCATCACCTCCACTAGCTTTGTTCGTAGTGATGCTTTCTAAGGCCCACTTGACTTCACATTCCAGGATGTCTGGCTCTAGGTGAGTGATCACACCATCGTGATTATCTGGGTCGTGAAGATCTTTTTTATACAGTTCTTCTGTGTATTCTTGCCACCTCTTCTTAATATCTTCTGCTTTTGTTAGGTCCCTACCATTTCTGTGCTTTATTGAGCCCATCTTTGCATGAAATGTTCCCTTGATATCTCTAGTTTTCTTGAAGAGATCTCTAGTCTTTCCCATTCTGTTCTTTTCCTGTATTTCTTTGCATTGATCACTGAGGAAGGCTTTCTGATCTCTCCTTGCTATTCTTTGGAACTCTGCATTCAGATGCTTATATCTTTCCTTTTGTCCTTTGCTTTTCGCTTCTCTTCTTTTCACAGCTATTTGTAAGTTACAAGTTACATGATATTAATATGAAAATCTTAGTGAAAGTAGTTAATTTCCATCCAAGATAGTAGATATTAATATTGACAAAATAAGATGTAAAAATCAGAATAGACTCCTATAACCAAGAAAAAATCAAGGTGATTACAAAATTATTTTCTCCTCCTCCTCCTTTGAAGCAGTGCCAAAAAAAAACACCACTCCCTAGTTAGTGGTGGTCTGTCCTAATGTTTTAAGAAATAAATAATTCTCATGTTAAATAATGACATAGGTATAAATAAACTCTGATAACAAAACCTGACACACAGAGGAAGTCAAAGTATAACCTAATCTCATTTATGAGTATATGTATATATATCCACTTCTGCTGCTAAGTCGCTTCAGTTGTGTCCGACTCTGTGCGACCCCAGAGATGGCAGCCCACCAGGCTCCCCCGTCCCTGGGATTCTCCAGGCAAGATCACTGGAGTGTGTTGCCATTTCCTTCTCCAATGCGTGAAAGTGAAGTCGCTCAGTCGTGTCTGACTCTTAGCGATCCCATGGACTGCAGCCTACCAGGCTCCTGTGTCCATGGGAGTTTCCAGGCAAGAGTAGTGGAGTGAGGTGCCATTGCCTTCTCCAGTATGTATGTTTAAGTTCAAGTTAAAATATTTGAAAATGGCCAATTATTTTGTTTCAGGGAGTTTATCCAAAGAATGTCTGACAAGTTCAGTATTTTTAAAATATGTCACTGAATGTGCAGGTGACTCTATACCAGTGTGTCTAGAGCACAGGTGAGCGACAGGAGCACAGTATGGACTATTTCTAGAGGATAGCTGAAGACAGTGGCACGTGTTCTGAAGCCAGGTTGCTTAGGCTGGATCCTGGCACTGCTTCTTGGCAGCTGGGCGACCTTGGGAAGTTGACTAAACTTCTCTTATAGTTTTCTCATCTAATAGTAAGACTGCTAGTAGCTATCATGTAAGCTTGTCATCAGTTTCCTCAGGCTGCTGTAACATAGACTGAGTGGCTTAAACAACAGAAATTTATCTTTTCACAAACGCTAGAGGATAGCAGTTCAAGATCAAGGTGTCAGGATTGGTTCCTTTGAGGCTTTCTCTCCCTGGCTTGCAATGGCCCCCTTCTCACTGTGTCTTTATATGGGCTTGCTTCTGAGCTGGCCTGTCTGGTGTTTCTGTGCCCTGATTTCCACTTTGTATAAGGACATCAGTCATTTTGGATTAGTATCCACCCTACTGACACATTTTAGCTTAATTACCTCTTTGAAGGTCATGTCTCCAAATACATTCTGAGGTTTTGGAGTTAGGACTTGAGTATATAAATTTAAGGAGGACACAGTTGAGCCCATAAGAGGTTTCTAGGAGGATTAAATGCACTAATATAGAGTATCTGACCATGTAGCAAGCTCTGCCCAAGTATTGTTTACCATTATTGCTTAATCACAGCAAGTAGTTATATAATACATATAAATACTAAAAATAATCATACATTAAAAAGCTTAAAAGTACTTACAGCTTCAAAGAAAGTTGCAAAAAAAAAATGAACAAGGAGGTTCCATGTACCCTTTTTCTCCCCTGGCGTGAACAACTTATGTAATTATAGTACAGTATTTAAACCAAGAAGTTGACATTGGGGAATTCCGCAGAGCTTATTCAAATTTCTTGTGCACGCATCTTTTGTGTCTGTGTGTACAGGTGCTTCTGTGACATTTTACTGCTTGTGTAGCTTACTGTGTCCATGGGGTCGCACAGAGTCGGACACGACTAAAGTGACTTAGCAGCAGCAGCAGCAGTAGCTTACTGTATCCACCATTCCAGTCAAGATGCAGCACTGCCCCATCTCAGAACTCTCTCCCACTACTCTTTTGTAGCCACCCCATTCCTTCCTTCGAAACCCTAACTCCTGACGTCCATTCATCTGCTTTACATCTCTATAAATACTATCATTTCAAGAATTGTATGTGTTTCATATATGCTGCTGCTAAGTCACTTCAGTCGTGTCCGACTCTGTGCGACCCCATAGACGGCAGCCCACCAGGCTCCCCCGTCCCTGGGATTCTCCAGGCAAGAACACTGGAGTGGGTTGCCATTTCCTTGTCATATATCATGTAGTATGTAACTTTTTGAGATTAGCCTTTTCACTTGGCATAATTTCCTTGGAGCCCATCAAAGTTGTTGCATATATAAATAGCTCATCCCTCTTTATTGATGGTGTGGATATATCACAATATAAAGGCTATTTGGTTTGTTTCTAGGTTTTTGGTTACTACCAATAAAGCTGCAGTGAACATGAGTGTACAGGCTTTTGCATGAACATTTTCTGCAGCTAATGTGTCTATGATTTGTCTCTTCATCTTATTGGTGGGATCTTTTGCTGAGTGAAAGTTTTTAATTTTGGTAAGATTCCATTTGTTAATGTTTTCTTTTATGGCTCAAGCTTTTGGTGTAAGACCTCTTCACCTAGTCCTGGGTTCTGATGACTTTCTCCCTTTTCTCTCCCCCTACATGTTTTCTATTTTTCCACTTGTTGGGAGAATCAAATGTGCTAATATAGAATGCTCAGCCCATTGAAGTATACAAGTGTTAGTTATTGCAATAGCAAATAAACATTTTTTTTGTAAATAAGAATTACATCATTTTTTAAGATTCCATATAATGAGAGAGGTCATATGATATTTATCTTTCTCTGTCTCACTGACTTCACTTGATAATCTCTAGGTCATCCATGTCCTGCAAATGGCATTATTTCATCTTTCTGTGGCTGGATAGTATTCCATTGTGTGTAAATAACACATCATCTTTATCCATTACACTGTCAGTGGGCATTTAGGTTGCTTCCACATCTTGGTTATTGTAAATAGTGCTGCAGTGAACATTGGGGTGCATGTATCTTTTCCAATTATGATTTTCTCCTGGTATGTGCCCGGGAATGGGCTTTCTTGATTGTATAGTAGGTCTGTTTTTAGTTTTTCAAGGCGTCTCTATACTGTTCTCTGTAGTGGTGTACCAGTTTACATTCCCGTCAACAGTGTAGGAGAGTTCCCTTTTCTCCACACCCTCTCCAGGCTGTATTGTTTGTTGCCTTTTTGATGATGGACTTTCCAACTGTCATGAAGTGATACCTCACTCTAGTTTTGATTTGCATTTCTCTGATTGATATCTTTTAGCGTGCTTTTTTGGCCATCTGTATGTCTTTTTTCTTTGGACTGAGCTGGGTCATTGTTGCCGGCCTCAGGTTCTCTCTAGTTGAAACAAGCAGGGGCTGCTCTCCGGTTGCAGTGCACAGGCTTCTCACTGCAGTGGCTTCTCTTGTTATAGAGCATGGGCTCCAGGGCATGCTGGCTTCAGTAGTTATGGTGCACAGACTTAGTTGCCCCATAGCACGTAGAATCCTCCTGGAGCAGGGAAGACACAAACCTATGTTCTTTGTACTGGCAGGCGGATTTTTAACCACTGGACTATGAGGGAAGTCTTATATGTCTTCTTTGGAGAAATATCTGTTTAGATCTTCTGCCCATTTTTTAATTGCGGTCTTTTTTTTTTTTTTAACATACAGCTGCATGTTGGTCGATTGTTTGCAAATATTTTCTTCCATTCTGTGAGTTGTCTTCATTTTCTTTATAGTTTCTTTTGCTGTGCAGAAGCTTTCAAGTTTAATTAGGTCCCATTTGTTTGTCTTTGGTTTTATTTTCATTATTCTAGGAGGTGAATCAAGAAAGATATTGCTGCAATTTATGTCAGAGTATTCTGCCTATGTTTTTCCTCTAAGAGTTTTATGGTGTCCAGCCTTACATTTAAGTCTTTGAGCCATTTCAAGTTTATTTTTGTTGATGGTGTTAGCGATGTTCTGGTTTCATTTTTCACATGTAGCTGTCCCGTTTTTCCAGTACCATTTATTGAAGAGACTGTCTTTCTCCATTGTATATTTTTCTTGCCTCCTTTGTTGTAGATTAGTTGACCATAGCTGCATGAGTTTATTTCTGGGCTTTCTATCCTGTTGTGTTGATCTATTTTTCTGTCTTTGGGCCAATGCCATGCTGTTTTTCAGCCACACAACATGGCATGGGAGGTCTTAGTTCCCTGACCAGAGATCAAACCTGTAGCCTCTGCATTGCAAGTGCAGAGTCTTAACCACTGGACTACCAGGGAAGTTCAGTACCATACTGCTTTGATTATTGTGCATTGTAGGATAATCTGAAGTCAAGGAGTCTGATTCTTCAAGCTCCATTTTTCTTTTCTCAGGATTGCTTCGGCTATTTGGAGTCTTTTGTGTTTCCATATAAATTTTAGGTTTCTTTTGTTCTAGTTCTGTGAAAAATGCTATTGGTAATTTGATAGGGATTTCTTTGAATTTGTAGATTGCCTAAGGGTCATTTATTCATTTTGACAATATTGATTCTCTAATCCAAGAGCATTGTATATCTTTCGTCTATGTCTGCCTTTATGCCAGTGCCATACTGTTTTGATTACTGTAGCTTCGTAATAACTGGGTTTAGGACACCTCCAACTTTATCTTTTACAAGACTGTTTGGTTCTTTGCATTCTTATTATAGTTTTTAATGGTAAAGCACTAGAGGAGTTACTTTGAAAAAGAAGGACACAGTGATTATTTAAAAATATAAGTTCATTTTATTGTTTTTTTTGGGCTGTGCCGGGTCTTTGTTGCTGCAGGGCTTTTCTCTAGTTGCAGTGTGCGGGGGCTTCCCGCCGCATTGTCTTCTCTTGTGGAACACAGGCTCTAAGGCATGTGGGCTTCAATAGTTGCAGCACGTGGGGTCAGTAGTTGTGGCTCCCAGGCTCTAAAGTATAGCTCAATAGTTGTGGTGCACAGGCTTAGTTGCTCTTCAGCATGTGAGATCTTGCTGGATCAGGGATCAAACCTGAGTCTCCTGCATTGGTAGGTGGATTCTTTACCATTGTGCCACCAGGGAAGCCCAAGAGTGTTCTTTATGGTGATTATTTATGTTGTTTTATTCAAAGCAGTAAACTGAGAAACGAGGTATAAACTGTGGAAAAATGAAAGTGAAGTTGCTCAGTCATGTCCGACTCTTTGCAACCCCATGGACTGTGGCTACCAGGCTTCTCCGTCCATGGGATTTTCCAGGCAAGAATACTGGAGTGGGTAGCTGTTCCCTTCTCCAAGGGATCTTCCCAACCCAGGGATCAAACCCAGGTCTCCTGCATTCCACGCAGACACTTTACCTCTGAGCCACCAGGAATACATAAACTTATTATTTATAACTACTATGATTTATATCTGGACAAGGAAATCAAGAGGAACAAACAGATGATTAGGATGAATAACAACTCAGTAATTGGCTAAATGAAATAGATGAAAATTATATAATTTGTGAATGTCAGCAGTGTGAGGAAAATAGGAAAAATTGAATCCTAGTTATTCTAACTTGAGAGATGAAGACGAAGATGTCACAGTGGTGAATGAGAGTTAAACTTTAGTAACCCATAAGCTTTTATGTCTTTGGGCTTAATTTTTCCCTAATTGAAGCCAGAGGCTTGAACTGGAACTGTCTAAAGCTGAGGATTGGGAAGGGGCACACTTGTCTATGAATTAGGACTAATAAAACTGTCCACCAGTCCAGGACATAGGATGGAAGAGAGCTGCTTAACTTTGGCTTGTGGCTGTTCAAAGCCCCAAGAAATGGAAATTCCAGCTTTGTGTGGAAATCTTGAGCCGAGAAACTAATGTATTAATATATTTGGAACTGGTGAATGTTGTAGGGCATTAGCAGAGGTGACCATTAAAATTCCCTTGGGATTGATTGCTCCTTAACCCCTGAAGTGTGGAGGACGCCCCCAAAGCTGTTTATGTACTCACACAAAACTCATAAAGCACCTTAGTAAAAAGATACAACAAATGAGAGAGTTTACAATTGAGGGGCAGATGATAATAGATTGGAACTTAATTATCCAATATATAATCCATATTCAATTTCTGCCTTTGTCCCAATAATGTCCTTTATTTGGTTTTGCTTTTGCTTTGTTTTATAATCCATGGTCAAATCAAGGATCATACATTGAATTTTGTCATGCCTTTCTTTCCTTCTCTAGTTTAGTTCAGTTTTTTCCTGCCGTTTTTGTTGGGTTTTTAATGATAGCTACATTTTTTAAAGATAACATTGTTTGCCTGAAAGCCTTTGGTTAGCTCTCCTACTAGACAGTAAGCTGTTTTAGAACAGGGACTGTGTCTCATTTATCCCTGCTATTAAATTTAATCTAATGATTTTATAATAGTTTAGGATGCTGTGCTTCAGGAAAGGACAGGGAAAGTGAGGGTTTAATGGTTCTTAACCCTGTTTTTCTTTCGGGTGGCCGCACACACTCCAGGACCCACAGGGTCCTTGTGCCTGTTGCTGTGATGTTTCAGACACCGCAGTGTACACCACTGTTGCGTCCACTTCACAGTTCATATCATAATCGCTAAACAAACAGACAGGTTCTTCAGTTCCCTTTTGCCTGTGTTCAACCCATTTGCCATTGCCTTTTGAAAGTGAGAGATAGTTGGTGGGTAAAATGAATGGTTAAAATATGTTAATAGTATATGATTTTATGACTATCCGAGGGACTTAAAATATTTCTTGAAAGTTACAATAAATATAATTCATAAACAGAATATTTTTAACATTTATGCATAGAAAGATCCAATTTAAATTATTATAGAATTCTTAAGTAAAGCTTTTATAAAACATCATGGAACTCTCTTATATCATTAAAGGAATAAGTCCTTGATTGATTTATGTCACTGGGAGTTCTTAATTTTATTTTATTTCTTCTTCCTAGTTTCCCTTTATTTTTTTTCTTTGCAGGTTTACAAGCATCTCAGTATGAAGCTCTCTGATACATTGTGTTGATTACAATTTCAAATAGTACTTTAAGGATACAGTGAAAAGAATACCCTGAAATGAATGTAAATTGACTCTAAGCCTAGTAACTTATTTTTTTAAATAGCCTTATTGAGATGTTATTCATATGCCATACAGTTCACCTATTTTAAATTGTACAGTTCATTGGTTTTTAATATATTTAGAGATAAGTACAACCATCAACAAAGTCAGCTTTAGAATATTTTTATCACCTCAAAAAGAAATCCCATACCCTTTAGATAGCACCCTATGTCCCTCAACCCTTCCCCTAAGCAACTGTGCTTTACTTTCTGTCTTAGATTCCCTGTTCTGAGTTTTCACGTGAGTAGAATCATTTGATATTTGGTCTGTTGTGACTGGCTTCTTAACTCAGCAAAATGTTTTCAAGGTTCATTTATACTGTAGCACGTATCAGTTCTCGATTCCATTTTATGGTCAAATAATATTCCATTGTATGGATATATCATATTTCATGTATCCATTTATTAGTTGATGGATATCTGGATTGTTTTCACCTTTTGACTTTTGTCACTAATGCTGCTGTGAAAATTTGTGTCCAAGTCTGTGGATGTACATGTTTTTATTTCTCTTCAATCTGTTTCTAGGTGTAGCATTCTGGGTCACATGTAACTCTGTGTTTAATTGAGTAACTGCCCAACTGCTTTTGAAAGCAGCTGCACCATTTTATGTTGCTACCAGCAGTGTTTGTGGGTTCCAGTTTCTCCACATTATTGCCAGCACTTCTTATTGTCTTTGTGAATCTATCCATCCTGGTAGGTATGAAGGGGTACCACATTTTGGTTTTGATTTTTCTTTCCCCATTGGCTAATGATGTTGCTCTTCTCTTCCTGTGCTTACTGGTCATTTGTATCTCATCTTTGGAGAAATGTCTGTTTAGACCTTTTGCCCATTTTATATTGGACTGTCTGTCTGTATTTCTGAACTATAAGAGTTGTTTATGTAGCATGCCAGTACCTTTGCAAATCTATGATTTGCAGACATCTTCCATTGTGTAGGTTGTTTTTGTTGATAGTGTGTGCTCAGTCCCGTCAGTCATGTCCAACTCTTTGTGGCCCTGTGGACGTTAACCCACCAGGCTCCTCTGTCCATGGAATTCTCCAGGCAAGAATACTGGAGTCGGCTGCCATGCTCTCCTCCAGGGGATCTTCCTGACCCAGGGACCAAACCCACATCTCACTGCGTTCTCTGCATTGGCAGGCGGGTTCTTTACTACTAGTGCCACCTGGGAAGCCCCACAAACATTTTTAATTTTTAAAAAAAGTCTAATTTATCTTTTTTTTTTTTTCTTTTGTTGTTGGCACTTTAAGTGTCATGTCTAAGAATTTTTGCTCAGTTGAGGTTGTGAAGATTTACCCCTTTCATCTAGAATTATGTGGTTTTAGCTATTGGTTTAAGTTCTTGAACCATTTTGAGTTAATTTTTATATGGTGTGAAGTAGGAGTTTATCCTCATTGTTTTGCCTGTGGCTATCCAGTTGTCTCAGCACCCTTTGTTAAAAGGGCTATTCTTACCCCTATTGAATGGTGTTGGCTTCTCTGTCAATAATCATTTGACCATAGGTTATGGATTTCTCTCTGAGCTCTCAGTTCTTTTCCATTGGTCCATCTTTATGTCAGTGCTACACTGTCTTGATTAGTTTTGTTTGTAGTAAATCTTGAAGTCAGGAAAAAGTCACCTTCTTTTTCAGGGTTCTTTTGGTCCTTTATAATTCCTTTTTTTTTTTTTGAGGGCGGGAGGCACACAACACAGCATGTAGAATCTTAATTCCCTGACCAGGGTGGAATCTGTGTTCCGTGTAGTGGAAGTATGGAGTCTTAACTGCTGGACTTCCGAGAAAGTCCCCATTCTCTATGAATTTTAGAATCAGCTTGTCAGTTTCTACAAAGAAGTCAGCTGCACTTCTACTGGGGATTCCATTGAATCTATAGATCAGGTGAGAGAGAACTGCTATCTTGACAGTGTTAAGTATCCCAGTTCATGAATATGGGATGTTTTTCCATTTTTTTAGATCTTTAATTTCTTGCAGTAGTTTTTTAGGTAGTTTTTAGAGTATATGTTTTTTTAATTTCTTTTGTTTATATCTAGGTAATTTATTCTCTTTGATGCTAATGTGAATTGTTTTAACTTCATTTCAAATTATTCATTGCAGGATTATACAAATTGTAAAACAGATTTTTGTATATTGATCTTGTATCCTATAATCTTTATGAACTTGTTAGTTTAGGTACTATTTTAGTGAATCCTTTTTGGTTTTATATATACAATAGTATATCTTCTGGGTCAATCTGAATGCCTTATTTATTTTTATTATTATTACTTTTTTGGGGGGGAGGTATAATTGCCTGCCTAGAACTTCTAGTATAATGTTGAATATGTGGGTGAGAACAACATCCTTGCCTTGTTTTGGGTCTTAGGAGAAAGCTTCCAGTGTTTAACTGTTAATTATGATGTGAACTGTAGGGTTTGTTTGTTTGTTTTCTGTAGTTGCTCTTTTGTTGGGTTGAGGAAGTTTCTTTTTTATTTATCTAAGAACTCCTTCCTTTGCTTTCATTTTGAAAGAACACTTTGCTCAATGTATGAGTGTTGGTTGACCCAACACTCCCTGCCTCCGACCTTGCACTTTGAATATATTATCCTGCTGCCTTTTGGCTGTGATTGTTTTTGCTCAGAAATCAACTGTTAATCTTACTTGGATTCCCTTGTAAGTGATGTGTTACATTTCTACTTTCAAGATTTTCTCTTTTTCTTTACCTTTCTTTGAGTATTTTTCCTATAGTATGTTTGTTTATGAGGCTTTTTGTGTTTATCCTGCTTGGAGTTCATCAAGCTTCTTGTATCAGTAAGTTATATAATTATTTTTTAATAATTTGAGAAAATTTCAGACAATTTCTTCAAAAATTTTTTTCTGCTCCTTTCTTGCTCTCCTCTCCTTTGGGTATCCCAATTATGTATATGGTGATGTACTTAACAGTTTTCCACATTTCTTTGAAGGTCTGTTCATTTTTCTTCTTTAGTTTTTTGTTTATTTTTCAGCTTGCATGATTTCTATTGATCTGTTTTCCGATTTGCTAATTATTTCTTCTGTCAGTTCACTTCTTCTCTTGCACCCCTCTCAGTTCAGTTAAATTCAGTCACTCAGTTGTGTCTGACCCTATGGACTGCAGCATTCCAGGCCTCCCTGTCCATCACCAACTCCCGGAGTTCACTCATACTCATGTCGTTTGTGCTGGTGATGCCATCCAGCCATCTCATCCTCTGTCGTCCCCTTCTTCTCTCGCCTTCAATCTTTCCCAGCATCAGGTTCTTTTCAAATGAGTCAGCTCTTCGCATCAGGTGGCCAAAGTATTGGAGTTACAGCTTCAACATCAGTCCTTCCATTGAATATTCAGGACTAATTTCCTTTGGGATGACTGGTTGGATCTCCTTGCAGTCCAAGGGACTCTCAAGAGTGTTCTCCAACACCACAGTTCAAGACCATCAATTCTTCGGTGCTCAGCTTTCTTTTTATCCAGCTCTCACATCCACACATGACTACTGGAAAAACCATAGCTTTGACTAGAC
Source organism: Aepyceros melampus (assembly GCA_006408695.1). Lineage (NCBI taxonomy): Eukaryota > Metazoa > Chordata > Mammalia > Artiodactyla > Bovidae > Aepyceros > Aepyceros melampus. Next base: position 93,511 of record SJXQ01007243.1, read on the forward strand.
AGACCTGTATTGGCAAAGTAATGTCTCTGCTTTTTAATATTCTGTCTAGGTTGGTCATAACTTTCCTCCCAAGGAGTAAGCGTCTTTTAATTTCATGGCTGCAATCACCATCTACAGTGATTTTGGAGCCCAGAAAAATAAAATCAGCCACTGTGTCCACTGTTTCCCCGTCTATTTGCCATGAAGTGATGGGACCAGATGCCATGATCTTAGATTTCTTAATGTTGAGCTTTAAGCCAACTTTTTCACTCTCCTTTCATCAAGAGGCTCTTTAGTTCTTTGCTTTTTGCCATAAGGGTAGTGTCATCTGCATATCTGAGGTTATTGATATTTCTCCCGGCAATCTTGATTCCAGCTTGTGCTTCCTCCAGCCCAGCGTTTCTCATAATGTACTCTGCAGATAAGTTAAATAAGCAGGGTAACAATACACAGCCTTGACAGACTCCTTTTCCTATTTGGAACCAGTCTCTTGTTCCATGTCCAGTTCTAACTGTTGCTTCCTGACCTGCATACAGGTTTCTCAAGAGGCAGGTCAGGTGGTCTGATATGCCTGTCTCCTTAAGAATTTTCTACAGTTTGTGGTAATCCACACAGTCAAAGGCTTTGGCATAGTCAATAAAGCAGAAATATATGTTTTTCTGGAACTTTCTCGCTTTTTTGATGATCCAGCAGATGTTGGCAGTTTGATCTCTGGTTCCTCTGCCTTTTCTAAAACCAGCTTGAACATCAGGAAGTTCACGGTTCACATACTGTTGAAGCCTGGCTTGGAGAATTTTGAGCATTACTTTACTAGCGTGTGAGATGAGTGCAATTGTGTGGTAGTTTGAGCATTCTTTGGCATTGCCTTTCTTTGGGACTGGAATGAAAACTACCTTTTCCAGTCCTGTGGCCATTGCTGACTTTTCCAAATTTGCTGGCATATTGAGTGCAGCACTTTCACAGCATCATCTTTCAGGATTTGAAACGGCTCAACTGGAATTCCATCACCTCCACTAGATTTGTTCGTAGTGATGCTTTCTAAGGCCCACTTGACTTCACATTCCAGGATGTCTGGCTCTAGGTGAGTGATCACACCATCGTGATTATCTGGGTCGTGAAGATCTTTTTTGTACAGTTCTTCCGTGTATTCCTGCCACCTATTCTTAATAACTTCTGCTTCTGTTAGGTCCCTACCATTTCTGTCCTTTATTGAGCCCGTCTTTGCATGAAATGTTCCCTTGGTATCTCTAATTTTCTTAAAGAAATCTTGTCTTTCCCATTCTATTGTTTTCCTGTATTTCTTTGCACTGATCGCTGAAGAAGTCTTTCTCTCCTTGCTATTCTTTGGAATTCTGCATTCAAATGGGTATATCTTTCCTTTTCTCCTTTTGTTTTTTTGCTTCTCTTCTTTTCACAGCTAATCATAAGGCCTCCTCAGACAACCATTTTGCTTTTTTCATTTTTTTTCTTGGGGATAGTCTTGATCCCTGTCTCCTGTACAATGTCACAAATCTCCATCCACAGTTCATCAGGCACTCTATCAGATCTAATCCCTTGAATCTATTTCTCACCTCCACTGTATAATCATAAGGGATTTGATTTAAGTCATACCCGTTTGGTGAATGTTTGCTATTCGTTCTGACCGCAGGATGACTCCTCCCTGGTGGGGCTATATTCCTTGGTTCTCTCTTTCTAACTGACCTACAGTCTAGGCTGTATCTTCATTACACAACTATTTTCCCACTTGCCTTTTGTCACAGTCTCCATTGAATATCTGTAGATTTAAGCTTGTCCACACTCTGTTGAGAATGAAGTCAGGTCCTTTGGGAAGAGATTTAGTACTATTTGTTCCAATGTTTTATATCCGGCAAAATATCTCAGCCAGGTTTCTGGTGTTGGGGGTGGGGACAATGGTAACACTTTCCTGTGAGTGACATTCAGCCTCTAGGAACTGAACACCAGGAGCAGAGGTATAGATGTTGTGCACACAGCAAGCAGCTTGTCTCTCATGATGTGGAACCACTACCTTATGAGCTGAGCGAGAGGCCTGTTAGAGTCCCAGTATTCTCAGTGTACAAAGCTAAGGCAGAGCCTCCCTTCTGCAAGTCAGTGTTAGGCAGATGGAAGCCTCCTGTCTTTGATGTACTTGGCTGGGACTTAGCTTCAGTGACAGAGTGCTGGGGACGGAATGAGAAGCCTGAAGTCCTGCTCCTCTCAGGAAGAAAGCCCTTGACTGAGAGCTGGGGGAAGGAGGGGGCTTGTGCTCTTGGCTGCAGCAGTCTGGAATCCTGCTGAGATGGGAGGGTGGGATATGGGAAGAAAAGCGTGATCTTAGTTCAGGTACCACAGACTTTCACCTTGCAGGCTAAATTTTTCGTAGATTTTATTGTTTCTTCATTAGCTCTTTGCCCTTAGGGACCATTGTCAGAGGCTTTGATTGGTGGTTTTAAAAAATAATTTTCAGTTTCTCTGAGCAGCAGGCTAGCAGAGATCCTCACAGTATTAGGCTTAGAGGTCAGTCTTTTGTAACTGTTTTTTGAGATGGCAGTCTCTTTAAAGCATGATTTGAAAAAGTGTATGCTTCATTATGGTCTCTGACTACCCCCTCATGAGTAACCCTTGGCATACCCTTAACATAGCTTTCAGATACCGACTCTAAGATACAAGAATCACGAGAATCGTTTTTCCCTTGCTTGTTTTCCGTAAAGAATGAACTTGCTCCATGTGGAAGTACTCTAGAAGGGGAAAGTTTGCACAGGAGTTCAGAGTTTATAAAGGAAATGAAAATAGCGTTAGGTAGAGAATTTTAACATGAGTGCCCTCTACTATATGACGGATGAGGTTCTTTTCAGGTTGGCTCAGAGGTGTTGCAGTTAATTCTTGGTTTCTTTGACTTGACCTAGATGTCACAGTCACATGGCTTCTTCCTCATTTTGCTGTCATCTTAGTTTCTTTTGATTCTTTTTTGTTTTTTTCTTTTCAGGGGCCACTCAATAGTGAGTCTTCCAACCAGAGCTTGTGCAGCGTGGGGTCCTTGAGTGATAAAGAAGTAGAGGTAAGAAGCCACATCCATTGCAAGACTTCCCATATTCCCGCACTTTAGGTCTGGGTTGAACCGTAGCGCTGCAGACTCTGGGGTCCTGTTAGGGTTTGTGGGAATGATTCCTCTTAGAGGTGTGTGCTCGTTGTGTCTGCACAGTTGTCATGTGGCCCTGATGGGTTTTTATTACGATAATCATAATAATCAATAAAAGGTAGAAATTTGCAGTTGTAGCTGAGTTAGTGTGGGTGTCCTTGAATTTTAGCACTTCTTAGTACTTCAGCAGAGTGAGTCAGTGTGGCCTGAAAGACTTCAGTAACAAAATTTGAAGTTTTTTGTTTTTTAAAGGCAAATAACCTAGCTGAATATATAACCGCTTACTTTGTACTTAGAGAAGACTTTGAATAGAATAGTCAGTTAACTGATCATGCAGATATTTCCTGTTCGGAAAAAAAATTTAGATTTAAGCTCTTTTAAAGTAGAAATATTGGGATTCCCTGGAGGTCCAATGATTAGGACTCAGCGCTTTCACTACTGGGGTCTGGATTTTCAATCCCTGATCAGGGAACTACTATCCCACAAGTTGCATGGCGTGGCCTCAAAAAGAAAAAAATATTGTAACAGCTGCTATTTGAGAGCCTACCTTATGCTAGATGCTTGTACTACATTTGTGCTTTATAAAATAGCTCATTTAAGCTTTTGCAGCAACCCTGATTTACAGATAAGTAAATTAAATTTGATATTTTAAGCAGTTGGCCAAAAATTGTATAAATGGTTTGATTTCAGATCTTATATTCTTTCTATGACCCTGCTCTAAGAGTAGGACACTCATTTAGGACTTGTGAGCCAGTTAATTCTCCTTATAAATTTGATATTTTTAACGTACACTCTGATTTTCATAACGTGAAAAATTTAACAAATGCTAATTGTGATGTATATGGTATTTAACAGACTCCTGAGAAAAAACAGAATGACCAGCGAAACCGGAAAAGAAAAGCTGAACCATATGAAACTAGCCAAGGTAGTAATAATTTCACACCAGTGAAAATATAAATTCTTATGTACTTAGGTATAAAACTTCCAGCTCACACTAATTAGTTTGTGTACAGGGATTCCTAACAGTGGAGATTTGCATTCCTTAAGGGAATATCAGGCTGTTTATGATAGACTTGCCCTTTGATACACACTTGACAAAACAGTGTCAGTTCTGTGGGGACTCTGGTTTTCCCTGTTGTAAGTTAATAGTCTTCTCGCCATGGATTTGCCTTCAGACTAAGTATTTGTTGTACAGAAAAGAGATTGCATAGCAGTTTTAACTATGTCTTGCACTAGATCAGTGGTTTGTTAATAACAGGCAAGCAGAAATGGTTGGATTTACATGGCTCTCGTTTTACATACCCTTCTTCCATGTCAGTTACTCAATTCAATAATTGGTGCCCAGTGGAATAAATCTGTAAGTATGATGGTCATAATGCCAGATTTCTTTATTAATTAAAGAAAGAGTAAATGAAATGGAAGAGCTTCCAAGAAACAAAAGGCTCCCTCCCCCCATTTTGTATCTTTTAATCTGCAAATCATTTTTTACTTTCGTGGGAGAAAATTTTCCCAAAGTAACAAGGTCACATAAATTTACTTGTGAAATAGAATAAACCATTTAGTTCTGATGAATTTGTTTTGAATTTTTTTATCCTCTTAGTTGGGGGTATAGTTTATAGTTTAGTTTTATTTTGATTCACTGTTGTGGCATAAGCTTTGTTAGTGCACTTGTAAAAGAAAGCGTAGTGAATCTTAAAGGAAAACAAGCTGTGAAAAGGTCTTTTTTTCACTGCTTATTTCAGTGTTTTATTTTGTGGTGGAAACTGTCTTCTGTTCTTAGGAAACAGGTATTTTGGCTCATTTGTTAAAAGTAAAGTTGACATTTGAATTGGTAACAGCATAGCAGTCATTGAATACATAATACACTTTAGCAAATGATGGTTTACTTGTGTTACTGGAAAAACTATACTTACTTTGGTTTTATTTTCAGGGAAAGGCACTCCTAGGGGACATAAAATTAGTGATTACTTTGAGGTAAGTTAAATTTTTGGAAAAAGAAATCTATAGTGACTTAAAAAAAAAAAGAACCTAAATCCTTTCATTCATTTAAAGCTTTAGAAAGGAATATATTGCCTTCACTGTGCTCTCCTCCCCTTCCTCCCCACCTTCATCAACCTGATGTTGCCCCATCTCTGTAAGAGGAAACAGCTGCTGACTTCCTAAATTTAAATTTGTTCACAATGTGTCTTGTCTGTGATGATATAAAAATTCACAAATGAGGTGATTGTTCTCTTGGCCAGACTAGGTTTTGTGTCTTAGAAAGGTTGAAGTGGAATGACTGGGACTCTTCTTTTGTCCCCTGCCTATAGTCCAGTGGAACCTGTAGTGAGCTCACCGGCCCATCCTTAGTGGTTGCTGAAGGGGACTCTAACGTACACTGTATTCCTGCTTCATGTATTTGGAGACAAGAAGGGAAAGCATTCTTCTCTTATGTCTTTTCAAAACATGTGTACCTTCAGGTTTCTAGCCATGTTTTCCTTATATCTTGGTACATTTCTGCTGGAGCTTCTTGTTAAGATCTCATTGAAAAGATAGCAGAATTTGACTTATATGGCATTTTCTCTAGAATAAAATGTGTAGACTTAAAGGGACCATGTATAATTAAGAGCTGTTTGTGTATTAATCTTTTACGCTCCTTATCTGAAGCACAGCACTGTTGTGAATTATTCATGTCCATCTCTCCCTGTTGGCCAGTTTGCTGGGGGAAGCGGGCCAGGAACCAGCCCTGGCAGAAGTGTTCCACCAGTTGCACGATCCTCACCGCAACATTCCTTATCCAATCCCTTGCCGGTAAGCATTCACCTGGAGAAACGTGACACCTGTTGTAGGAGACCGAGAAGCCCAGGAGCACTCAAGCGAAGTTTCCTTCCATTAATTACTCAAGGGGACTGAGGTCTTAAGAAGAAACGTTCATGGCATTACCTCTGAATCACTTAACTTAGATTCAAATCTGTATCAGTCAGTTTACATTTTATAAGAGCTGATCCTGTTCTCCTGGTGTAAATCGATTACTTCTAGGCCTGTAGCTCGTTTTATCAAGAAAGGGGTTTCCCATCCAAACATCAGGTTTTTATCCTGGCCAGACATACATATTTCTGTAAATTCCTTTCAAAAAATTTTGGTCAGCTCCTGGTATTTGAATTAATTGTATGGCTTGCTTAGTGATGTAGTAGACAAGCTAATGCTGCACAGATTTGGGATAGGTTTGTTCTCTGCCTGTGAGTGAGATCTGAAACTCTCTAAAAACATCACAGCCAAGTTAGTGGTTCTCAGGCCAGAGTAGTTTATCCCCTCAGGGGACATTTGGCAATGTTGAAGTAATTTTCGGTCAGAGCTAGAGGGTGGGTAGAGTGATGCCATAGACATCTGCTGGGCAGAGGCCAGCAATGCTGGTGTACATCCTGCCACGCACAGGACAGGCGCCCACAACAAAGAATGAGCCGGTCCAGAATGGTACTAGTGCCAAAGCTGAGAGTCCCTGAACCAGCTCATGGAGGATTTTATGTCAGTTCCCTCAAGTGCCTTTGGCTGATTTGTTGATACCATATGAGAACCCTGTACATAAGAGTGTATTATGTCCCTTGATGCCTCAGGTATTGCTGTGGGATCTTAGGGAAAAGGGAGACCAGAAGTTTTCATCCTAGGTCTCTGTTTCAAAAAGTTGCTTTTCTCTGCCTCAGCAGACTTGATTAATACTGCTTTTTTTCTTAAGGGATTTAGTCTCTGTATTGTTAAACTATTTAAAAATGTCCTTCTTTCCCTCTTCTGTCCATGAAAACATGCGTTCATTAGGGTGATTATAATTAGTAAAGCACTAAGGAAAATGTATTCAGCTTGAAATTTTTTCTATTACTTTGTCATCATTGCCATATTTAAAAATATTATAATGTTCAGTGTGTAGATATGTTAGGTTGAGATTCGTTAGCTAACTTTTGAGGAGACCTAGATCTGTATTTTAATTGTTTTAAACCAGTTACATGTTTTAAAATGTTAAATGGGATTGCAGAATTATCTATTTGGGACAAATATGATTTGTAGAATTTTGTTGTCTAACTACTCTTTTCTTCCTGAAAAAGATTTTTTTTTTCATTTGGTTTCAGTAATGTGACCACCCATCTGTCATGTGTCCATTTAAGTCAGGTCTTAAATGAAGACGAGAGAGAGGGGCTCAAGTGATCCACTGACAGTCCTGCCACCTCTGTGAACGGTGGCTGGGCCTCATTATCGTGCAAATCTAAGTATGTCTTGGTTGTTAAAATAGAAACCAACCTTAATTTCCTTTTTCCATTGCATTTTATCCTCCTATCTTAGATTCTGTGCTTCATTGTTATAATCAACTGATTTGTGTATATCCTTCAATTCCCTTTCCCCACTCTCTCCATTATACTTGCCTGAAAAAAACTCAATCCTGATTAAATCTAATTTTCCACTTTTTCCTTGCCTGTATCTAAGCAGTTCAGCCTGGTTAGAGGAAAGCACATATACCCATGCTGACTGATCTCACTTTAAGTTCGTGACCACCAACCTCATGAGCCTCTGAGTTGCTGCCAGTCCTATTATATTTCCATAGTTAATTCACTCTCCTAGATGAATATTTCATATTTCTGTCATTTCCTGCAATCTTCCAGCAGCAGTTCCTTCCCCTCTACTCTCTCAACTGATGACTTTACTTTTTTATTTTACTAGGAAAATAGAAGCAATCAAAAGAGAACTTTCCCATGTGCTTCTGCCAGCTCTACCAGGTTACTTGTATTCTTATCCATATCTGCCTTCTAGGATGCATGAACTGGCCAGCCCTTTACTTGGGCATCGATTTCCCGGAAAATTACATATGCACCTCTCCTTGCCATTTCTGTTTATACAACTAAATGAGTAGCTTAAAAAACGTCTGAGGGCTTCCCTGGTGGTCAGTGGTTGGGAATCTGCCTGCCAGTGCAGGGAACATGGGTTCGATCCCTGGTCTGGGAAGACTCCACGTGCCACAGAGCAAATAAGGTCGTGTGCCACAACTGCTGAGCCCGTGCACCCTAGAGCCTGTGCTCTGCAACAAGAGAAGCCGCCTCCATGAGAAGCCTGTGCACAGCAATGAAGACCCAGAGCAGCCAAAAATAGATAGATAAATCCACAGAGGAACTCTTGCTCACTAGCACAACAACAAATTGCTCTTTTTGCAGTCTCCCTGTCCCTGTAGATAACAGGTTACTGTGTCCAGTTTTTCAGATCATAACTTCATGCCCCATATCTCATCCATCAAAATCCTATTATCTTTTAAAAAATATCTAAATCCACCCTCTTTTCTGTTCACTTGGTTCTCTGATCAGTCTCTAAAGTCTCCTTGTTTCTGCCTGTGTCTCACCTATTTTCAGTATATTAAGTAGCCAGAATGATTCTGTGAAAAATTTAAGTCAGATCCTGAACTGGCCAGGGGCTTGTCCAGACTGTTCTAGGCTTGCATGGTCTAGAAGCTCCTACGTAATCTTTGCTCCCCACATCCAGCTGACTCCATCTGCTCCCCTTCTTCCTCGTGCCACTCAAGCCGCACTGGCCTCCTGGAAGTTCTGTGAACACTCTGAAGCACTCTTTACTTCAGCGCCTTTGTACCTGCTATTTCTTCTTCCAAGAATAGCGTGATGAGCAAGTCCTTCATCAGACTGTTGCTCAAAAATGACCTTGTCAAGAGAGGTCTCTCCTGGCCAACTTCTTCGAATAACAGCCCTCTCACCTTGTAACTCTGTCCCCTAATCCTGCTTTAATTCTTAGTTATTACTATCTGGCATATGTATTTAAAATTTGATTCATATTTATACATATAAAAGAGTATACATGTACATCTATAGCTTAATGAATGTTCACCAACTGTACTAGCATAAGAAACAAAATACCAGCCCCTCCAGAAAGTCCCTTATGTTCCCTTCTAGTTATTAGCCCCCTCCTGCAATTGGGGATAGCTACTGTCCTAACGTCTAATAGTAGCATAGATGAGGGTTTTTTTTGTTTTTATACAGTGTATAAAAGGAATCATACAGTATATAATATACCCTGGTGTCTGGTTTCTTTCATTCAACATTACTTTGGTGAAAGTCATCCATGTTGTGTGTTCTAGATCATTCACTGGCGTCATTGTGTGGCATAATTTTAATATTTTTGTTTAATTTACATATCTTAATTTTTAACTGTACAGTTAGTTTGTTGCCCATCATCTTCCACCAGAATGTTAATCCCAAGAGAACTGGACCGTTGTTTTATTTACTACTATTTCCATCTGTTACACTGTTTGTTATATAAAGGTGTAATCATTTTAACTATTTCCCTCACTCCTTGACATAGGAGAGAGATCTTGTTCTGTGTTTAGTCTCTAACACCCGAAACAGTGTTGGGTACACAGTGGGAACTCAAGACTATTTGTTGAAAGAGAAGAATAGAAGAACAGATAAAGAATTATTTTAGCTTTTTCCCTCCTAAGTGATTCTTCTATATTTTTTGTTAAAAAGAGAAAAGTACACAAACTGAGCCTATGAGTTCAGGAGTTGGTAAACTACAGCCTACAACCATCAGGCCGAGAATGATTTTTAGATTTTTTGAGTTGTAGAGACAAAGAAGAATATGTCACAGAGTTATGTTGCCTGGAAAGCCTAAAATATTTCCGTCTGGTCCTTCACAAAAAAATATTTCCAGGCAGTCATTATGAAGTTAACTCCATTAATCACTACTTAGGTCAGAAAGTAAAATATTTCCAGCACCCTGGAAACCTTCCCCGATCACAGCTCCCTCCCAATACTCTAGAAACAATCACTGTTCTAATTTTTGTGAATATTATTTGCTTTTCTTTATAGTGTTGTTGTTATGACAGTATATCTGACAAATACATAGTTGAAATTTTTTTCTTTATTCAGTCTAAAATCTTCTTTTTTAAGGGAATTACCTAGTGGTCCAGTGGTTAGGAGTCAGCACTTCACTGCTGGGGCCTAGGTTTGATCCCTGGTTGGGGAATTAAGATCCTGCAAGCTGTGTGGCATGGTCAAAAAAAAAATCTTTTTTAAACTTCAGTATTCTGTTTACATTAATAAACATCCTTATGTTGGTTTTAAATATTCCGGCTTTTAATGCATCTGTCGTTGCCTATTTCTTGCCTGTTCTATGTTACTGTTTCCTTCAATTCTTGTTTTCATTTGGATTCAAAAATGATTTCATACTTTTCTCCTCCGCTAGTAGGTAGGTCTTGTGTGGTGTTTCTCTTAGAAGTTACCACAGGTATCTTTAATATGCCAAAGTTTGATGTTAACAGTAGCCTGCTGCTGCTGCTGCTAAGTCACGTCAGTCGTGTCCGACTGTGCAGCCCCAAAGACGGTGGCCAACCAGGCTCCTCCGTCCCTGGGATTCTCCAGGCAAGAACACTGGAGTGGGTTGCCAATTCCTTCTCCAATGCATGAAAGTGGAAAGTGAAAGGGAAGTTGCTCAGTCATGTCCGACTCTTAGCGACCCCATGGACTGCAGCCTACCAGTCTCATCCGTCCATGGGATTTTCCAGGCAAGAGTCCTGGAGTAGGGTGCCATTGCCTTCTCCTAGTTACATGATAACTTTGATTCCATTTCTGTGCTACTGCCTTGGTGGTGGTGGTGTAGGTTTATATTTTGCCTTAAAAAAAATATATATATATATATATATACACATATATATCATAGAACATTATTATGCTGTCAGTGTTCGTTTAGATTTATCCATGTACTTACTTACCTCTTTCTTTGTACTTCTTCCCTTTTTACATATCACACCTTCCACTTTAGGGAAGAAGTGGAAGTGAGAGTGGATGGCTTCTGCCTTTCATAGTCCTTAATACAGTATTTATCTGCTGGGGGTTAACTCTCTAGGTTTTTGTTTGCTGAAATAACTTTATTTTGCCCTTATTCTTGAAAGATATTTATGTTGTGTATATGCCTAGATTGTTTTTTGTTTTTTTTTTTTCCCCCACACACATTAGGTATATCGTTACCATTTTTTTGGTTCCCCTTGTTACAACTGAGAAAACAGTTTTCATTTACTTGTTATTTCTTTGAAAGAAACTTATCTGCTTCCCCTACCCACACCTACCCTTCTCCCCCCATCCCACAAAGTAAAGTAGCCTGTGGTGTTGTGCAGTTTTGCTGTGAGACATCCTTTTATTTCTCTTCCATGCAATTTGTTGGGCTTCTGGTATTTGTGGGTTGCTGTCTTGTACCATTTTTGAATAGTTATTAGCCATTGTCTCTGTCTCAGACCTGTTCTCTTTTTTGTTCTCCTATAAAATTTCAGTGAACCATATGTTAGACTGTCTCACTTTATCACCATGCCCCTTCATTTCTTTTTTCTCTTTTCTTTTGGTCTCTGTATGCTCCATTCTGGATAGTTTCTTGCCTTTCAGTTCTCACATTCTCTGTTTTGGTATATCTAATTTGCTGCATTGGATTCTTAATTTTTGTTATTTTATGTTCCCTGCAGATATAGTCAAACTGTCTTTTATTTTATTTCTTGAGTAATCTGGTAGACATAGTTGTTTTAAATCTGTTAATTTTTGTATTTGAAATTTAAAAAAATCTCTTTCTGCTATATCTTATTTTTCATAGTTGTTGCTCACGTCTTTATTTCTTTTATGCTTTGGTTGTCTGTGTGCTGCTCATTGTACGAAAAATTATTTGTGAAATTTCTTTGAGGTCTAAGATGAAGATATGTTTCTCCAGGGAGAATTTTTATTTACTTCCCTCAAGTGTCTAGAGATTCTACCAGTCTCTACAAACTCCTGAATTCATGGCTTGCTTTGTTTGTTTGATTTGCTAGATTCTTTCTTTCAACCAGACAAGCAGTATTGATTTGGATTGTATTAACATTTCTCAGGGGAGCCGGCACCCCCTGCATGGCCAAGGCAACTGTTGCAGCTCCCTGAGAGTGGGAGAACTATTTCTTCTGGTTTACATTTTCCCTGAGGTTTTAACCCTTTGAAAGTACAGCTTAAAGTGGGAAGGTTTCGTATTGAGCGTCCTAAGCTGGACGGGCTTTGGCCTGTGATTATCCAGTTGGCAACATGCTGCCCAGGGATTGGGAGTCAGATCCCAGGGTGCTCTTAGGGCAGATGTGACTTTGATGCTTGTTTTACTACCTGTTTTGTGTTCCTTATTTCCATTAGGTTTTGCCATGACAAATCCCTACTATTTTGTCAGCTTTCCAATGCTTTTAATATCTTTTCAAAAAAACAGTTTGTCCTGTCTTTATAGTTGTTTTCTAAGGGCATGTTGGTACAAACATCCCAACCTGCTATATTTCCAGAGATATTTAAAGATCTTTTAAGCCCTTGGCAAATAATTATTGAATGTATGACAGAATGATTTGTTTTAATATTGTAGCTTCAATGATAACAGTGTGCCAGGTAGTGAGATAATATTAAGTATTAGAGGTATTCTGGAGCTTGCATTTAAATTTATTGGATGGAGTAGGAATGTTGTTTTTAAGGAGGTGTGGCTTTTACTCATAGATTAAAAAAAAAACATAATTATTTTTTCCAGATCACCTTGATTAGTCTGTTTTACTTGTATTTTCTAAAGTGAAAATGTTAGTTTTCCCTGATAAAAGGATACATGGTGATTATGAAAGTCCAATAATTCAGAAGTGGTAAAATATAAAGTCCTTTCCACAAGAGCTATTATTAAAGGGTTTAGTGGGCATATATGTATACATGTATGTTCATATAGCAGATTCCCTCATTTCCATTGTATAAATTTATCTAGACGATAGACTTAAATATTTTTAATTCTCTAGTAATGCTGTAATGAATATCCTTGTGTGTACATCTGTGCTTATGCATTTGTTTCTTTTGGATAAATTTCCAAAGGTTAGTTCCCAAGTCAAAGAATATGCACACTTTAAAATATCATCACATGAACGGATAAAGATGTGGTGTGTGTGTACACACACACACACAGGAATATTACTCAGCCATGAAAAAGAACGAAACAGTGCCATTTGCAGCAGCACGAATAGACCTAGAGATATCATACTAAATGAAGCAAGCCAGACCGAAAGGCAAATGTCATAAAATCACTTATATTGGAATCTTAAAAATGCTACAAATAAACTTACTTATAAAATAGAAATAGACCCACAGATGTAGAAAACAAACACGGTTATAAAGGGGAAAGGGTGGATGTATAAATTAGGAATTTGAAATTAACATTAATATACACATTACTATATATAAAATAATAACCAAGGACTTACTGTATAGAACAAGCAATTGTATTCATATTTTATAATAACTTATAAAGGAAAAGAATCTGAGAAAGAAAATATGTGTTCAGTTACATAAATATAACTGAATCACTTTTCTGTATACCTGAAACTAACATAGCGTTATAAATCAACTATGCATCAATTTAAAATAAATGAAATATCATCACATAATGGCTAGCAGGTCATCAGCAGTTTGAGAGTCCCAATTTCTTCCTATCCTTCTAATACTGAATTTTACATTATAGTCTTTGCTAGTGAGCAAAATACCTTGTTTTAAATTGCATTTCCTCATCAGTGATATTAACCATCTTTTCGTATGTTTAGTGGCCTTTTGGATTTCTCTTTTAATGCTTATTCAGTTTCTTTGCCTATTTATTTGAGTATTTGCTTTGTCTTGCTGATGGGTAGGAACACATTATTTATTAAGATTATTAGCTCATTGTCACTTATGGTGTGAATATTTTCTGCCTCTTTATAATTTGTTTTTTAACTTGTTTATGTCCACTTGCACCATTCAAAAGTCAAAAATTTAAAAATGATCAAATTTATCAATGTTTTTCTCTTCATGACTTACTACTAGTTTTGTCCTATTCTTAGATGTCCCTATATGGTTTGTGTTTTTAATGTCATGTTTAAAAAGCCCTCACCACCAGAAAGTCATAATAACGTTTGTTTATATTTCCTCATAATTTTTATGGAAAAAATCCTTATAGTACACTATAAGGAAGTGTACTTTTCCTTTTTTCTAATGTCTGTGTACATATCCTATCATCTTTGTAACAAATTCCCACTAATTAGAAAAGCAACATAATCACAAATTATGCATCCATTTCACATGGGTCTTTTTCTGACTTTTCCACTCCACTGATTAGTCTGCTTGTTCCTTTACCAGAATCATGCTTATTTGGTTCATGTTGCTTTGTTCTTGTTGTTTAGTCACTGAGTCTTGTCCAACTCTTTGCAACCCCACTGTACTGGAGCCCGCTGGGCTCTCCTATGTCCATGGGGTTTCCCAAACAAGAATATTGGAGTGTGTTGTCATTTCCTTTTCCAGGGGATCATCCCAAGCTAGGGTTGTCTCCTGCACTGGCAGGTGGATTCTTAAACACTGAGCCAACTGAGAGGCCAGTGTTGCTTTGCAGTAAGTTTTAATAGCTGGTCAGGTTTCCCTGGTACCCTTTTTCAAAAATTACATGGCTAATTTTGATTATTTTTCCAAGTGGACCTCAGAACTAAAATGTGAAAATCCATAGAAACAGTCTCCCCAAAGAGCAGAGGAGAATCTAGATAATCGATCGCTATACTACCACAACACCCTTTCTTGCAAAAATAGAAACAAAAATACTCAAAAAGCCCTAAGCACTGTCTTTTAGTGAAATTTGACATATATAAAACTAGAACTCAGGAGCACAGTGTTTTGCCATTTAACGTTGGTTGTCTTCTATGTTTGTCAGTGAGCTATAGTTTTTGTTTTACGTGTAACTGCATATTGTTTCCTTCTAAGTATTTTACAGGTAATTTTGAATCTGATTTTTTTCTGATGCTACTTGTTCTGATTATAATCAAGTTGTTGATAGATGGGAAAGTTATTGATTTTTGTGTATTTATTTTATATTTGGCCATCTTACTGAACTCTTATTTGTTGTTTTTCAGTTGATTTGTTTGGTTTCCTTTGTGAATAGTTATATCATCCAAAATTGACACTTTCTAATGTTTGATATTTTCCAGTGTTTATACCTCATATTGTTTTCCTTATCACTTTGGCTAAAAATTCTATGATAATGTTGAATGACTGTGATATTAATTGTTAACCCCTGTCTAGTTCCTAATTTTAATGAAGGTATCTCAAGTATAGCACCATTAATTATAGTTATGTTTATTTCTAAAAAAATACTCTTGAATTATAAATGGAATCTTACAGTTTTTTTTTAAGTATTGCCCAACAATGTGCAAATCTTTTTGCATCTAAAGGAAAGAATCTTGATTCTCTGCCCTCCCACACCAGTATTAGTAGATTGAATAATGAACTATCCTTACATTTTACATTTAATAAGCCATACATAATTGTGGTATATTATTCTTTTGTTTGTATTTATTTTATATTTTGCATATGGGTATAATATGGTAATAGAATAGAGAGTATAGTAAGTAGGGGCCAAATGTCTTAATCTTTATTAACCTAGAGGTTAGAAATAGCATTTCCTTGTAGAATTGAGGGTATAATGAAGTTGTTTGTTGAACTCTACAAAGTAACCTGCAAATTCAGAGTTCTGTAAATATAGAACCATTACAATGTAGTAAGATAGGTCATAATCCAGTGATAATGTTACTGTACTGTCCATATTTGTCTTCAGAGGGTTTCATTTTTTTAAGTCCTTCTTATATCTGATAACTGTGTTTTAATCTGTTGCATGTTTTGGCAGTATCAGATGTTGTCTTTGTCATGTAATTTGTGTGTTTTCTTTCATGTTTTCCAGCGGCGAGTAGAACAGCCTCTCTATGGTTTAGATGGCAGTGCTACAAAGGAGGTGTCAGAGGAGCAGTCTGCCCTGCCAACGCTTATGTCAGTGATGCTGGCAAAACCTCGGCTCGACACAGAGCAGCTGGCACAGAGGGGAGCTGGCCTCTGCTTCACTTTTGTCTCAGTGAGTACTGAGGCTGCGTTTATGCACATCTTTGTTTTCCTGGAGCCGAGATGGAGTTTGAGTAAGGATTTTGGTAGATGATGATTTCTAACTCTGTGTTACCTGTAAAGGTGTATGCTTGTGCTCAGCCCCGCTTGGCTCAAGGCACTGAGAGACTGCTTTATCAAAGTCTGAGTGTCCTGGGGATGCAAAACACAACCTTAGGTTGACAAAGAACAGAAAATACAGATTAAATTCCATTACAATTAAAAATAAAATCTCCAGACTCCAACCATCACTTACTTGAAGTAATAGTCAAGTTAGTAAAATATTAGTGTAGGGACAGGCACGCTTACTAGTCATTTTCCCTTCTATGGTATCTAGACAGCCTGCATGCTTGCTTTCTCTCATTTCTTCAGAGTATTAGCACAGTTGCTTTTCCAAAACTATTTGGCTACCTGTTTGTTCCTTTCAGCTTACTTCTTTCTTGAAGAATAGGAAATTTGATTATTATAAATGTTTGACCTCATTTTTTTATTTGCCAAATTATAATGCAGTTTGACTTAAAAGTTGTTGTTTTTCTTGGTTTCTTTACCCTGCCGAGGACCTGTTTGTTTTCAGTGATGCAGTAAAGCAACAGAAGCCCCATTGCCCTATCCTTCCATTTTTAGGGGCCTCCTTCAGAGCTAACAATACCATTGATCAACGTTTCTTTCTCTCTTACTGGTTCATTTTCTCCAGGAATATGTTTCCTCCTTATTTCCTCCATGACTTCTGAGCAAATAAATCTCTATAATCTCTGGGATTAACCCACGTAAGATTGTATTTAAAAAGGCCATGAAATAGTGGGTGTCTTAAGGAAAGGAGATAAAAATAATAAAATAATTAGATAGGGATCATTGTGTATTATTTGAATCCCTTCTGCCCTTCCTTCCTTCTCTCATTCTTTCCTTCCTCAGCTTAAAACAGTACCCATGTATTACCTCACAGTTCTTTAAGTTTGGGAGTAATTTATTGCTGAGCAATAGAGAACTAATACATGTGGCTTTATCTTTAATGCCTCCTTTTTTCCTCATATTCTACATCTGATCTATCAGAAAACATACTTGCATCTAGAATCTGACCATCTCTCACCGTCTCCACTGCCACCATGATGGCCCAGCATCTCTCTGCTTTGGAATACTTTCTTATAGAGTACTTTGGCCACCTTATGCGAAGAGTTGACCATTGGAAAAGACCCTGATGCTGGGAGGGATTGGGGGCAGGAGGAGAAGGGGACGACCGAGGATGAGATGGCTGGATGGCATCACGGACTCAATGGACGTGAGTCTGAGTGAACTCCGGGAGTTGGTGATGGACAGGGAGGCCTGGCGTGCTGCGATTCATGGGGTCGCAAAGAGTCAGACACGACTGAGTGACTGAACTGAACTGAAATATGGTAATCACTTCTGAAGAAGGAACATGGAAATAGTATAAAAACCAAAGGCCTAGAAGCTTTGGTTTATTTCTATTTCTCTTTGCTTCTCTGCAGTTCCAACTGGGATATAAACTCAGTGAGATAAAAAAGGAGAAAAGCAAAAAAGTTAGCAAATGTATAACAAATGTTGGTTAATAGAGACAAGCATTTCCTTTAAAAAAAATAAAAGGCAAAGGCTATGAACAGGCAGTTTTAACGGGGAAAAAAGGACAAATGTCTAACAATGTGGAAAATTGGTTAACTTTAGCCATAGTAAGGCACAATAGCGCAGAGGATAGATACACAGGGAAGCAGGCAGCTGAGGGTCTCATAGGTCAGGAGTTCAAGTCCCAGGACCAGCCCTTTGGGACTCCCTGGTGGCTCAGACAGTAAAGCGTCTGTCTACAATGCGGGAGACCTGGGCTCGAACCCTGAGTCGGGAAGATCCCCTGGAGAAGGAAATGGCAGCCCACTCCAGTACTATTGCCTGGAAAATCCCATGGACAGAGGAGCCTGGTAGGCTGCAGTCCATGGGGTCACGAAGAGTCGGACATGACTGAGCAACTTCACTTCAATAGTCCTTACATTTAGGCTTCCCTGGTGGCTCAGAGGTTAAAGTGTCTGCCTCCAACGCGGGAGACCCGGGTTCGATCCCTGGGTTGGGAAGATCCTCTGGAGAAGGAAATGGCAATCCACTCCAGTATTCTTGCCTGGAGAATCCCATGGACTGAGAAGCCTAGTAGGTTACAGTCCATGGGGTCGCAAAGAGTCGGACACGACTGAGCGACTTCCCACCATCTTCACCATTAGCCATAGAGAAATGCAAAATAAAATAACTTATCAAATTGACAAGGACTAGTAAATTTGATGATTCTTGGTGCAGGTAGTGGTTTAGATACAGTGCTGTGTGTGTGTATGAATTGGTACAGTCATCTGGACAGGTTGGCAGTGTATCTCAGTGTTAAGTTTACATATCCTTGGGTCCCGAAATTCCATTCCCATGAACTACACAAAGATGTTTATTGTATTGTTTATAAATTGCGAAAATCTGGAAGCAATGTCCTTCCGCAGTGTTTCAGAGGAGCTTCTAACAAGAATACCTGTTATCTCCATGTTGCTAAGTCCGGCAATCAGTTCTCAGATCTTATCCAGTATAATTCATTAGCTGCAGTTGATCAGTCCCTTCTTCTCTAAGCGCATGGTCTTTTCTTTGCTTCTGCCTTTTTGATTCTTCTTCATTTCCTGGATCTCCAAATATTGGAGTGCCCCAGGGCTCAGTCTTCAGTCCTCTTGTATACCATCTTTCAGTAAGGAGAATCTCGTTTAGTTTCTTACTTTCAATCATCACCTATACTCAGAAGACTTCCAAATTTACATCTCCAGCCTAGAGCCCTTCCCTGATTCCGGACCTCTGTAGTCAGTTGTCTGTGTCTAATAGGCATATCACAACTGAAGCTGAATTCTTCACTTTGTTCTCCCATTCCAAACGCCATTTCTTCCACATCTCAGTAATTATCAGCTCTCAGCTTACAATTGTTCAAAAATCCTGGAGTCATTCTAGTCTTATCTCTTTATTTTATATCCTAATTCTGAATCCATCAGCAAGTCTACTGATTTTGCCTTCAAAATATATTCAGAATCCTGCCGTTTCTCCTGCCCTTAACGATGACCACTCAAATCTCGTCTCCCACTGAGATCATAGTGGCAGCCTCCTACCTGAACCGTTAGCTTCTGCCTTTGTTCTCAGCTGATCAGAGTGATCCCGTTGGAGCCTAAGTCCAGGCATGCCACTCCCCTGCTCACAAGTGTTTATATGGCACATAATGCCTTGCATGGCCTGTTTCCCACCACTTTGACATCTGTTACTACTGCCTCCCTCCCTCACCGAGTTCCATCCTCACTGGCTGCCTTTCTTCTTCAAATATTACCTGTTGTCTTTCACCTCAGGGCCTTTATCTTAACATTCTTCCTCTAAATATCACCTTGCCCTGTCCCCTTGGTTCTCTCTAGTCTCTGCTTAAGTCTACAGCCTATTAGAAAGGCGGTATTGTATAAGATAGCACTCCTTCCTGCTCCCCCCAAACGTTATATAGCTGCTGTGCCCTAATTTTTCTTCTTAGCCTTATCACCAGCTTACCTGCTATAATTTACTTCTTTGTCTCACTCCCCACCCCCATCCTAACTCCCCTCCACTGAAATGTAAGCTGCATCAGGTCAAGGACTTAACTTTGTTCACTTCTGCACCGCCAACGCTAGAACAGGATCTGCTCTCATATACACGCAGTTTAATTATATGTTGTATGAATTAATGAAGGCATCTTTCATATAAGGACTAGTTAAATAAAATATAGTATGTATATACAATGGGATGCTGTACAGTTGACCAGTGAGGTGAGATAGACTCTTATGTTGTTGGTAGACTTTTTTTGGCCATGGAATCCCTTGCATTTCCATATGAATTTTAGGATCAACTTTTCAGTTTCTGTGAAACAGACCAGATGGAATTTATAGCAATTGTGCTAACTCTGCAGATTAATGTGGGGCAGTATTGCCCTCATTTTAAAAAAGTAGGTATATGTGCTGGCAATGAAAGACCTATAGATCAATACTGATAAGTAAAAATAGGTGGCAGAATATTATGAGTCTGATCCTTTAAATGTTTGATCCCATGGACGTCCATGGCATTCTCTAGGCCAGAATACTGGAGTGGGTAGTCTTTCCCTTCTCCAGAGGTTCTTCCCAACCTAGGGATCGAATCCAGATCCTCCCTCATTGCAGGCGGATTCTTTACCAGCTGAGCCACAAGGGAAGCCTGTTTAAAATCATATTGCTACAAATTTTATGTATTTCAACATAGGAAGTTTGATTTTCAACATTATAAACATATAATTTTCTAAATTGTAAAAGTAGTATATGTGCATAACCTACGAATAATTGAAGTGATAGAGAAGAGTAAAATTCTTTCCTTTGTATTCATGAGATAACCACTGTTAAGAGTTTGTTTTAGATTATGTACTGAATACCATTTTAACTTCAAATTATCTTTTATGTACTCAACATTCCCAGTCGTGAGAGATGTTTAACATACCCAGCTTCCTTTTTCATCTTTCAGCTTTTTAGTTGTCACTACATTGTTTGTGATATTTAGTTATTTTAACTATAGTTGAATTGTTTCTGCTTTATAAATTATTCTAAAAATTGAAAACATTTAAGGAGCATTTACAATATTATGGTTGTTTCATTATTGTGCACTGTAAAACTGAGTGATTTTATTGGATTCACTGAGAAGAAAACAGTCCTGGTCACTGAATTAGTTTAGATTGAATGAGACAGTTACAGTTGTCAAGGTCTAAAAGGTTTTTTTTAATATATATACGAGGTCTGTTATTTCCTCAAAAGCTGCATCTTTTAACATTATATGAGATATTCTTAAATGCTTTAATTTTTAGAAATGTAGTTTGCAGATTTTTTTTGGCTGTGTGATCCCTTGTATTTCCATTTGAATTTTAGGATCAGCTTTTCAGTTTCTGTAAACAGACAAGATGAAATTTATGGCAGTTGTGCTGACTCTGCAGACTAATTTGGGGGAGTATTGACTTCATAAAAATATTGTTTTCCAGTCCATGAATATGAGATATAGTTCCATTTATTTAGGTATCTTTATTATCTTTTTATTAGTAATAAAATTTGGAATTTTTGTTGTGTAGATTTTGCCCTTGTTTTGTTCAAATTATTTCTAAGAGTTTATTCTTTTTCATGTTATTGCAAATGTTTTTCAGAGATGGCCATTTTTGATATTGAAAAAGTTCCCTTCTATTCTGAGTTCATTGAGTTCATCATGAAAGGGTATTCGATGCTTCTCTACATCTGTTGAGATGATCATATGGTATCTTTTTGTTCTTGAGGTCTGTCCACTATTTGTCTTGTCCTTGTCATGTCATAGCCATTTTTTAGTCTTAAAAAACCTTTTACCTCACAGAAGCTTTATTTTACTATTCTTAGATTTTTCTTTCCCTCTCCTCTTTTCCCCCTAAAGCCTGTTAGATAGTTTTGAAGCCTCTTCCTGTTCATATTTCTTAACTTTTCTTTCATGCTACTTGACTTTGTTTCTTCCTCTGGGAGATTTTCTTGACATTGTCTTTCAGATTTTCTGTATTCAGTTCTGTGCATTTTGTTACTTAGCTCGTCTATTCACTTTTTAGAATATTGATACTCTTATCTTGTCATATTAATTTTTCATGTTCTTTATTGCTTTTTCATTTTTATGGATGCAGTATCCTTTTAACCCTCTCTGAACGTATTTTATTTTTAAGGTTGTTTTTATTGAATTCTCTGTTTTCTTTTGGATCAGGTTTTGTTCTTTAATATTGGATCTTCACTTTGTGCTGTTGGTTTTCTTGAAAAACGTATCTTGCTTTAGTTGAATGCAGTACTATTAGAGTGCTTTAGCATAGGTTATTGGCATAGATTTTTCCCTGCAGTGGCATTGTACCGCTTCCCAAATAGCCCTCCGTTGGTGTGTGTGTGTGTGAGTGTTATCCCCGTGTAAGCATCTGGTCAGCTCTCAGCAGAAAAACCAGCTCCTTTATAAACATGGAAATAAGGAGGGCGTTGTTTTGCTGGGTAACTCTTTAACTCTTAGCAGTGTATTCCACTCATTCCTCCATTCTATCAGTTGTAGGGGGCAGGGATACTGTACTTCTTTGCTATTTTTCTTGCTGCTGCTACTGCTGCTGCTAAGTTGCTTCAGTCGTGTCCGACTCTGTGCAACCCCACAGACAGCAGCCCACCAGGCTCCTCCGTCCATGGGATTTTCCAGGCAAGAGTACTGAGGTGGGGTGCCATTGCCTTCTCCGGCTATTTTCCTTAGGACACAATATCACAGCAGAAGCCCCTCCCCCTGGACTCACTCATTTTCCATTTTAAATATTTACTTGTTTTTTTAATTTAAGAGACCAGTTCTTGTGCTTTACCCTTGGTTCAGAAGCAGTAGTATCCATGGCTCTCACTATGCAAGGGAGAGATCAAGAGGGGACCTTGTTGGACTATATAGGTTTTAAATGTCTGATAATTGTTCCATGGTTTACTCCTGGTAAAGGTAAATCTCAGTGTGGGGCTTTGGAGGAGTTCCTTTGAAAAGAACCAGCCTGTTTTACTGCTGGTGTTTTCAGCTGTGAATTTATTTTACTTTCTCTATCAGTCTGATCCCAAATGCTTTTGAATGTTTCTTAAAATTTAAAGATTTAAAAAATTTCTGATTCTTAATTCTCCTTTGTTTCTTAATGCTATTAGGGTTTCATTTAGAAAGAAAATCTTTCAAGTATCGGTAGGACTTTGGGAAATCTAGCCTGTAATTATGAATTAGAAGCCAATACTACTACTCTAATTGGAACGAAGAACACGGAAATCTGGGAAGGATGTTTTGCCGAGTAAGGGTTGGACTAAATTTATAACTACAGTGGTCTGCTTAGCAAGGCCATCAGCTTCTCATTTCTTGAGACATGATCTTATAATTGTGGACTCAGGAGACTAAGCTCTCTTTGTTTTCCAGTGTTGCATTTCTAGTGTTTAACACAGCACCAGGCACAGAGGTTCATAATTAATACTGAATGAATGATAAGAATTAGAGTATTTTCATGGATTCACTTGTCACAGTAGGTCCTTATATTTTTGTAGTTCTCCTGTCTTTTGTAAGTATTATTTTCATTTTCATGAGGATTTGCTTACTTCTGTCCCACTGACTCAGTTAACTTTCTGCAGTTTTACTTATCATGGGCCATTTATATGTACATTTTACAAAAAGCTTTAATTTGGAAACATGTCCTTTAATGACATTCTAGCACCCTTTGTTTGATGAAAGAAAACTTAGACATGAACACATGTTAAAAAAGGGAAAAGCATAAAAAAAAAAACAAAACCCCATATCCCAAAATCTAGATGTTCATAGAAAGAGACTTTTAGCCTGTTATGTGACTCTTGTTGGTGTTTATTATAAAAGCAGCTCAGTAATATTTAGAGATAGATTTGAAAAGGATAGGATTTTAAAAGCAATCTAATGATAACTGAAGGAGATAATGGTTATATCACAGTATAGTATAGTATGTGAGTTTTACAATCATAACCCTTCATCAATAAGACGAGGTTAGGTTTGCCACATTATAGGAAGAGTAGGGAACATTATCAGTTATTTAGACCCTCCTAAACCTGGCTCTAATCACTGCTCTGACATACAGGCTGTGTACATTGTTTTATCCCTTTGAGACTGACCCCTCATTTTTTACTTTTTGATCCCCACAACAATTCTCTCTCTTCTCCTTGGGTTCTTGTATGGAATGTGAGAACCTAGAATGACCCTATCGTCTCTTCTCTTTGACTGCTTATTTCCTTCAAATTTTAACTGTGATATTATTTTATCAAGGAGTTCACCCTCAATTCATTCAGTTAGGTTAGGTACCTTGTTGTGTATGCTTATAGCACATATCCTTAATTGCAATTTTGTATTTATTATATGATTGTTTAACAGTTTCTGTCAACAAGTATTTATCCAGTGCTTAATACACCTTTTCTTGGTTTTTGAGTTTTATAAGGCAGAGTGATGACTGGGCCTTCAGGTTTTGTTTCTGTTTTTCTTGGCCACTGTGTCCTGAGCACCTCACATGATACTTAGATGAGGATGTTTCAGTGAGTACTTGATGAATGGATAAATAAAAACAGAGATGTTATTATCGCCTACCTTACAAGACTGTTGTGAGCTTTCAGTTTAGTTGAGTGTATGAGGTGCTTAGCTTGCTTTTGGCCTGTTCACAGCAGTACCCATAATGGCTGACGTGAGACAGTCAGTGTACTGTGCTCAAAGAGATTGATTACTGTGGATGCAGACAGCCCTCAATTCTTATTCCCCCACTGGCTAGCTCTGTGACCCCCGTAGGTGCTTAATACCTCAGATTTGCATTTTCTTTATCTATAGATGGAAATAGCAGCACCTCCTTATATGATTTTGTAAGGCAATCCAAGTCTATACCCTGACCAGTAATGCTGAAGAAGCTGAAGTTGAATGATTCTATGAAGATCTACAAGACCTTTTAGAACTAACACCCAAAAAAGATGTCCTTTTCATTATAGGGGACTGGAATGCAAAAGTAGGAAGTTAAGAAACACCTTAACAGGCAAATTTGACTTGGAGTACAGAATGAAGCAGGGCAAAGGCTAATGGGGTTTTGCCAAGAGAACGCACTGGTCATAGCAAACACCCTCTTCCAACAACACAAGAGAAGACTCTACACATGGACATCACCAGGTGGTCAATACTGAAATTGGATTGATTATATTCTTTGCAGCTGAAAATGGAGAAGCTCTGTACAGTCAGCAAAAACAAGACCAGGAGCTGACTGTGGCTCAGATCATGAACTCCTTTTTGCCAAATTCAGACTTAAATTGAAGAAAGTAGGAAAAACCACTAGACCATTCAGGTATGACCTAAATCAAATCCCTTACGATTATACAGTGGAAGTGAGAAATAGATTTAAGGGACTAGACAGAGTGCTTGAAGAACTATGGACATTGTTCATATGGACAATGTTCATGACCTTGTACAGGAGGCAGAGATCAAGACCATCCCCAAGAAAAAGAAATGCAAAAAGCAAAATGGCTGTATGAGGAGGCCTTACAAATAGCTGTGAAAAGAAGAGACGCAAAAAGCAAAGAAAAAAAGGAAAGTTATACCCATTTGAATGCAGTTCCAGAGAATACCAAAGAGAGATAAAGCCTTCCACAGCGATCAGTGCAAAGAATCTGAGGAAAACAATAGAACGGGAAAGACTAGAGATCTCTTCAAGAAAACTAGAGATATCAAGGGAACATTTCATGCAAAGATGGGCTCAATAAAGGACAGAAATGATATGGACCTAACAGAAGCAGAATATATTAGGAAGAGGTGGCAAGAATAACAGAACTGTACAAAAAAGATCTTCACAACCCAGATAATCATGATGATGTTATCACTCACCTAGAGCCAGACATCCTGGAATGTGAAGGCAAGTGGGCCTTAGGAAGCATCACTATGAACAAAGCTACTGGAAGTGATGGAATTCCAGTTGAGCTGTTTCAAATCCTGAAAGATGATGCTGTGAAAGTGCTGCAAATTTGGAAAAGTCAGCAGTGGCCACAGGACTGGAAAAGGTCAGTTTTCATTCCAATCTCAAAGAAAGGCAATGCCGAAGAATGCTCAAACTACCGCAGGATTGCACTCACCTCACGCTAGTAAAGTAATGCTCAAAATTCTCCAGGCCAGGCTTCAACAATACATGAACCATGAACTTCCAGATGTTCAAGCTGGTTTTAGAAAAGGCAGAGAAACCAAGGATCAAATTGCCAACATCTGCCAGATCATCAAAAAAGCAAGAGAGTTCCAGAAAAACATCTTTTTCTGTTTTATTGACTATATACCAAAGCCTTTGACTGTATGGACCACTGCAAACTGTGGAAAATTCTGTAAGAGATGAGAATACCACACCACCTGACTTGCCTCTTGAGAAATCTGTTTGCAGGTCAGGAAGTAACAGTTAGAACTGGACATGGAACAACAGACTGGTTCCAAATAGGAAAATGAGTAGGTCAAGGCTGTATATTGTCACTCTGCTTATTTAACTTATATGCAGGGTACATCATGAGAAATGCTGGGCTGGAGGAAGCACAAGCTGGAAGCAAGATTGCCAGGAGAAATATCAATAACCTCAGATATACAGATGACACCACTCTTATGGCAGAAAGTGAAGAAGAACTAAAGAACCTCTTGAGGAAAGTGAAAGAGGAGAGTGAAAAAGTTGGCTTAAAGCTCAACATTCAGAAATCGAAGATCATGGCATCCGGTCCCATCACTTCATGGAAAATAGATGGGGAAACAGTGGGAACAGTGTCAGACTTCATTCTTTTGGGCTCCAAAATCACTGCAGATGATGACTAAAGCCAGAAATTGAAAGATGCTTACTCCTTGGGAGGAAAGTTATGACCAACCTAGATAGCATATTCAAAAGCAGAGACATTACTTTGCCAACAAAGGTCCGTCTAGTCAAGGGTATGGTTTTTCCAGTAGTCATGTATGGTTGTGAGAGTTGGACTATAAAGAATCAAGATTGCCAGGAGAAATATCAATAACCTCAGATATACAGATGACACCACTCTTATGGCAGAAAGTGAAGAAGAACTAAAGAACCTCTTGAGGAAAGTGAAAGAGGAGAGTGAAAAAGTTGGCTTAAAGCTCAACATTCAGAAATCGAAGATCATGGCATCCGGTCCCATCACTTCATGGAAAATAGATGGGGAAACAGTGGGAACAGTGTCAGACTTCATTCTTTTGGGCTCCAAAATCACTGCAGATGATGACTAAAGCCATGAAATTGAAAGATGCTTACTCCTTGGGAGGAAAGTTATGACCAACCTAGATAGCATATTCAAAAGCAGAGACATTACTTTGCCAACAAAGGTCCGTCTAGTCAAGGGTATGGTTTTTCCAGTAGTCATGTATGGTTGTGAGAGTTGGACTATAAAGAAAGCTGAGCACCGAAGAACTGATGCTTTTGAACTGTGGTGTTTTGAGAGTCCCTTGGACTGCAAGGAGATCCAGCCAGTCCATCTTACAGGAAATCAGTCTTGGCTGTTGATTGAAAGGACTGATGTTGAAGCTGCAAACTCAAATACTTTGGCCACCTGATGCGAAGTGTTGACTCTGAAAAGACCCTGATGCAGGTAAAGATTGAGGGCAGGAGGAGAAAGGGACTGCAGAGGATGAGGTGGTTGGATGGCATCACCAACTCAATGGACATGAATTTGGGTAAACTCTGGGAGTTGGTGAAGGACAGGGAGGTCTGGCGTGCTGCGGTTCATGGGATCACAAAGAGTCGGACATGACTGAGCGACTGAACTGGAGAACTACTGGTGATCATGGCAGTAATTACTCAATAGGTGATGGTTATACATTGTTTTAATGTTAATGAATAAAGAAATAATTAAAAGAATAATTAGGATGTACCAGATGAAACTTACATTATGTCAAGACACTGTATTCTCTGAGGAGATGATATTTCCATTAGCCCATAATCCCCAGAATATCCAGTATCTTGTAATTATGTCTAATTATGTATTATGATAGGCTGTACTATGTTAAGTGTCATTTTGGTTTTAAAAGGACTCTTTGGTGTAAAGGTCTTCCTTGACTTATGGGATTAGGTCCTGATAAACAGGTCATGAGTTGAAAATATCATTCGTAAATCAAAATATATTTAATATACCTCACCTACTGAATATATCATAGCTCAGCCTTGCTTACCTTAAATGTGCTCAGAACATGTACATTAGCCTGCAATCACCTAACACAAAGTCTGTTTTATAATACAGTGATGAATCTCATGTAATTTATTGAATACTGAAAGTAAAAGTCAGTACAGTTGTCTGGGTGTATGGCTGTCAGTGTGTCTGGTTGTTTACCTTCATGACTCTGTGGCTGACTGGGAGCTGTGGCCTGCTGCTGCTGCCTGGCATCATGAGAGTGCGTGTCACATGTTACTAACCCAGGAAGAGGTCAAAATTCAAACTTTGAAGTACCATTTCTACTGCACGTCACGCCATCATAGAGTTGAGAACTTATTAAGTGGAACCATTGTTAAGTTGGTGACCATCTGTATAATGATTGCATACTCTTGAACAGTTGAATTATATTAAGTCCCAAACCTTCTAACTCCCCCATTATTTATGTGTAAAATGTCACAGTAAACAAGTGACAGTATTGTAAATCAGCCAGAATTTTTGGCCCACTGTGTGTTTCTGGGTGAAGTTTGAGGGTCTTGGATGCTCTTCTGAATAGAAGTTCCCAGTCCTTTATGCCTGGAGTCATGAGCATCCCTTGTGGTTAAGTGTTTCACCAGCCTGTACTGCGAAAGCACGTTTACATTTGACTCTTAAGACGTGTGGGTTTGGACTGACTGTTCAGGTCCACTTTGATGTGGAATTTTTTTAATAGTCCATACTATGTGTTACACCATTTGAGACTGGTTTAATCAGATTCAGAACTGTGGATCCAGAGGGCTACCTGTAACATTACCTGTGGATTTTTGACTAGATGGTGGGGAGAGGAGGGTGGGTGGTCAGCGCCCTTAACCCTTGTGTTTTTCAAGCATCAAGTGTACTGTGAAAAGGACATTTACATACTTAATTTCCATATTAAAAAAATTAATTTGTAAGCATTTGGTGTTTTAAACTATTTACAGTAAAGTGGTCTAAGCCATCATGTCAAGCCCCTACTTTTCATTTGAATTGTGTATACTTTTCATCTTGGCTCCATGGCCCTGAATCTTGGCTTTCCTCAGGAAGTATTTGTTTTATGTAATCGTTTGCATCCATACAAATGTTCATGGAGAAAGATGGAAAACTTCTTGTGATTGGTGGTACACCTTTATTCCAGGCTCAGCAAAACAGTCCCTCATCTACAGGATCTGGCAACACAGAGCATTCCTGCAGCTCCCAAAAACAGATCTCCATCCAGCACAGACAGACCCAGGTAGGTCAGTGGTTGATAACAGGGAGGGAAAGAACTGCTTCGGAGTAAATGCTAACACTACATGTACAATCTGGGTCTTCTCTCTCCCTTTATTTCTCTGACTTCATCTCATTTATTTGTGTGTGTTGTATTCAGAACTTGCATTATGAATATTTCAAGTCTTTTGGAAGGTGCTTTTAACTTTTTGAGGTGTTTCTTTGCCTTTCTGATGTATTCAGAAAGATTATAGACAGAAATGATTATTTTGCAGCATGGTGTTAAGGAAAAAAACACTTGTTTTGGAGAACTCAGGACCCCGATTCAGGTTCTAGCTCTGCAACTTATGCTTTATCTTTTGGGGGCCTCATTTTTCTTCAGTTCAAATTATCTGTAAAATGTGGTTGATTATCATCATCTTAGTGTCTACAAAATGTTGGCACAGTACTTACAGTAGGTGGCAGTGAATCTTTTTTATTGAAATATAGTTGATTCAGAATATTGTGTTAATTTCACATGCATAGCAAAGTGATTGGTTATACATATATGTGTGTGTGTGTGTGTGTGTCTGTATTCTTTTTTTCTGATTCTTTTTCCATTATGGTTTATTACAAACTACTGAATATAGTTCTGTGTGATACACGGTAAAAGCTTGTTGTTTTAAACTTCTTTAACCTGTGGCAAACCAACATAATTCTCCCTTAAACAGTCTTCAGAAACTCCTTAATTTAGGGAATGTTGTGAATATTCAAAGATAATATCTGTGAAAGAGGTAGTGGATATACCCTCCATTTTGTTGTGTTGAGCTCACCAAATATTATACCTTGTTTCTTGAAGCCTGTTGGTACCTTGTTGCCTTCAAGACAGGATGCCTGGCACTCCAGGAGAGTTTCTTAAGTCACAAGTGCTAGACAGCCCTCAGGAGCAGATTTTAATCTTATTTGAATTAAACATGAACAGTTGAATAGACTTAGGGAGGTGAGCATCCATCGCTCTTCTTCTGGTTGCTATTTCCACTAGGTGGCATGTTTGTTCTTTAGAGATTTGGGTCCTTTCTCCTCTGAGACCTTTTCTATTCTAAGTTAGTTTCATTTCTAGAGAGTATGTTTCTTTACTGTTCAGTGCACAGTATTTTGAGAATTCATATATTTTATTCCAGAGTTAATATATTTTTGAAGGGCAAGCATAG
The DNA here is from genome assembly GCA_006408695.1 of Aepyceros melampus. Lineage (NCBI taxonomy): Eukaryota > Metazoa > Chordata > Mammalia > Artiodactyla > Bovidae > Aepyceros > Aepyceros melampus. The sequence continues at coordinate 123,680 of SJXQ01007243.1, forward strand.
CAGAACGTCATGCTTAAAGAATGAGATGAGAAAGGCAGATTTAATTTCTTGAGCCATGTGATTCCAGGCTAGTTGTGTCGTCAAGTGCTTTTTTTCAGAAAAGTAATGAGAAAAATGTGATGACATGTAATATTTTGTGACTAATCCTAAATTTGTTTTCTGCTTATCTCTGTAGTCTGACCTCACAATAGAAAAAATATCTGCACTAGAAAACAGTAAGAATTCTGACTTAGAGAAGAAAGAAGGAAGAATAGATGATTTATTAAGAGTAAGTATGAAAATGTCATGAGATTTTATAACAAGCACTGATTGATTTATCTATATTTATATGTGTGAATTATGTGCATATCATAGAGATAATTACTGTAACCAAATAATAAAGTTAAAATGTAGACATTTGGATATTTTCCTTTGATCTGAGGGAATCTGAGCAGGTAACGAGGATCAAACTATATTCCAAACAGTATCTTTACATTGGACATCTTAATTGTAGAATTTTAGTATTTAAATATATACTAGAGGACTATATCTGTGGAGACTTGAAGCTGTGAGAATATGTATATAGAATGTTGTTTTCACATTTCAGGGAGAATTTTTTTTTAATGTCTTTGAATTTTTTTTAATTTTATTGATTTTTTAAAAATTGGAATATAATTGCTATGTTGTAGTTTCTGTTGGAAATAGGTCAATCTCTACCATTTTTCTAGATTCCACATATATGTGTATTTGAATTTTAAAAGCTATTTCACAAGTACTTTTCAGTCCTGGTTTTGCATTTTATATCTTTTATAACCTATTCATCTAAAGTGTTTTGTGCTCACAAGAGAAACTTTAAAAGTAGCTATATGGAGTTAAAAATATACCTTTAGAAAATATACAATGATTTTTTTTTAATTTTAATTTTATTGGAGTATGATTGATTTACATTGTTATGTTTCAGATGTATAGCAAAGTAATTCAGTTATACATGTATTCATTCTTTTTTAGATTCTTTTCTCATATAGATTATTGCAGAATATTGAGTAGAGTTCCTTGTGCTATACAGTAATACCATGATATTTTCTGAAATAATTTTTTAATATACAGTTTGGCATATTGACTGACCCTTTTAAAAATATTTTAAGGTTTATTGTTTTCTTATTGTAAAAAGCAATACATACTCTTTATAATAAATTTAGAGAATAGTGAAAATACTAAAGAAAAAATAAAATGACACCCATAATTCCATTAACTGCAATTAAAACATTTGGTATATTTACTATAGTAATTTTTGATCTATTTATAGCATATATAAAATTTTCTTAAGAAATTATTTTTATTTTTTGGCCACATCACGCAGCATACAGGATTGCAGTTCCCCAGTCAGGGATTCCCATGTAGTGGAGGCATGAAGTCTTAACTGTTAGACTGCCAGCGAAGTCCCTGTAGCATGTACATAAATGCATCTATACATAAATGCTGCCAATTTGTAAATAAAATTGGCTAACATTTTAATCTCCAGTGTTTTTATTGTTCTCAAGCTGATGTTCCTTTTTCTGTTCAGAAACATTTTTCCTTAGGCCTGGTGATTTTGTTTCTTAGTTTGCTTTTCTCCATCCTTCAGTGAGAAGAGCCATGTTTAAACTCAGTACCTATTTTCCTTCTTTCATTGTTAGCATGTATGCTTGCTTGGTGTTGCTCTTAACGTCGCTTCTCTTACTTGGGTGCTCGTTGAATTGCCAGGGTTTATAATTAGTTATTGTGTGTTTATAGAAATCCTAGTCTAGTTGTCTAATGTAAACCAAAAAAATTAAGATTTTTGGCCAGGGTAGCTATGCTGAGCTAAAAAAGGATCATGGGCTTGTCTTCGTCCTTCATCATCTAATTTTCTTAAGATTGAGAAGACGGAGTATGTGAAAAACTGACTGTAACTTAGGATTCTTTTGAGAGTTTTAAAAATACGGTTTTATTTCCCAGGAAGCAGTATGTCCTCTTTACCACTCCAGACTTTCTAATCCTTTGTTTTCTGAAGATTGTAGTCTTTCTTTGGATCTAGAACAGTGCCAATGGAATGGTTATGTCAAAAAAGAAGACACGAAGGAGAGATGCTATTTTCTCAAATTGATGAGAGCTTGTGTTTCTGATTTGGAGGGACAGGGGAATAACCACTACTCTTTACATCTCCTTTCAGACAGGCATGGACCATTGATTGAGTTTTTCCATTTTAGTTAGATGTTTGGGTAAAGCTGCATCAGGAGCTGCTAGTCAGGTGCTATTTTAAACCTCAACACAAAATCATTAGTGTTGGAAACCACAAAAATTTAGAATTCTTACAATTTAAAATAAACTGCCAGACTGTTGATTCCATAAATTTGATTATAGATTTTAATGGATGTTATTGGGTCGCACAGAGTCGGACAGGACTGAAGTGACTTAGCAGCAGCAGCACCTTCCAAAAGTAGATTGAACTTCATATATACGTATTACATGATCTTTGGCTTGCAGGTTTTTTAAGTATGAATTAGTCATATTTAACCAAATGTCCTTGTACTTGACCTTTGGTAATATGTTCCATAGAACCCATGAGCTCTCTTAGAAGAACTAATAGGAAGAAATTATGAGGAAAGTAGATACTTGAAGATGGAAACTGTTGCACAATGGTCACTTTAAAATGAAGCTTCAAAGTCTCAAAAATCGAGTGTGCTATAGTATCATTTATTTGACAAAAGAGTAGATATCTTTGTTTAACACAAGAGTAAACTCAGGAGTTGCAAGTCAAAATTGACCTGGGGTTAGTGGTTCTTTGCTTCTCTGTTATTGTAGCAGTCTTGAATCTTTCAAAGTATTTAGCCCACCCTTCTGACCACAGCTAAATCAACTGTGTATTTACATTCTGGTTTTCTTGAACCAAGACCTTGTATTCAGCTTATTTGTTAGTTCTATCTTATGTGGGCATGGGTGTGCCTGGCTTCTCTGGTAAGAAACATTTATGTAAATCCATGTTTCTTCTCTGGAAGGAAGAACAGAAGAGCAACAATTGAACATAAAGAATATTATGTGTTGTTTTTTTGGTAGTGCTTATTCACCCTTTGTAAGTATTTAATCTATAAATGCTTAAAAGTGCTATTTATATGAATTCTAAACATCTTGTTCATGATAGATTTTTTCTTTTATTTTGTGACAGTATTAGCATGTGTGGGGTACTGGATTTATCTGTAACTGGCTTTGGGGAGGAGTAAAGTATGACTTATAGAAAAACATCCTAAGTAACAGAATTCATCTTTAATAAATGATAAGTTTATTAAAAGAAAAGTATTTTTCTTCTTTTTTTAAAGACATAGTTACTCTTACCTCTTTAAATCTCAATTTTGCTTATAATTTAACAAAAGAAATGCTTTTCAGACTCCCTAGAAACTGCTTTTGTATTAATCTGTCTTCCTTGGAGCTAATTTAAGGAAATTTTTTCCACTGAAGGCCAACTGTGATTTGAGACGGCAGATTGATGAACAGCAAAAGATGTTAGAGAAATATAAAGAACGATTAAATCGATGTGTGACAATGAGCAAGAAACTCCTTATAGAAAAGGTAAGCCTCAACTCTGTTTCCCAAGATGCCTAGGGTGTGCCATTGTTGTGACTTCTGACTTTTTACCTGAAATGAAAGTATTTCAAAGTAGGAAAGGACTGACCACAGCTTTAGTTCTCTGTCTTATGTGGGTATGGGTGTGCCTAGCTTCTTTGGTAAGAAACATTTATGTAAATCATGTCTCTTCTTTGGAAAGAAGAACAAAAAACCAACAAAGGCCTTTTGGGTTTAGGAAAGGGCTCCTGGGGTTGCCATAGTGTTAAAGACCCCACCTGCCAAATGCCAATGCAGAAGACTCAAGAGATTTGATCCCTGGATTGGGAAGATCCCCTGGAGTAGGAAATGGCAACCTACTTCAGTATTCTTGCCTGGAAAATTCCATGGGCAGAGGAGCCTGGTGGGCAATAGTCTATGGGGCTACAGAGAGGCAGACACGACTGAGTGACTGAGCACACAGCACATCCTATCACTAATACAGACATTTAGCAATAGTTTTATGTCCATTTCAGATATGATATTTAGAGTAATTTATTTATATAGTAATGTGATAATTAAGTGTTTCGTATTTTAAAAAACTAGTTGGCAATTACTTGTATATGATTATTTAATTGGCTGATGCCTCCTTTATTATATTAATAGTAACTGATAAGTAGCAATTTGCCTTTAATAATTATTTATTATAATTATTATAATAAATATTTATTATATATCATAAATAATGTCTTTAAATTTGTAAAACATATCTCTAGTACTTATTTATCTTACAGTGAAAGTTTAAAGATGACAGTACTTCCTAATGAAATGATTATAAGCTAGAGGTTTGAGACAGACTAGCGGTTTGTTTTTTTGCTGAAATCTTTGAAATGCTATTAAAGGAACAGGGAACACTGATAAAAAGTGAAATGAATTATTTTATTAATGTCACAGATACTGAGGAGAATTTTGCTTCAGCTCTTAATTCATTAATTTTATAGAAGGGAAATTCCACATTTATAACAGAAATGTATATGTTAATATATGTTAATGTAGAATGCTTGTGGGTTATATAAAATGTTTATAGCTTTAGGGTACTTCCTGAAATCAGTGTAGATTTAGCCAGTTGTCCTAAACTTTGAGCAGTATAGTACAAAAAACAAACATAGTGCTGCCTCTGAGTTCTCATAGGAAAATACAGTTATTTTCTATTTGTCCTTCTCCCCAAGTCAAAACAAGAGAAGATGGCATGTAGAGATAAAAGCATGCAAGATCGCTTGAGACTGGGCCACTTTACCACTGTCCGACACGGGGCTTCGTTTACTGAACAGTGGACAGATGGTTATGCTTTCCAGAACCTTATTAAGTAAGTGAATTGTGATGATAAAGTTGAGAATTGAAAAGTTGGTTTGGATTTTTAAAATTTTTTTTAATTGTAATCATTAATATCTTAGTAGTGGTAGTCTTCTTTTCATTCAGTTTTGTCTCCACATGTGTAAAGAATTGTAAGGAATGAGATAAAGTCCTGAAAAAATGGCAAATAATCAGAGGAATAAAAAAACAAGTTCTATATTAAAGCTAAAAAAAATCAGAATTGCCAAAACTAAGGAAGAAAAAGCTAAGACTTGACTTGATATCATTTTAATTATGTAATAAGTTTTCATGAGGAGTCTGCCCACTCCCAGCATTTATTCTGAGTCTACAGAAGACTGAAATAGGCAAAGACCCAAGGAAGGATTTCCTGAGTTTGGTATAAAACAAAACCTTGGAAGAACAGGACATGTTCCTGGGGCTCTTTAAGGGCAGAGTATCCAGTCAGCAGAGATAGTCACCTTCTTGAAGGTGAGCATTGAGCCAGCGATCAGGCTGATGAGCAGTCCCACTGCCTGTGCCTGTCAATAACTTGGAATCTTGAGCCCTCCTTCACTTTATTATAACTTTGGTTTAAAACATTCAAGTATTTACTCCAAGGAGGAAATTAACATTTAAAATCCTAAAATTCCAACTGCATAAATAGCTAATATCAGCTCAAGACTTTAAAAAAGAAGTCTTAAAAGTTGCAATACCTTTTGGTGTATCTTACTTATTTTGATTTTGTAGATCATTTCCATTTGAGACTGGGTTGTGGTGGGTGGCACATTGTATTTTTAATCATGGGCTTTCACACTTCTGATCTGTAGTTTACTGTAGGTTCAAGGGTTCCATAGACTGCCCATCCTACCTTTTTTTTCTTGGTGAAATAACACATGGGCATCGATTGGAGAGGATAGAACTACTTTTGAATACTAATGAAATGTAAATGACAAATTTGTCTGAAAGAAAAGTACAGATACTGGCATTATTAATTTGTTACTGGGAATTCCTTGGCAGTCTTGTGGTTAGGACTCGGTGCTTTCACTGCCAGAGCCCAGGTTTGATCCCTGGTTGGGGAACGAAGATCCTGCAAGCCGCCCCATGTTGCATGGCCAAACTTAAAACAAACAGACTTCTTGGAAACCTACCTCTGGATTATAGTCAGTGCTTTATGTGTGATACATGTGGTATCCATGCTGAGCTGTCTGCTCAGGTGATAGCTCAGGTTAACAGAGTTGCACTAGGGCAGTATAAACAGCTGCTGCATAGAGGCATGATGTCTATTCCTCAACACCCTGACCGTGATGAGCAAATTGCCCTGGAAGTGGCTCTCCATCCAATTTTGTCAGAATGGGATGGAAGATAAAACATATCCCCCATGATTGGCCAAAGTCACTTAATGCTCACACTGAGTCCCAGATGTGACAATGACTCCTACTAGTCCATGACAATGGTTACTCCTCAGATGGCAGTTTTTAAAAAGTCTAAAGACTTAAACCTGAGTGGTTAGTGGATTTGTTTAGATATATAAAATGTAATTTTAAGATGTGATTGTAGTTTTTGCTGATAGTAGCAAGTATTTATCTTTTTACTCTATAAGCAGCCTGTTGCCCAGAAGGTTCTGGAAATTGTGTATAGTTAAGAGTACAAAAGGATGACTTTGCTGTAGAGCCATCAGACCAGAGAATTTGGTATTATCTACATGAGATCCCTAACCAGAGTTGTTTCTCCAAAATGGATAGTATTTTTTTTTTTTTGATGATTTTAAGTAATATAAATTGCAGACTATCCATATCTCCTCTTGGGAAGCTGTTTCTGGCTGATACCTTTTTTTATTTGCTTGTTTGTTTTTTGGCCACACTGCACAGCTTGTGGGATCTTAGTTCCCTGACTAAGAACTGAACCTCGGCAGTAAAATGCCGAGTCTTAACCACTGGACCACCAGGAAAGTCCGCTGGCTGATATCTGTTAATTTTAGGTATTTTAATCATATCTTCTGAAGTTGTGCTTTAATTGAAGTTCTTTAGTTGTAGAAGGCTGTAGCTGATAGCCTTATAAATGATAATTATCTGTATATAAGAAGCTCTGTGACATAATTTGTGGGTAAGGTACCTGAGCACCAGGTTGCAGTACTAGTTTTTCTAGAAAGAGCAAACCTCTTTACATTAAAAATTTAATCAAGTGATCAAATATAGTCTGAACAGGAGCCTCAACACAGTTCTTTTATTCTCAATTTGTACTTTGGCTCTATTTTGAGTGATCTTTATTAAGATCCTAAAACAGATTTGTTGTCTAATAAAAAGATCATAAAAGATTTGTAATGATTTTTGACCAAGTTAGTAAGTTTTTCTAAAAGGTATTTTTGAACCTGTTGAAAAAGTAACATATTTTATAGATCTGAGAAGTTAGTTACCATAAATACTGTTGTTATTCAGTATGTAACTTTTATTTAGATAAGTCTTGAAGTCTCAAATAGTCAATGGCAAGGCAATAAAAAAATTATTATTAAGATTTTCTTTATATTGACATAAACAACATTAAAGTAAATATGGGGATTAAACTGTGGCTGTTTAAGATGTGGATCATCAGAGGGAGGAAATGAAATTTTATAGCAGCATTGTCCTAGTCCATGAACATATTCTGGTGTATACGGAATTACAGAATTCCATTTTAAAGTGATTTCATGGGAACCATCTGATTATTGGCATATGACCCATAATAAGTGATAAAGCCTTTTTAAATTTTTTTATTGAAGTATAGTTGATTTACAGTGTTCCAGATGTACAGCAAAGTGATTCAGTTATAATTATATATATGCATTTATTTTCAGATTCTTTTCCATTGTGAGTTATTGTAAGATATTTACTATAATTCCTGGTGGTATACTGTAGGTTCTTGTTGTTTATCTATTTTATATATAGTAGTATGTATCTGCTAACTCAAATTCCAAATTTATCCCCCCATCCTTCCCCTTTGCTAGCCATAGGGTTGTTTTCTATGTCTGTGAGTCTTTTTCTGTTTTGTAAATAAGTTCATTTGTATCATTTTTTTTTAAATTCCACATATAAGTGATATCGTATGATATTTAGAGAGACAACTCTGTTGATTCTATAAGTATCAGTTCTCCCTTGGGTGGTATATACCAGTTTGCAGTAGACACAGAACATGAAATCCTGGGACTCTTTAAAAGTTCTTACCTGGGATATTCAGGTACTATCTGTAGATCACCACTAAAATTACTTTGGTCAAAATAATATCTGCAAATAACGTGCATTTGTTTTTTTAACACCTGTTCAGTTATGATACAGTTTTGCTATGGAGGGTACATAGAATCGTTTCCTGGGATTCCCTGGTGGCTCAGAAGGTAAAGAATCTGCCTGCAATGTAAGAGACTTGGGTTTGATTCTGTGGAGAAGGTAATGGCTTCCCACTCCAGTATTCTTCCATGGAGAATTCCATGGACAGAGGACCTTGGCGGACTGCAGTCCATGGGGTGGCAAAGAGTTGAACATTCAGAAAACTATGATCATGGCATCTGGTCCCATCACTTCATGGGAAATAGATGGGGAAACAGTGTCAGACTTTATTTTGGGGGGCTCCAAAATCACTGCAGATGGTGACTGCAGCCATGAAATTAAAAGACACTGACTCCTTGGAAGGAAAGTTATGACCAACCTAGATAGCATATTGAAAAGCAGAGACATTACTTTGCTGACTAAGGTCCCTCTAGTCAAGGCTGTGGTTTTTCCAGTAGTCATGTATGGATGTGAGAGTTGGACTGTGAAGAAAGCTGAGCGCCAAAGAATTGATGCTTTTGAACTGTGGTGTTGGAGAAGACTCTTGAGAGTCCCTTGGACTGCAAGGAGATCCAACCAGTCCATTCTGAAGGAGATCAGCCCTGGGTTTTCTTTGGAAGAATGATGCTAAAGCTGAAACTCCAGTACTTTGGCCACCTCATGGGAGAGTTGACTCATTGGAAAAGACTCTGATGCTGGGAGGGATTGGGGGCAGGAGGAGAAGGGGACGACAGAGGATGAGCTGTCTGGATGGCATCACTGACTCGATGGACATGAGTCTGAGTGAACTCCAGGAGTTGGTGATGGACAGGGAGGCCTAGCGTGCTGTGATTCATGGTGTCGCAGAGTCAGACACGACTGAGCGACTGAACTGAGCAACTAACACTTCCATTTTCGTAATCGTTGCCTACGGCTACCATCACTAAATACCATAAACTGGATGGTTTAAAACAACATAAATTTAATTCTCTCACAGTTTAGGAAGTCAGAAACCTAAAATCAAGGGTTGGCAGGGCTGCTCCTTCTGTGGCCTCTAGGGAGTATCCTTGTTTAGTCTTCAGTGTCTGGCAGCAGCATAGCTCGTCTGCCTCCACCTCACATGGTGTTCCCCTGCATGTCTTCTTTTCTCATGAGGACACCAGTCAAATTGGGTTAAGGGCCCACCCTACTCCAGTATGACCTTATTTTAACCAATTAAATCTTCAGTGACCCTATTTCCAAAGGTTATAAGCCGAGGTACTGGAGATTAGCACTTTAACACGTCTTTTTGGGTGGCACAGTTCAACTGATAATGGTACCTAAGACTGATTTTATAACAGACAAATAATGGCTTGCTGTTTATTTATTTGGCTGCACTGGTTCTTCATTGTGGCATGTGGAATCTATTATATTTCCCTGACCAGGGATTGAACCCAGGCCCTCTGTATTGGGAGCTCAGAGCCTTAGCCATTAGGTTACCAGGAAAATCTCAATAATGACTTTTTAGAGTTACTTAGATTTGAGTGATATAAATGTATCTAGTCATCAATACTTTTGTAAAAGATAGTACAAATATTCTTTCTGTGGGTGGTAAAGGGTGAGCATTCCCTAAAACTGATGAAATGGAAGAAACATTTAATAGGTCTATAAAAGGCACTGTGGAGAGAACAAGATGGCAGAGGAGTAGGCGGGCGTGGAGTACATCTGTTCAACGGATACATCAGGAATACACCTTCAGACACAGAAGTGCATGCAGAACACCAGCTGAGAGCAGACAGAAGTACCTGACCAGAGGAAAAGAATATATAGAACCACGCAAAACTTGGTAGGACCAAGGAACTAGGGGAAAAGACAAGTAGACAAGTGTTAGTAGGACCTGCCCTCGGCTGGTGGAACTGAAGCAGGAGTCTGATCCCCACATTGGGGCAATTGTCTGAGTCAGAGGAGAAACATTTATGGCTGAGAGTAAGCTGATCTGTGACAGCATAAATGGAATGAGAATCAGACAGTCCTTGCCACAGGCATACATATCCCGGTCAGGGATGTGGTTCCCTGGAAGGCACAGCAGCTGGGAGCTGGAGTTTAGGGGCTGTGGAGCAATCCTAGGGCGAGGGCTGCTGTTGACTGTGGAGAGACAGATTTGAGGGGATGTGGGGGAGGAGATTGTGGTGGGAAATGCCTATGGAGGAAAGCCATTCAGCCATGGAAGCAAAGTGATGCTGCTGAGTCACGAGTAGTGGATGGAGCCATCACCATAGCCTGTCTCCCTACACACCAGCATCAGCAGCTGAACAATAGAGAGGCTGGCCTGTCAAACCCTGACGCGCTGAACTACAGACCTGGACCCCACCCAGGGTGCCCCAGCACTGATCAAGAGTAGGACCCCAGCCAGGCGGCCCTTCTCTGTGCCTGATGTGCTGAACAACAGAGAAGGACCCCAGGCAAGGGAGCCCTCTTAGTGCCTGAACCGGCAGAGCTATGGAGAAAGATTGGCCAAAGAGACCTTCTGATCACCAGCAACAAGAGGCTCAAAAAAAAGACTGATCGGGCCATAACTCCTAGGGCGGAGGCAGTCCATGTCTCTGCACACTTTGCACCGTTAGGTGCAGGCCAAGCAGCTGCGCCACCTTCACGCTCAACTCTCACCAGGGCAGAGCTGCCGCAGGCAAAAAAAAAGTCTTGCGTCTATGCGAAGGGTCACTTCAGTCACGTCCAACGCTTTGCGACCCTTAGACTGTGGCCTGCCAGGCTTCTGTGTCAGGATGGTGGGGTTCTCCAGGCAAGAATACTGGAGCATATTGGCCAATACTGGTTGCCATACCCTTCTAGAGCACTATATTTCCTGCTGCTCTAGCCTCCAAATCTCCTGAGTACCTGGTGCTGCCAGAACCCCTGTGACCCGAGCAGCTGCACCACCTCCACACCTGGCCTCGCAGAGGGAAAGCCCAAGTCCTCCAGGGCAGCCTCAGGGGCAAACCTCAGTGGATAACCCACATGCAGAAGTGGAAATAAAACCACCATTGAAACCCAGGGCAGTGTGGCTAAGGAAGAAGACCCAAAACCTTCTTACCAGTTGTACAAACTGCAGATTAAATCCACACGATCAACTAGGCAGACTCTGTCTATGGAATATATGAAAGGTCATTGAGAGCTCCCACAAAAGAAAACACACTAGCTCTGATAGCTGTGGACATTGGAGACAAAAACACCCAGGAGTAGGACCAGATTAGAATCTGAGCTGCCCCCACAACAGGTCCAGAGATCAACACAGTGTTGGAGGGCATCCTAGGGAGGTGAGGTGGACAGTGACTCCCAGCGACCCTGACAGCACTGACTCAAGAAAAATATTTATTATCTTTTGAACTGTTCTGTAGATTCTTTTGGATTTTTTTTCTTTTTGTTTCCTTTTTTACCCCCCTCTGTTGTAGTTGTTGATTTTATTGGCACTCAGTTCAGTTGCTCAGTCGTGTTTGACTCTTTGCGACCTCATGAATCGCAGCACGCCAGGCCTCCCTGTCCATCACCAACTCCCAGAGTTCACCCAAACTCATGTCCATAGAGTCAGTGATACCATCCAGCCATCTTGTCCTCTGTCATACCCTTCTCCTCCTGCCCCCAATCCCTCCCAGCATCAGAGTCTTTTCCAATGAGTCAACTCTTCGCATGAGGTGGCGAGAGTACTGGAGTTTCAGCTTTAGCATCATTCCTTCCAAAGAACACCTAGGGCTAATCTCCTTTAGAATGGACTGGTTGATCTCCTTGCAGTCCAAGGGACTCTCAAGAGTCTTCTCCAACACCACAGTTCAAAAGCATCAATTCTTCGGTGCTCAGCTTTCTTCATAGTCCAACTCTCACATCTATACATGACCACTGGGAAAACCATAGCCTTGATTAGATGGACCTTTGTGGGCAAAGTAATGTCTCTGCTTTTCAATATGCTATCTAGCTTGGTCAACTTTTCTTCCAAGGAGTAAGTGTCTTTTAATTTCATTGGCCCTCGGAAATCTAATTAAGCTTTAGAGGTTCCTCAGTCACATTTTTATTGTTATTATAAACCTCTGCCTCTACATTGGGCTTTTGCAGTTCTGTGGATTTTTCCTTTTTTTTAATTTCTTCTTCCTGTTTTTTCTCTTTTTTATAATTTTAATTTTTAATTTTTTAAAAACTGTCATATTTTTTCTACATTTATTCCTTTGTTTGCATTTCCAACTGTTCTTTTCCCCTTGCAGTTAATCTTTAATGTATATAAATCTTCTTTATCTACCTCTGTTTAACTTTGCATATCTATTCTTTCTTTTCTTTCTTCCCTTTCCTCTCAACATATTTGTTCGTTTTGTTTTCATTGCTTTATTCCCCACTTGGCATCTTGCTTTAGTTTTGTTTTCCAGTTTGTGCTTTCATTAGTTTTGTTCTTAACTGGTAAATACAATTTTTTATTTCCTTTGTTTACTGGGTCAATATACTGTATTTTTGTTGGAGTGTTTTGACTTTGCTCGTGGGTGTATATGTATATTCCATTATTTTAATTATTATTTGCCTGATTTTGTAACTGTCATTTGTCTGGGGTTCATCTTTGGTTTCTCATTTTGGATATTTGTTTTAATCTCAATTAATGCCATAACAAACTACTCGTGGAATCTTCACTCCTAACCAGATGTCAAGCCTTGAACCTTTGGAATGGGAGCACTGACTCCAAGACCCTAGACAACCTGAGAACTAACCCTAGGGAGTATCAAATGGTGAGAACTCACACAAAGGAAACCACTTGAATACAGACCTGAATACAAACCAGATCATCAGCCGACAGGATTACCACTTCACTCAGCCTTGCCAGTCAGAGGAAAAACAAACAAACAAACAAAAACTCAGCACAAATCTCACCCTATAAGAAACTTACACAAACCACTGGACCAACCTTAGGAGGGCAGAACCCAAAAGGAAGAAAGAATTCAACCTTGAAACCTGGGGAAAAGGAGACCTCAAACACAATAAGTTAAAAAAAAAAAATAATGAAAAGGCAGAGAAATACTACACAAATGAAGGAACAAACTAGAAACACACAAGTCCAAATAAATGAAGAGGAAATAGGTAAACTACCTGAAAAAAGAATTCAGAATAATGATAATAAAGATGTTCAAAAACCTTGAAAACAAAATGTAGAAAATGTAAGAATCAATTTAAAAAGACCTAGAAGAATTAAAGAATAAACATACAAAGACAACATTACTGAAATTAAAAATACTCTAGATGGAAACAATAGCAGAATATCTGAAGCAGAAGAAAAATCAGTGAGCTGGAAGATAAAATGGTGGGAATAGCTTTTGAAGAGCAGAATAAAGTAAAAAGAATGAAAAGAACTGAGGATAGTCTCAGAGCCCTCTGGGATAATATCAGACCACCAACATTCAAGTTATGAGGGTCCTAGAAGAAGGAAAAAGGAAAAGGTATGAGAAAAATTTTCAAGAGATTATAGTTGAAAATTTCCCCAACATGGAAAAGGAAATAGTCACTTAAGTCCAAGAGACACAAAGAGTCTCACACAGGATAAACCCAAGGAGAAACATGCCAAGACACATACTAATCAAAGTAATAAGAGTAAACACAGTATTAAAAGCAGCAACAGAGAAGCAGCAAGTGAAAAACAAGGGAGACCCCATATGCTTAACAGCTTATCTTTCAGCAGGAACTCTGCAGGCCAGAAGGGCATGGCAGGATATATTTAAAGTACTAAAAGGGAAAAATCTACAACCAAGATTACTGTACCTGGCAAGGATCTCATTCAAAATTGATAGAGAATAAAAAACATTTCAGACAAACAAAAGTTAAGAGAATTTAGTACCACCGAACCAGCTTTCCAACAAATGTTGAAGGGACTTATATAGTCAAAAAATACAAGAAAAGAAAAAAGATTGAGAAAATCAATGCCAAATAATTAAGAAAATGGCAATAGGAACATATGTATCAATAATTACTTTAAATATAAATGGATTAAATTCTCCAACAAAAAGACACAGACTGGCTCTATGGATACAAAAACCAGACCTACATATATGCTTTTTACAAGAAACCCCCTATATGTGTCTAAAGACACAGAGAGACTGAGAGGATGGAAAAATATATTCCATGCAAATGGGAAGCAAAAGAAAGCTGGAGCAGCAATCCTCATATCAGACAGTATAGACCTTAAAGAAGATTACAGGAGATAAGGAAGGACGCTACATCATGATCCAGGGATCAATCCAAGAGGAAGACATAACAATTGTAAATATCTATGCACCCAACATAGGAGCACCTCAATTACATAAGATAAACACTAACAGACATAAAAGGAGAAATTGACAGTAACACAATAATAGTAGGAAACTTTAACAACCCACTCACACCAATGGACAGATCATTAAAACAAAATCAATAAGGAAACACAAGTCTTAAATGATGCATTAGATAAGATGGGTCTCATTGATATCTTCAGGATGTTCCATCCAAATGCAGAAGAATACACCTTCTTCTCAAGTGCACCTGAAACATTCTCCAGGATAGACCACATCTTGGGTCACAAATCAAATCTCAGTAAATTTAAGAAAACTGAAATTGTATCAAGTATCTTCTCTTACCACAGCACTATGAGATTAGATATCAGTTACAAGAAAAACGCTTTAAGAAACAGAAATACATGGAGATTAAACAATATATTTCTAAATAGCCAACAGGTTACTAAAGAAGTCAAAAGGGAAATAAAAAAATATCTAGAAACAAATGACAATAAAAATACAACAACTCAAAACCTATGGGATGTAGGAAAAGCAGTTCTAAGAGGGAGTTTATAGCAATACAATCCTACCTCAAGAAACAAGAAAAACATCGAATAGACAACCTAACTTTCACCTAAATCAAGTGGGAAAAGAACAACAACAAAAAAACCCTGCCAAAATTAGTAGAAGGAAAGAAATCATAAAGATCCAAGCAGAAATAAATGAAAAAGAAACAATAGTAAAGATTAATAAAATTAATAGCTGGTTCTTTGAGAAGATAAAATTGACAAGCCTTTAGCCAGACTCATCAAGACAAAAAGAGAGAAGAATCAAATCAACCAAATTAGAAATGAAAAAGAAGTTGTTACAACAGACAATGTGGAAATACAAAAGATCATAAGAGACTATTTGAACAACTATATGGAAATAAAATGGATAACCTGGAAGAAATGGACAGATTCTTAGAAAAGTTCAATCTTATAAGACTGAACTAGGAAGAAATAGAAATTATGAACAACCCAATTACAAGCACTGAAATTGAAGCTGGGATCAAAAATTTCCCAAAACAGAAAAGCCCAGGACCAGATGGCTTCACAGGAGAATTCTATCAAACATTTAGAGAAGAGCTAATGCCTATCCTTCTAAAACTCTTTCAGAAAATTACAGAGGAAGGAACACTTCCAAACTCATTCTACAAGGCCTCCATCATGCTGATACCAAAACCAGACAAAGACAACACACAAAAAAGAAAACTATAAGCCAATACCATTGATGAGCATAGATGTAAAAGTCCTCAACAAAGTTCTAGCAAACAGAATTCAACACATCACACAGCTCATACACCAGGACCAAGTTGGGTTTATTCCAGGGATGCAAGGATACTTCAATATATGCAAATCAATCAATGTGATACACCATATTAACAAATTGAAAGATAACGATATGATCATCTCAATAGATGCAGAAAAAGTCTTTGACAAAATTCAGCACCCATTAATGATCAAAGCTCTTCAAAGAATGGACATAGAAGGAACCTACCTCAACGTAGTAAAGGCCATATATGAAAAACCTAGAGCAAACATTATTCTAATGGTGAAAAACTGAAAGCATTCCCCCTAAGATCAGGAACAAGACAGGGGTACCCATTTTCACCACTATTCACAGAGTTCTGGAAATCCTAGATACAGCAGTCAGAGAAGAAAAAGAAATAAAAGGAATCCAGATTGGAAAAGAAGTAAAGCTCTCATCATTTGTAAATGACATGATACTGTATGTAGAAAACCCTAAAGATAGTATCAGAAAATTATTAGAGCTAATCAGTGAATTTAGCAAAGTTGCAGGATACAGAATCAATACACAGAAATTACTTGCATTTCTATATACTAACAATGAAAAACCGGAAAGAGAAATTAAGGAATCAATCCCTTCAGCATTGCAACAAAAAGAAGTATCTAGGAATAAACTTACCTAAAGAGACAAAAGAACTGTACACAGAAAATTATAAGACACTACTGAAAGAAACCAAAGACAACATAAACAGATGGAGAGATATTCCGTGATCCAGGGTAGCAATTATCAACATTGTGAAAATTACTATGCTACCAAATGCAATCTACAGATTCTATGTGATCCCTATGAAATGACCAATGGCGTTTTTCACAGAACTGGAACAAAAAATTTCACAGTTCATGTGGAAGCACAGCAGAGCCCGAATAGCCAAAGCAGTCTTGAGAAAGAAGAATGGAGCTGGAGGAATCAGCCTTCCTGATTTCGGAGTCTACTGCAAAGCTACAGTTGTTAAGACAGTATGGCACTGGCACAAAAACAGCAATATAGACTAATGGAGCAAGACAGAAAGCCCAGAAATAAACCCATGCACCTATGGGTACCCTATTTTGACAAAGGAGGCAAGAATATACAATGGGGCAAAGACAGCCTCTTCAGTAAATGGTGCTGGGAAAACTGGACAGCTACATGTAAAAGAATGAAATTAGAACACTTCCTAACACCATATACAAAGATAAACTCAAAATGGATCAAAGACCTAAATGTAGGACCAGAAACTATAAAACTCTTAGAGGAAAACAAAGGCAGAACACTCAATGACATAATCAAAGCAAGTTCCTCTGTGACCCACCTCCTAAAGTAATGGAAATAAAAACAAAAGTAAACAAGTGGTTTAACTTAAACTGATTAAACTTAAAAGCTTTTGCACAGCAAAGAAAACTGTAAGTTAGGTAAGAAGACAACCCTCAGAATGGGAGAAAATAATAGCAAATGAAACGACAGACAAAGGATTATTTCCAAAATATACAAGCAGCTCATACAACTCAAAGCCAGAAAAACAATGCAATCAAAAAGCAGAAGAAACACCTAAACAGACTTTTCTCCAAAGAATAGATACAGATGACTAACAAACACATGAAAAGATTCTCAACATTACTCATTTGAGAAATGCAAATCAAAACTACAATGAGATATCACCTCAAACCAGTCAGAACGGCCATCATCAAAAAGTCACCAAACAATAAATGCTGGAGAGGGTATGGAGAAAAGGGAACATTCTTACACTGTTTGTGGGAATAGAAATTGATACAGCCACTATTTAAGATGGTATGGAGATTCCTTAATAAACTAGGAATAAAACCACCATATAACCCAGCAATCCCACTCCTAGGCATATACCCTGAGGAAGGCAAAACTGAAACACACGTGTATACCATCGTTCACTGCAGCACTGTTTACAATAGCTAGAATATGGAAGCAACTTAGAAGTCCATCAATAGAGGAAGGGGTGAAGAAGTTGTGGGACATATACACAATGGAATATTCAGTTCAGTTCAGTCGCTCAGTCGTGTCCAACTCTTTGCGACCCCATGAATCGCAGCATGCCAGGCCTCCCTGCCCATTACCGTCTCCCGGAGTTCACTCAGACTCACGTCCATCGAGTCCATGATGCCATCCAGCCATCTCATCCTCGGTCATTCCTTTCTCTTGCCCCCAAATCCTTCCCAGTATCAGAGTCTTTTCCAATGAGTCAACTCTTCGCATGAGGTGGCCAAAGTACTGGAGCTTCAGCTTTAGCATCATTCCTTCCAAAGAAATCCCAAGGCTGAGCTCCTTCAGAATGGATGGTTGGATCTCCTTGCAGTCCAAGGGACTCTCAAGAGTCTTATCCAACACCACACTTCAAAAGCATCAATTCTTCGGCACTCAGCCTTCTTCACAGTCCAACTCTCACATCCATACATGACCACTGGAAAAACCATAGCCTTGACTAGAGGGATCTTAGTCAGCAAAGTAATGTCTCTGCTTTTTAATATGCTATCTAGGTTGGTCATAACTTTTCTTCCAAGGAGTCAGCGTCTTTTAATTTCATGGCTGCAGTCACCATCTGCAGTGATTTTGGAGCCCCCCAAAATAAAGTCTGACACTGTTTCCTCATCTATTTCCCATGAAGTGATGGGACCAGATGCCATGATCTTCGTTTTCTGAATGTTGAGCTTTAAGCCAACTTTCACTCTCTTCTTTCACTTTCATCAAGAGGCTTTTTAGTTCCTCTTCACTTTCTGCCATAAGGGTGATGTCATCTGCATATCTGAGGTTATTGGTATTTCTCCTGGCAATCTTGATTCCAGCTTGTGTTTCTTCCAGTCCAGCGTTTCTCATGATGTACTCTGCATATCAGTTAAATAAGCAGGGTGACAATACTCAGCCATAAAAAGGAACACCTTTGAGTCAGTACTGATGAGGTGGATGAACCTAGAACCTATTATACAGAGTGAAGTAAGTCAGAAAGAGAAAAATAAATATTGTATTCTAACACATATGTACGGAATATAGAAAAATGGTACTGAAGAATTTATGTTCAGGGAAGCAATGAAGAAACAGACATGCAGAATAGACTTATGGACATGGGGAGACAGCAGGAGAGGGTGAGATGTATGGAAAGAGTAACATGGAAACTTACATCACTATATGTACAATGGACAGCCAACGGGAATTTGCTGTATGGCTCAGGAAACTCAAGCAGGGGCTCTGTATCAATCCACAGGGGTGGGTTGGGGCAGGAGATGGACAATTTCATCTTGGGTTTGACAGAAAACAACAAAATTCTGTGATTATCCTTCAATTAAAAAAAAAACAACACTGTCTATGTGTTGGAGATATAATGGTTAATAAGACACAGTTCTTGTTCTAAGAGAAGTTACAGTTTGACATAATCAGACTTTATATTCCCAAAATAAACCTAAATGAAATGTCACTAATAGACTACTTTAGATGACTTTTATAAGTATAAATGACTGAACAGTTTCAACAACATCAAGAATTAATGTAGGAATCCATATTACATATGACAGTTGATCTTTGGTTTATCAATTTTCATGTGTAATCAAGCTGACTTATTCTCAGAATGTACAGTTGAAGATGGTCTTATGGTGTTTTGGCACCAGAGTACCCTTTGTTTATGATTTGTATATAATGGCTATGGGGCTCCTTTCTTTGTGAATTTGGAAATCAAATGTGCAGATTCTCCTTGAAAACAATAGCAAATAAGTTTTATTTATATTTAATAAGAGTAATTGTTAAAATAACCTTCCAAATCAGTTAGTCTCCAGTAGATAAAATGTTGTGGTACTCCTCTGGTACACTATGGATTATAATTAAACTATATATTATATGGTTACCTTCAGAGAGTTCAGAGTGCTTTGAACTCATGGACCCTGAAGGGGTGGCAATGAGCTTAAAGATATTTTACCAATTTTTTTGACTGGGACACTCATATTCAGAGAAGATACATGTTTTCCTCAAGGCCATTCATTGAGTGAGAAGGAAGATTGTGATTTTACCTAAGGATTCTGTGTCTAATCCAGAAATCTTTCAAGCCATGAATTATTCATAAACATATTTTTTGAGAGAAAGGTATATCTCTAATAGTTAAAAGATTTTTTTAGACAAACAGACAATGTTTGAATTAAAATTTCTACTGTCCCATTAGATGTCCATCAGCAGACAAATGGATAAGAAAGCTGTGGTACATATACACAATGGAGTATTACTCTGCCATTAAAAAGAATACATTTGAATCAGTTCTAATGAGGTGGATGAAACTGGAGCCTATTAAACAGAGTGAAGGAAGCCAGAAAGAAAAACACCAATGCAGTATACTAACACAATATATGGAATTTAGAAAGAGGATAATGATAACCCTATATGCGAGACAGCAAAAGAGACACAGATGTATAGAACAGTCTTTTGGACTCTATGGGAGAAGACGAGGGTGGGATGATCTGACAGAATAGCACTGAAACATGTATGTTATCATATGTGAAACAGATCAGCAGCCCAGGTTGGATGCATGAGACAGGGTGCTCAGGGCTGGAGCACTGAGATGATTCAGAGGGATGGGATGGGGAGGGAGGAGGGAGGGGGGTTCAGGATGGGGAACACATGTAAACCCACGGCTGATTCATATGAGTGTATGGCAAAGACCACTACAATATTGTAATTAGCCTCCAACTGAAATAAACTGAAAAAAAAAAAAAAGTAAATTGACATCTAATCTGTAAGTCAGTTTATCTTGAAGCCAAGAAAATGGAATTATCAAAAGAACTGATATTTCTTTGCAGTACTGTGATTAGGCTAACCTTGCTTAGCTACAGTGTTGCCTTTTAGATGTGGCAGCATGAGTTGTATTCTGGGGGTCTGCTCTGGGGTATAGTCTTGTTCTTCTGGTTGCCATTCTTTTAAGAAAGGTATCCTGAATCTGGAAACAGTGTAGAAACTGACAACTAGCATTCAGAGAAGAGGGTCAAGTAGACATCATTTGAGAATATAGGTTTAAAAAATTAGATTCTATCATTCTGCAAAAGTGAAATTTGGATCAAGAAAGGGAGATGGGATAAAAGCATGGTAAAAAGAGAAAAGGACAGGAGCCAGCATCTGACTGCCAACTATGATGAGTGATTTAAAGATTTTAGTCTGTTAAGTGGTTAATCTCAAATCTTGGTATGCTTTTATATACGTGGTCTATAAACCTTAGTATCTGTCAGGTAGCAGGATTCATGAGAGAAAGTGGAATACTTGCATTGATATTTGTATTGACTTTTAGTTTATAAGCTAGTTTATTTTTTAAAAATTAAACATTATTAGGAAATACTGTGGAGAAGGCAGTGGCACCCCACTCCAGTACTCTTGCTGAAAAATCCCATGGACAGAGGAGCCTAGTAGGCTGCAGTCCATGGGGTTGTGAAGAGTCGGACATGACTGAGCGACTTCACTTTCACTTTTCACTTTCATGCATTGGAGAAGGAAATGGCAACTCACTCCATTGTTCTTGCTTGGAGAATCCCAGGGATGGCAGAGCCTGGTGGGCTACCGTCTATGGGGTTGCAAAGAGTTGGACATGACTGAAGTGACACAGCAGCAGCAGGAAATACTTTAATAGAAATGGTGTTAAATATCCTGAGTCTTTTATGTCTTTTATTCATTCATTTTGTGTACTATTTCCTTAAGAGTTTTTACTTGTTGAAAGGCTTCTTTTTGCTTTCTCTAAATGCTCACCCTTGTTCTTAAAAAACTTAGTTTGGGTTTCTACCATATTAGTGTCTGAGAATGACTTGGGAGTGGTAATGGCTCACTTGATTAGAATAAATGATAGATTCTGAAGGAAGACATTTTTTCCTTTGTTTATCATTCCTCAAAATTTGGTATCTTTATAGATAAATTTTGAAGAAACTATAATCCAATTAAAAAATAAAAAGACACTTGGAACTCTTTTTTTTTTTTTTTTTAACATAAACAGTTATTTAGTCGATTCATTACCAGGAGTTGTTTTCTTAACTGTTAAAAAGCAATAAAGAAAAAAAAAAAGCAGTCAAGAAAAAAAAGCAAAGTTTTTCCTTTTGAGTTGGAAAATTAGGTCACAATAGAAATTTGACTGTTTTTTCCTGCCCACTTTTCTGCTCGGAGAATTATTGTAATTAGTATATTAAAAGTACAGATTCATTACCAAAAACAGCTCTATCGCCGGATATTTGGTTCTTCAAACCTGAAGTGAAAATCAAATCTCTACTTAGGTTTATTTTTCTGAAGTCTATCAAACATGTAGGTGACAAGAATATTTATGTTTATTCCGTAGCCATGCTCAAACAGTTTTGACTTTCCTCTGTGCAACATCTTTCTTATCTCTAGGCAACAGGAAAGGATAAATTCACAGAGGAAGAGATAGAAAGACAACGAAAAATGTTAGCGAAGCGGAAACCTCCTGCCATGGGACAGGCCCCTCCAGCAACCAATGAGCAGAAACAGCGGAAAAGCAAGACCAATGGAGCTGAGAATGAAACGTATGTTCTTTATTAATGTGAACTGAGATATTGTATTCTCCCCTGAGATACAAACCTCCTGTTGAGTGCCATTGGAAGAAGTGATAAATTTTAGAGATTTCTAGAGCTTAACCTTTCTTTTTAGTTACATTAATAGATTTGCTCAACTCATATGAAAGTTGTACCCAACTAACTCATTTTCTTAGTCCTAATCTTATATAAGAAGTTCCAAATGAGAGAGAGAAAAAAAATGTCATTTAACTTGATGTCGTGATCTTTCTTAAATGTGATGTCATTAGGTATTCAAATGATATAATTGCCTATGTGTGCTTCTAGGTTGTGGTGGGTTTGTATCACCTTAAGGGAATTATCTGGCTCTATTTCAGATTGAAGAACGCACGAGTGAAGAATGCTATTTAGTAGTCTGAAGAACACTAGTTACCACTCACAAATTTAGATGTAACCTAAGAAAAAATAAGTATTATTTTAGGAAAAGAACATTTTCCCAATAAGTCAAATCTTGACATTCCCAGTTGTTGTTTATATTTTCCTGTTCTGGGAACCTAAGGAAAACACCAATATCTTCAGTTGCAGTGTAGTCATCTTTTTCACTGCTAGTCAACAAGTATTTCTTAGTTACCACGAATAGGAGCAGTAGAGTAGTCAGAGTACAGATGGCCTTCTTTCTTCACTCCCTCCTCCTATCAGATTTCCCTAATTGACTTTTGAATTCTTGACCACTAAGAGAATCTTCCGCTTCTCCATTGGGCCAGACAGTAAACACTTCAGGATTTGAACACTAGAGAGTCTCTGTTGCCGCTACTCAACTCTACTGTTGTAGCTTGAAAACATTCATAGGCAGCACATAAGTGAATAGATGTGGCTATTTCCAGAACAGATTACGAGCCGAATGGCCTCAGGTTGTAGTTTGCCAAGTAGGCGGGACTGCTGAACGGTTTGAATTAGCATGGAAAATAAAACCAGCAAATTACTTACCTATTTTAAAAATTTCTTATTCATGCTTATCACCACTATCTTTAAGAGGCTTTCCAATTAAAAGGGAAGAAGAGATCTATAAATGTGTAGAAAATCTCTACAGAATTGATGGTAGCCATAAAGTCAGTTTATGAATTAGATGTTTGAATGTTTGAAATATAAAACATATTTTTCATAGAAACATTCATTGGTATTATAATCAGTATTTCCCTAGTGGCCTTATTGGTTTTTTCTTTTTCAAGGGAAAAAGAAATTTCTTAAAGCTGTCATTTTGAGGTTTAACTGTAGCTACAAATGAGAGCTAATGATACCATGTAATTTATTGACTAACATGTCTTTTGCCTTTAGTGTTTTTATGTTAGTTCACAAAAACATATTAACCCATAATCCACTTCAAGTATAAAAATATTTATTACCATTGTTAAAAGTTCATGACATCCAGAAATGTATCTTTCTTCATTCCAGTGAGAAAGCTGGCTTAACACCAGTCCTCACCCAATACATACCTGATATCTTGGGGAGCCTTTTCCTTGACATTCATTTAGTAAGTCTATGTTAAATGCTTATAGGTTCAGCCCTGTTCTGGACACCAGGTTGCAGAACTGAAGGAGACAGCCCAGCCTTAGGACTCACAGTTTATTTAGGGAAAATGAACAGATGAATAAACTAATAGTTACTTTAAGTACCGTGATAAAGGTATGCACAGTGATTAAGTTTGGAAAACATCTTCACTAGATTCTAAGCAATATCCCCTTTCAAAAAGTCCAAGTGGGAGACTTTCCTGCTGAACCAGTGACTAAGACTCCATGCTCCCACTGCAGGGGACCCGGGTTTGATCCCTGATCAGGGAACTAGATCCCACATGCTAGGAGTTCTCATGCATGCCACAACTAAAGATCCCAAATGCTGCAGCTAAGACCTGGAACAGCCAAATAAATAAAACTTTTTTGAAAAAGTCCAAGTAGGAACCCAGTTTTGAAGAATTCTTTAGGCAAAAGTTGTACCCGTTACTCTGATTATTGTCCTTTCATAACTCCTACATTTATTTTGTGAAGGAACTCTTCTTCCAGTATTATTTGAAAATTATTTCATGCCAATGAATAAAACCATTGGCTTAGAAGTAGCAAAGTGGGCACAGGTTGTTGTGGGTTTTTTTTTTTTGCCATAGAATAATAATTAGAATTTGGTCTAAGCCAGTAGAGTGTAAGTAAGCAGTTACCATCTGGAGTCCTGAGTAAAATCCAAGCTGGGAGGCCTTTGGTCTAGTCTTTAATAATTAAAGTATCCATGGCTCATTCCCTTGTCCAGAAGCCAAAAATATTCCTCTCGTGTTGGAATGGGTTTTATTATCCTTTCCTGGTATTTAACGTGTTTTAGGTAGAATTCTAAGCTATGATTTTTTTCATTTCTCCCTTTTTTACTGGTATGATATGGGATAATAGATGTAAGTATTTCTGCAACTATGAAAAGAAAGGTGTATGAACCCTGATGGGAGTATTTCTTGCTATTTTTATCTTCTTTTAGTCAGACCTCAGCAACTTTATTTTGTAGCTCTTCCTGGTTGATAGGATAGCTGTTTCTTCTTTCTCCTGCTATTTAGAATATATCTAAACAGTGACATCTAAAACTTTGAAGTATATGTGTGTGCTTCTAGAATGTGAAGAGGGTGAAGATGGAGGAGTAAGCTATCACTTCTTACATGCTCATTCTTGAGATATGAGGATGCGATCAGGGTAGGTAGAACATGAAATGATTACCCATGAAGTCAGCCCTTTGAGAACTGTGTTGAGTAGTATTTCACAAAGTATAGATTCCTTTCATATTCTCATTGTAATAGTCAACAACAGCTTTTTTAGATAGGTATCATTGCTTGCTGTGTTTTTAGGAAATGAGGTTAAAGTTGCTTGCCCAAGGTCACGTGGTCAGAATTGTGAACCCTAGTCCTAGACTCCAGATCCTGGACTCGTCCCCTAGGTTCTTCTCCTTGTATCGAAGTCCAAGAGTTATCAAAAAATAACCAAATATGTTGGCTTATTAATATCCCCCTTAAAAAACTTTTAGACATATAATTTAGCTACCTCTTCCAATGGATTTTCATCTGAATAAGGTATATGACCAAACTTATTTCATAAGTAATGTAAAAATAGAGGTCATTTATTTTTCTCATTTTTAAAAAAAATAGACTTCCAGCTTTGAAGTCCTTTGTTCACATCGCATCTGATAAATCACAGAAGTTTTCTGTTGTCAAAGAACTGCAAGATGATCTATCTTTTGGTCATTTTAACTAAGTCAAAGTGAATATACTGTATAGTATTCTTTGGCATTTCTCTTTAAATAGTCACATTATGATTTCAAATAATGTACTGAAATTTCTGTCATTATTTTCCAGGTTAACATTAGCAGAATACCATGAACAAGAAGAAATCTTCAAACTCAGATTAGGTCATCTTAAAAAGGTAACTATAATGAGAAAATGTGTCTGAAGAAATGCAATTTTTAGTTTACATTTGGTGTTGAAGTTGTTTGGTCATTTGGGTAAATAATAGCTTCACATACCTGTGGAAATCATTAATAGTTACTTTGGGTCATACCTGTATTCTAATGGTGGAGTTCGTGTCTTTCAACTTGCAAGTCAGCTCCAAGCCCCCAGTGAGAGCACCTTTTCCACCAATGATATACTTCATTCTGTATACCTCATAGGGGCCCACAAATGATTATCTTTTTAGTAAAAAATAAATATAAAGTAAGAGCAGATGGTTCTGAAATTGAAGTTATTGTGATGTTGTAAATCACATAGCAGCTCTTATCTCTTACCTAAACTGGCTAAGAAAAGAAGGTGGGGCACCAACCGTATTGTAACACAAAGGCACCCACATAGAATTTGTTGTTGACAGTGTTCACAGAGGTATCTTTGATGTAGATCACTCGTCTCTTAAATTCAATAGTGTGTGCTTTTTGATGGGTGCTGCTTATCAGGAAGTTGATGATAAGTATTTAATAGATTGCTCTTAAGGTGTGCTTGTCGTCTCTCCCTGCCCTTCTCAGATCTTGTTAAATCAGTGGAATTTAAAAGCACTAGGTAGAATCACAGTTATAGAACAGAACCAGTTAGAGAACCTGATTTAAAAACCTGATGTGTGTTTTTTAAAAAAAGAAAAAAAGATTGCAGGCCTGTATGTATACATACAAAACTTTTCTGGAAACTTACAGAAGAAACTTAACAGTGATTATATCTGGAGAGTGGCCATGGAGAGGGTGGAAGCTTTTCACTTTTCTTGCTGTTCTTCTCTGTATGGTTTGAGTTTTATTATTTTGCTGTGGGATCATATTTAAGATTAAAATTCTAGTTCTTAAAAAAATCTTTTTCAATGGAAAACATCTCAGCTTTTTATAAGAGGGATGTCTGTTTTTGTTTTTGAAATAAGAGTATAAAAAGGTAAGGTTTCCTGTGTTCTAAGCTGTTTCTTTCCTTTTCACTTTAGGAGGAAGCAGAGATCCAGGCAGAGCTGGAAAGGCTAGAAAGGGTTAGAAATCTACATATCAGGGAACTAAAAAGGATACATAATGAAGATAATTCACAGTAAGCAACTTGGGGGTATGTTGGGTTGGAGATTGCTGAATACTTTCTGACATGAATTGTCCAGAATGATATTTTTGGTCATTGTATATTTGGTAAACCATTCCATGGTGTATTTAACTCTGTTGTAGGTGTAATAATACGTTTTATGAACAAAATCATGATTTGCATTGGTTTAAATCCATATAAATATATTAGGTTTATATATTAAGTATATGTTTATACATACAGCATTTTTACACACATAGAGGTCATTAAAGCAATGTAACTTTGCAGTCGCAAATGGTTTAGGTACACTGTGTACTCAGATTTACCCTCCTAGCCTTACTGAAGGGGGAAGCATTAGGGTGACAGTGGGTGGTGTGGAAAGATTATTGGGTTGAAAATGACACTTAGCTTCTGAATGACCTTTATAGATCTTTAAAGTGTTGAATTTTTAAGAAAGACTCAAGTTCAGTACATTAATTGGAGATAAATGCTCATCTTTGTAAGTCATTTAAGGAGTTAAAACTGTGAAAAGTAGATTGTAAGTGGCAAGTGGCTTCTAACGATAATCCTTTCATTCCCCCCACATTTTTCTAATTCTGAAACATGGAGGTTTTGGCATAGCTACAGCGCGTATATTTTTGTTTGGCCAGAGTGAGCCGTGGACTTTGCTTTCTATAAGTGGCAGCAACAATAGCTACCCTTACTGTGCACTTTCTGTGTTAGGCAGAGTGCTAAGTGCCCTGCATTCTGTCATTTAATTGTCACAGTAGCCCATCGCAGTAGGTCATCTTCAAAACATAGATCTGGGAAATGGCTTAGAGAAATTAAGTTAACTTGTCTAGGGACTAGTGTGACCAGACAAAGAGCTGAGATGTGGCTCGGACTCCACAGCGAAACCCCAAGCAGTGATGTCACCTCTCTCCACAGGTGTGCCCCTGTCTCAAAATCAAGATAAAGTACTTTCAGGATTATTAGTAGGGCTGATAAGGAACTAGGTAGAAACACCTAAAAGTTATTTTTGCCAGAATCTCTCATTTCTTTATCTTATTGCTAGAAAATGATGCAAAATGGAATCCTATATGGGGAAAACAGTTACGTCATGAAGACGTAAAGAGAGAAAATGAATGCACATAGAACATGTGACTCACTTTATAATGAGATCTGTTTTTAAGGCCACGTAAACTATCTTGGGATTTTATCATATGTTTTTGAATGGAGGGGATGTGTGGTTCTTGAGTGGTTTGCAGGACCCCAGTAGCAGTTTGGAAATCCCTGGTCCAGTGTACAGCCCTGCACCCCCCTTCTTTATGGCAGGGCAGAAAGAGAGTGAAGTCAACAAGGGTCACTAGTCTAACTGTGGCTGTGCAGCAGCTGGCACCTGCATCTCACGACTCCACAGCTAATGTTGTTCATCATAGTTAAACCTTCTCTTGAACCATAGAGTATTTCCTGTGCTCAGAATTAGCTTATTGCGATGCTTGCCAAACTGTTGGCAGCATCTGTAATTGTATGTGTAACACGTCAGACATTCTGGAAGTTTCACAAGCAGGGAAAATTGTGTAGTCCTTGACCTCAGAATGTTGTTGTTTTATATTCTGTTTCCACAGATTTAAAGATCATCCAACGCTAAATGACAGATATTTGTTGTTACATCTTTTGGGTAGAGGAGGTTTCAGTGAAGTTTACAAGGTAAGTATGAGGAACTGGGTATAGGGACTGAGAGTTAAATTATTGGTTATTACAAACTTAGAAAACATTTAAAATAGTGATAGAATTGTGACTGATACCTACTGGCCAAAATTCCAAACTGTTAAGAACCTGTGTATCAAAATGATCCCTTGGAGAAGGAGATGGCAACCCACTCCAGTATTCTTGCCTGGGAAATCCCATGGACAGGTGGGCTATGGTCCACGCAGTTGCAAAAGAGTCAGACACAACTTAAGAGTCTAAACAACAATCTTGGGGAGAACTGCTTCTAGTAAACTTGTGACTAAGCAGAAGTAAATATTTTACCCTGTTTATCAAATTTGAAGAGTAATTAACAGATTAAAAAAAAAACAAAACAGAAAATAGCACCATTTCTGGGCAATGGAATAGTGGTGATTTTTACTCTAGTTTTGTACTTTCTGCCTCATCTGTATTTGTCAGAGATGAGTGCTACTTTATTCTAATAAGATATATATATATATATATATATATATATATATATATAAAATGTTTAAAATAGATGTACTAAAAAATTAATTCTTTGAAAACCTGGTTTTTGTTTTTAAAGTGTTGGCATCTTCCACGTCAGAGTGTTTAGTAACACTGGTTTTGCTGAAGGATTGCCTAGCTTAGAGTGCTTTAGTTGGCCCAGCAAAGTGCAGGCTACTGTGCCCCACAATTGATTTTCCGTGAATGAGAAATTCTGCCTGTTTTAAATACACCTGTAGATATATAACACGCTCACCAACCACAACCTCCTTAAATTTCTCTGTTTCTAGCACCTGGCATTTAAATGCCCAGTTAGTTTATTAATTTGTCTTTACTGTATCACCCTAGTAGTTTCCTCTTTTCTAAGTTGTAGCCTATACTGTTAATGATTTATGTTATGCCCATATGAATTTTTATATAGAAAATCTTTTGAGTAAAATATTCTTATTTCAGATAAAAACGTAAGTTTTTCTTTTTTCTCTTTTTTATTTTTTTATTTTATTTTTTTTTAATTAAATTTTATTTTTTAGTTTGTTTTGCTTTACAATACTGTATTCGTTTTGCTATACATTGACATGAATCAGCCACGAGTGTACATGAACTCCCAATCCCGACCCCCACCTCCCCCCTCCCGC
>SJXQ01007243.1:154346-186670 GCA_006408695.1 Aepyceros melampus
TCCCCCCTCCCGCCCCACACCCTCTCTCTGGATTGTCCCTGTGTTTTTTCTCTTTTTTAATGTTAATTTTTTATCGTGGTGATGTATACATGATACCTACCATTTTAACCATTTTTAAATATACAATTCAGTAGCATTACATATACAATGTTGTGAAAGTATCATCGCTTCCCATTTCCAGAAGTATGATGATATTTCTAGTGTACTGCTGGGTTTGATTTTCTAGTATTTTGCTCATATTTTTAATCTATGATCATAAGTGGTATTGGCTTCCAGTGTTTTTTTATGTGCAGGCAGCATTGTCTAGCTTTGATGTCATAGTTATTCCGGAAGCTGTGAAATCTCTTTTTTCCCATGTTCTGGAATGCTTTGCATTACTTGTTGGCTACATGGAAGTTGTTAGTGCTAAATCATAACATCAGCTGGGTAGTTGTCATTTTAGAGGAAAATAGCCTTTTCAGTTTCTTTTACAAATATTGACCTATTCAGACTTTCTTCCTTTTCTTCAGTCAGTTTTGATCATTCATTTTTCCTGGAAAATCATCCTGTTTCATCATGATTTCCATACTTTATAAGTTATTGCTTTTATGAAATATTTATTTTTGTATCTCTTGACTAATAGGCCAGAGGTTAGTTAGTGTTTCTTTTTTCCTCTGGAGATTAACTTTTTATTTTTGTTAATCAGATCTACTATTTGATTTGTTTTGTTTTCATTGACTTTTGCTTTCAATCTTCCTTCTGTTTAGTTTTCATTCTTGAGTCATATACTTAGTTTATTATTTATTTGGGATAATTTTAAAAATTGTGATAAAACACACGTAGCATAAAAATTACTAACTTAACCTTTTTTTTAGGTGTTCAGTTGTTGCTGTTCAGTCACGCAGTCGTGTCCAGCTCTTTGTGACCCCATGGACTGCAGCGTGCCAGGCTTCCTTTTCCTTCACTGTCTCTGGGAGTTTGCTCAAACTCATGTCCATTGAGTTGATGATGCCATCCAACCATCTCATCTTTCGTTGTCCTCTTCTCCTCCTGCCTTCAGTCTTTTCCAGCATCAGGGTCTTTTCCAATGAGTCAGCTCTTTGCATCAGGTGGCCAAAGTATTAGAGCTTCAGCATCAGTCCTTCCAGTGAATATTCAGGGTTGATTTCCTTTAGGATTGACTAGTTTGGATTCCTTGCTGTCCATGGGGCTCTCAAGAGTCTTCTCAGTTCAGTAGTGTTATATATATTCAGTTGTTCTGAAACAGATCTTCAGAAATTTTTAATCTTGCAGAACAGGAGCTCTACTCACTAATCAGCAGCTGTCCTTTTCCTTCTCTCTCCAGCTTCCGGTAACCACAATTCTACTTCATATTTTTATTAATTTGATTATTTTTTGGTAGCTCATGTGAGGAATCACAGTGTTTGTCTTTTTGTGACTGGTTTATTTCATTTACCATAATGTTTTCAAAGTTTATCCATGTTGAAGCATGTGACAAGATTTTCTTCTTTTTAAACTTGGATAACCCTGAGATTGTATATATATACTTCATTTTCTCTATTCAGTCATCATCTGTCAGTTGACATTTGCATTGCTTCCTTCTCTTATCTATTGTAAATAGTGCTGCTTTGAGTACGCATGTGCAAATATCTCTGCGATCTTGCTTTCAGTTCTGGCTGTATACCGAGAAGTGGGACTATTTCTTTTTTAAAATCATCAAAATTGGTTCTTGGTGCTTCACTTGTTAGTGATTTCTTCATATTTTTTTCCTATTCTTCAAACATTTTAACACTTCTTAAGTCTAAATGCTTCTTAGAACAATATGTACATTAATGTATTCTTTTGCTGTCTTCCATATAGCCCTTCTTAGATCATTGGTGAATCACAGTGTTTTGAACTCAGAAATAGGTTTTGATAATAGGAAAAAAATGACACTTGTAGTTCATTGGTGCTCTTACAAATTAGGTGATGTTTAATCTGGCTTTTAATGGCTTGAAATGGTTCCCTCCATAAAGCCATGATGGATACATGCATACAGGTGGACTTTAGACTCTGTAAGAAAAATAGAGTTCAAAAGTTTCCATTTCTGTGAAATAAGATATTCTGTTTGAATTGAATGGTTTTTGTATTTTAAAAATACTAGTTTAAATTTGGTATATATTGGAAGTTTCTTTTATAAGCAGGCCTCTCTTGTATCCTGTGGTTTCCTAGAGGTAGCTTGTCTTTTAAAAGATCTGTAGAACAGTAATCACCACTCTTCATGGACTGTATATCTCTGCCTATTGTCTTTATCTATTCATACGTTTGTGGAAACTGGCAGATAGGTGGTAATAGCATTGGAACTGAAGCAGTAAGTTTTTAATTTGGACTTTAAAGCCAAATTCATTCTTAAAAGGTTCCTCAAAAAGTTGTATTGGGGAAATCTGTTGTGAAATGCTACTCACTTTTTCAGATTGTGATGCACACCAGGCATCCCTGAAAGTCTGTCACCTTTTTCACCCCATAATCTAGCACCCCTGAGCTGATCTGGAGCGTGGGCCAGCAGTGGTGGCCTTTGGGGAAAGCATATCCCTTTTATTGGACGCTGCTGGATAAGTGACTAGCTTCTGACATTGTTGAGATCCAAAATTACTTTTTATTTATCCAGTATGTAGAGGTGCAACTAAACAAACTTAGCAAAGAGGTGTGTCCTGTGTCTTTAGGGCGCAGAGAGTCTGTGTCCCTAGCATTTCAAAAGTGGCAGGGCCTCTGAACCTAAAACTGCTCTACAAATAAAGCCTATTAAAAATATTTATAAAAAGAAAAAGAAAAAAGTGGCAAGGTTACTGTTGAAGAATGTCAAGTCCCAGAACCAGCTGAGGGACAAGAGCCAAGAGGTGAGAAAGGTCCCAAATAGGGTAGATGATATCCAGAAAGAGAGTTGTTTAGAAGTGACTGTTAAGTCATAGACTGTCTTTTCTGTTTATGGCATATGCTAGGTTTTATTTTCTAAACCCCTTGGTGCCAGTGTGTCTGGAGACTTTTCGATTGTCTCATCGCATTTTAAGAAAGATGATTACAACTCTGAAGGAAGTGTGCTGTCCACTGCCCTTGTTATTTAATAATGCATTTTGGACTTTTGAGAATGTCGGTCTGTTAAACAGAAGCTTCTGGTCAGTTGCCTGTAATTCTTGCTAGCATTATCCACAATATAATTTATTCCTTTTCTTTATAGGCATTTGATCTAACAGAACAAAGATACGTAGCTGTGAAAATTCACCAGTTAAATAAAAACTGGAGAGATGAGAAAAAGGAGATTACCACAAGTAAGTGATATTAGAGTATCTGATTTTTCAAAATTTAGTATTAATAGCTGTAGTTTGAGCACTGCGTTAAGAGCTTTACATGCATTGCTGTTGTTTCATTTAACTCATAACTGTCCTTGGAGAGTAAATAAATCTTCCATCTTACTGATAAGAAAATTGATATTTAGAAATTGAGTAACAGCTAAGAAATGGCTGAGCTTGTATTTAAATGCAGACTTCCCTTAATCCAGGCTCATGTGTTTAACCCTCCCCTTCCATTGTGCCTCTGAAAGTAGCTGTAATAAGCAAGTAAAGCCTCATAAATTATTGTTGCTTGTCTGTAGAAAATGTGAGAGCATTCTTTAGTGGTCTGGGGACCCTGGGGAGCATGGGGTGGGGCTTCTGCTGCTGCTTCAGTCATCTCGTCATGGAGGAGACCATGCGGCACCTGCTGCCCCTCAGTGTGGTCCTCAGTGCTGGACCCTCCTCCCCCGTCACAGGCTTCCCGTCTCAGAGTTCTCGTCCTGTGTGTCCCACTTGCTGTGCTTGCCCCTTTCTAGATGCCATTGTGGCAGCCCTCATCTGTACTGGGGGTGCAGGATGGGAGGGTGACTCTTTAGAATGAGCAGTTTTTACATGTGCAAGTATGAATGTTTTTCTTCCACTAACATCAGCCCTTGCCTGTCTCTGCCCTGAGCTTCAGAACATTGAAGTTACAGCTCACTTGCTTTGGAGGCCACTCAGACTTTTCTGTTAGAATCTCCCCTAGCCGTAATATTGTTTCCTTTTGGTAGGAACAAGTACTGTGTTAGACATATCCTACCCCTGAAAGGAGAGACAGCCCCTTTTGATATAAAGCAGTCTACCTCCATTCTATAAAAGCACTTTTGTTTTCTCTTATAACTAGTACTCTAGAGGGAAAAAGGCAGAACAATGGACTTTGTTTTAGGTGGCTTCTAAATCTCAGTGGAAAAATAAAACATTTCTGCATCATTAACCCATTCTTGAGGCTTGGAGCAAGGCAACTCCTGCCTACAGCTACTGTTCATCAGGGACCCAGGAGCTCTTGCTGCTCTGTGCAGGTTGGCAAAGGTGCTCAGCGCTGGAAGAGAGAAGGTTCCTGTGGCGTTAGGAGAGAAAGCGCTTAGCAGAGGTGGGAAAAAGGATGCTATGTGCTCTGTGCATGGCACTCTGCCTGTGTCCGTGTGTGACAGGCGGCTGCAGTCCAGATGCTTCTGAGGAGCAGTTACATTATTACAAGTACATTCCAGGCACTCGACAGGCAGGGACAAATGGCATGCGGCCGCAATTGCCAGGGAGCACTTAAGAGAAGACACCTACATGTTCTGACCAGTTAGGAAAATGGTGAGAAATGTCCTCATCATATTGAGACTCAAAGAGTACCTTAGGGTGTAGGAACAGTACCTGCATCTCTTTCACAGTGTCCTTCGGCTATCCTCGGAGCCTGTTCTGCAGCTTGTGTGCGCTGCCAACTCTAAATCAGCTGACTCTACAAGGGATGGACCTTGGTGAACCTTGAGGAGATAGTTCCTCTGCAGATTTATACAGACTTTGCCTCGTCTCCATGTCCAGCTTTCAGGCTGAGTTTAAAGAGAACTCAGGGGTTGAAGACTGTGGTGACTGTCCATGGGGGTTGTGCTCACTGTAGCCTTTTGAAGCAGTGAGGGATGGACACCAGGACCTCCTTGACACACTTGGCAAGCTGTTTGAGTCCTGGTGGGTGTGGGTGGGGTCTCCTTTCCCATTTGTCTGCCAGATGGAGTCGCAGAGCAGGTGAAGAGGGTGGTCTTGTGTCTGAGTTCTTAGAGGTTCAGCTCCAGCTCCCAGTGCTGCCTTCCTATTCTTTGCTTCCTCACCAAGGCAGGAATCATGACTCCTGAGCACCTTCTGTTTAGCCATCTGGGCAGGAGCCATTTCCCAGTTGATAGACACACTGGTGGAGGGGTGGGTGGTGCAAAATGTTTGTGACCTCCATTCATCCTTGTGGGAAAATTCTTACAGAACTTCCACCTTTCTTGGAAAGATTTTGCTTGCTAGTGATAATAAATCATACAGAGGAATTTTAGGCTATAAATAATAGTGAATTAGCAATATGGCATTAACCCCTTTGAACTGAGAGATTAAGGAGACATATCAGGCACTGAACAGATTTTAGAGTGTGCTTCAAAAATTCAGTGTGAAACTGAAAAGCAGTACATTTCAGTGTTGTGGTCACATTGTAAAATACCTGCAAATAGTAAGATCTTCTGCCTGCTTTTTCCTTCATGGGTGTGACTTCCCAGCCCCATCTTGAATCAGAACATGTATTTGGGTGAAAAAGAAAGAAAAATTCAAAGAAAATAAAAGGCTGCTGTATTGTTTTATTTAGAGTTCTATTTTGCACCCCCTTTCCTCTCCTTTCTCTGCAAGTAATAGAAGTAAACTGATTGTTTTGCTTTTGCATTATTAAGCATTAATAGGCATTACTTGATTTCTTTAACCTCCCAAAATAGATATTGAGAAGTTTATGGTAGGAAAAATTTCATATAGAGCCATCCACAGAAATAACTGTATCTGTACTCTTGTATGATACTCTTTTCTAACTTTCTGGGATATAGTTACTGAAAGTCTAAATATAAATCTACTTAGAGTAGAAGACTAAATGGATCAGTTTCTTATTTGTTTCCTTATTTATAACGCATTAGTCCCTTCGATGTTGAAATTTGAACATATGAAGAGTGCAAGAATATAAGGCGAACCTCTGCCTCGCCTGGTGAACTGTAGCAAATGGCCTTAGAGCCCTATGTGATGTTGAGAGGGGTCCTTTCATGACACACGACAGTTCCTTAGTTGGCAAGGACTTGTGACAGTTTCTTTAATTTATAACTTTTTCTTCCTTTATTTTCCTCAGTTTTTTAATACCTCCATGGAGAAATTGGTCTCTACTCTGAAATGCACAAAATCAAAAAGTTTAAAGGACAGAGAATGATAGATTTCTAGTGTGTGAGAATAAGAAATGACTTAACAGTAATCTGTTTAGACCACAGGTGTCTAAATTTGTTTTTTTAGAAACAGTACACCTTTATTTTACCAAATGAAATGAGGTATTACATGATTTTTTTTTTTTTTTGTCCATGCTATGAGGCATATGGTATCTTAGTTCCCCACCAGGGATCAAACCTGCTTACCCTGCACTGGAAGCGTGGTGCTGCTCCAGCTCAGTGCTGACAAGTTTTTCTTTTCAGAAAGACATAAAGATACTGATGAGGACTTCCTTGGTTAATTTACTGGGATATAATTACTGAAAGTTTAAATATATATCTACTTAGAGTAGAAGACTAAATGGATCAGTTTCTTATTTGTTTCCTTATTTATAATGCATTAGTCCCTTCGATGTTTAATTGAAATTTGAACTTATGAAGAATGTAACCACTATCCCAGTGGTTAAGGATCTGCCTGCCAATGCAGGGGACATGGGTTTGATCCCTGGTCCTGGAAGATTCCACATGCCACAGGGCAGCTAATAAGCCTGTGCATCAAAACTACTAAACCCACGTTCTAGAGTCCATGCTCTGCAACAAGAGAAGCCACCACGACTAGAGAGTAGCCCTTCCTCAGCACAGTTAGAGAAAGCCCGTGCACAGCAACAGAGACTCGGGTAGCAAAAGTCCTTAAAAAAAAAAAAAAAAAAAAGCTGATGGAATGAAGCATCAGAAGAAGCAAAACTGCCCAAAATGGCCACTTGAAAAATAAACCTAATCAAACAATGTTTTCTTCGGGGAAGAACATTCAATCACTTTTAGATTCCTATTCTTCCCCTCCCTCTTCCCCTTGTTATTCCTCAGCTTTCTTCAATTGAGTACTTTCTGTGTATTTTTGACATGCTTCAATACATTTCAGAAAACATCTTTTGACTCTTACAACAGAATGCCCCAAACTAAATGGTGCTAGGTTACTTAAAATATAATATCCTAAAATACATATAATAATATCCTATTACTCTTTTTAAGTAAGAACTAAATTTTATTCTTTAAAATTCAGTATATGAATACGTCAGATTACATAGTACATTTTTCTTATCTTACTAAAGAAAAAAGACAGTATGAAAAAACACCTCTTATTCTAAGAAAACTAAGATTCCCATAGTTTCAAACTTCTTATCAAATTAGCATCTTCTTAGAAAGTAATGCTTTAAATTCTTTTTAAATTTTTTTTTAAATTCTTTTTTGTAAAGAGTAGGATTGAAAAACAAGTCCAATGCATTTGTAATTGCTCTATCTTACCAGCAGTCCTTTTACTCAGTGAGTTTACATGCCAAAGATAGAAAGTATCTGCTTCAGAGAAAATTTAAAAAGTACTGTCTTAATCATTTTTAAACCTCTGCTGTTTGGGTATCAATATAAAAGAGGTAAGGTTATCACAGAATGAACTTGCAAAGGATAAAAGTTAGTGCCTACTGTTTTCCCAACAGCTTGGCAGAGGCCTGTGGAGAAAACAGGGTGAAAGAAGGCTAGAGGACTCGATGGCCTTGAATGGAGCGGCTGTGTGGGAGCAGTGGGGCAGTGGGTGAATCAGGAGGGTCCTGGAAGAGCCCTGAAGGACAGGGCGAAATGCAAAATGTTAAATGCTTCCCTGTAAACAAAACACAAATGTTTCCCTTTTGTTCACAGGCACGCGTGTAGGGAATACCGGATTCACAAAGAACTGGATCATCCCCGAATAGTTAAGCTGTATGATTACTTTTCACTGGACACTGACTCGTAAGTACTATGCTGTTTCTAGGTCAGCAGAGAATATTTTTTTCTTGCAGTGTGTTGATGACTCATGGAATGGAATTTAAATCTGGGTCCAGAAAATACTGTCTGAGGGGGCCAAATGTATTTATGGGCAAATGATTGTATCTGAATTCAGATTGGGGCCAGCAAGACATACATTTCTTGGCCACAGGTTGGGTGCAGTTGCGTGCTGGTCAGTGTTTAACAACCAGCATGGAGGGGCAGGCACAGGGCTGACGGGCACTGTTTGTCAGTTTCTGTGAAATAAGACTCTAAACATGTCCAGTTTTTTTAAAAGGGGGGGATACCTTAATTGAGATAGGTTTATATACCATATGGTTCACTCATTAAAAGTACACAGTATTCATAGGTATGTTGCGGCCATGACTGTAGTCAGTTTTAGAACATTTTCTCCACCTCAGAAAAAAATCCTGTACCTTATTCTATAATCCCCCTTTTCTTCCACTCCACTCCTGCTGTAAGCAACCGCCTGTCTGCTTTTTGTGTCTGTCGATCAGCTGTTCTGGGACTTGCACAGGATGGCTCATGCGGTGTGTGAGCTTGTGTGGCTGGCCTCTTCCACTTAGCACGATGTTCCTTTAAGGTTCTTCTTGTGTCATTTATCAGTACTTTATTCCATTTTATGACTAAATATATTCTACTGTATGGAAATACTACCTTTTGTTTATCCATTTATCCTACCAGTGGCTTAAAAACTAGCTCACAAAATTTTTGAAATTTAACTCTCAGCTCTCAGAAACTGGTACAAATTGGTGCTGGCATACCACAGACAAGCAACAGTCAAGTGAGGCTGATGAACACTGATGGGCCTTTTGAAGTTCTAGCAGTATGATTTCATCATAGAATTAGAATGAAATGTGGCAGAGTCTAATGCTACATCTGAAAATATAGGTTGGTTCAGAGGCTTATAGGGATTTCAGTCCAGCCTTCTCACTTTGTAGGTGGAGAGTTGAGGACCAGAGAAGTTACATGACTTGTCTGAGATCTTTAATAATCGTAGGCATTGTTGTATTTCATTACTTGGTATAGGTAAGCTCTCGATCTCTTGGTTTATCCAGGAGTTTAGAAATAGTTCAGCATTTGTAAACATCTTCTCTGTTGGAGTCTGAACTGAATCAGGAAAGCATGCTTAGGCCTGGCCTGCAGGGGTTTCCTTCCCTCTCCCAGGGTGTTTGGCTTCTTCTAGATGGCGGCTGTCTCAGAGCTTGCTGTGTGAGAGCCCATCCACATTTAGAAATGGCCCCAAAGGGAGACCATAATTCCCTCTGGAAGCATCCACTCAGGGATTTCCCCTTTCCAGTCAAGTGCAGTCAGCACAGTGCTGTATGTGGTGTGGAGTAGGATTCAGAAAACAGTGAGTTAAAGAGCAGGTTTCCACAGGGTAGCTTTATTGTTTTGTTTTCAACACGTTCCTTGAATACTAGGAAGGACACACATACCCCCCAAATATAAGCACAAAAATGATTTCAAAAATAAATACAATGACTGGGATTATCTGCTGTTTTGAATTGTGTACACACTTTTAACTAATATGAGAAATTGAGTTGATTTTGCACTACTCTTGAGTTGTTTGCTTTGTTCTCCCTGTTGTGTGTATGGTGAATTTTTCCCCAGAATAAGTCAAATTGTTGTTTTAGAAAGTTGTCTGAGAGTTGAGTATTAAAAATGAGATTTTATTTTCAGTTTGCATTGGGTCCAAAATAAATTCACTAAGCCTGAGAGTCTATGCCTCAGATTTCAGCATATCAAATCAGAGAAATTGATACATTTTAGGCCTATTTTCTCAAATAGAATGCTAGCATGTTGGGACATGCTATGTTTTGTAAGAAGCATGAGCTGTTGGTCAGTTTAGGGGTCCTTTGGGACTTTGTGTGTCCACATTTTGTTGCTTTGCTTCCTGAAGGTCTTCAGTGGCCCATAGGCCCTGTGAGTCCTGCGTCTGTTTGATCTTAGATGAGTTGGCCCTTGTAGGCTGTGTTCACCAGGCTCCTTTGTTGGTTGTTCAGTGGGGAGACAAGTGGTGGTGGGTGGAGACTCCTCCCCCTATGGCTCCAGGTTCCCTTGGTGACCCTGGTTCTGATTGCGCCATCTCCACCCTCTGGCCTTAGAGTGCTGATGACTTCCTGCTCTAGATGATTTCTAGCGTGCTCACTGGCCACTTTGTCTTCTCAGCTCTTCCATCATATGTGTGATTAGTTCTCTGAATTAAAGCCGCTCTGTTTTAAATACGCTAGTAATTTTTATTTGCCAGCAAGACCCTGAGTGATTTAGCCACATTGCTACAGCTTCATTTCAGTTCAGTCGCTCAGTCCTGTCTGACTCTTTGCGACCCCGTGAATCACAGCATGCCAGGCCTCCCTGTCCATCACCACTCCCCGAGTTCACTCAAACTCATGTCCATCAAGTCGGTGATGCCATCCAGCCATCTCATCCTCTGTCATCCCCTTCTCCTCCTGCCCCTAATCCCTCCCAGCATCAGAGTCTTTTCCAATGAGTCAACTCTTCACATGAGGTGGCCAAAGTATTAGAGTTTCAGCTTCGGTCCTTCCAGTGAACACCCAGGACTGATCTCCTTTAGGATGGACTGGTTGGATCTCCTTGCAGTCCAAGGGACTCTCAAAAGTCTTCTCCAACACCACAGTTCAAAAGCATCAATTCTTTGGTGCTCACATCCATACATTACCACTGGAAAAACCATAGCCTTGACTAGATGGACCTTTGTTGGCAAAGTAATATCTCTGCTTTTAAAATAGTTTAAAAGGTATTCATCTCTCAGGAAGCCTAACTTCAGTTTATGACTGCCTTGGAAGACAGACACATGACCCTTCATACCGTGAATGCTATACGGTTTTAGATCTGTGCGACATCCTGGTATAAGTGAAAGAAAAAACTCATACTATATAATGATGCATTTGTTAGAACTACAGATACTGCCCTTTAAAAAGCTCTTTTATACCTTGTGTATTTAACAAAGAAAAATCATAGTATATGCAGTCTGTTAGGAGCAGTAGTATGCAGTCAGCCATGGGGACCTGGGCAAACCCTAGATTCTTCCTTACTGTCAACACCCAGGGTCATATAAAATGTTTGCAGTGAGGATTGTGTATTTGATCATAACGTACTTGTTTAGAAATGGAGCATCCTGTGGATAGTAGAGTAAGTGTCTAGCTTAAATACATGACAGTTCCTGTCAGTATTCCTAAAGTCTGATTCAAGAAGTGGTGTGCCCTGGGTGAACTTTAGCAGAGCAGGTTCCAACGTGAAGGGTACAGACACTCTTCACTAAGAGAGTTGGCAGTTTACTTTCTGTAAACTGCTAATACTGAATAAAGAGTAAAAGAGTATTTTAAAGAGCAAAGAAGAAGGAAGTGAGAAGTGATCTACCTTAGCGGCCCCAACCTTTTTGGCACCAGGGACCAATCGTGTATGTGGAAGACAGTTTTTCCACAGATGGGGCAGGGGGTGGAGGGTGACTTTGGGATGATTCAAGCTCATTACATTTATTATGCACTTTATTTCTATTATTATCACAGCAGCTCCACCTCAGATCATCAGCATTAGATCCCAGAGGTTGGGGACCCCTGAATTACCTGATGGTTTCACTGGGGCTTGTTTAGTTAGACTTAATCTGCTTGCTTTTATCCCACGATCAAATGTTGGTTTATTTGTCTTTAGGTTTTGTACAGTACTAGAATACTGTGAGGGAAATGATCTGGACTTCTACCTGAAACAGCACAAATTAATGTCGGAGAAAGAAGCCCGATCCATTATCATGCAGATTGTGAATGCTTTAAAGTACTTAAATGAAATAAAACCTCCTATCATACACTATGACCTCAAACCAGGTATGTCTAATTTTTAGGAGACAGTATTGTGGTATTTCTTTGGTCTTATAAGTAACTTTCAATTTTATAAAGTTATGGGATTTGGTGGGGGCCAAAAAGGCCTAATAAAATCTGACTCTAAATTGCCTGGGTAGGTGTGGGAATAAGAGAGTCCTGGCCATACAGCATGGGGTTTAGGAGGGTGGGTCGTATTCAGCGCTCTGGAGAAACAATGCCCTTGTCTTTAGAGCCAGGGCAGTTCATGATGTCAGTCCAATTAAGAAAGAACTGCTCTGGCAAGCTTGGTTTTGTTTTTCCTCATTACACTATACAGCAATCCTTCTACCCCAAGTCTCTTTGATAAGTGCCCTCACATTACCAAATTATTCTCCAAGTATGCCCCCCATTTCATTAAATTCTGAGCAGAGTTTTCCATCTTTTTGTATGGTTACTATCTAACTTTGATAGTTGTTGGCAGGGGAGGGAGCAGTTTGACTTCTGTCTGTTGTCATCCTCAGCCTGTGTGCTCTTTTAGCAGCTCTATCCAGCTGAGCTTAAGTGTTGGGAAGAGTCCCCTTTACCTCCTGGTAGGACAGTTAACTTTGCCATCCTCTTCTGATAGCTATGTATTAAATCTCACTATTCTTTAATGACTAAAGTGAAAGTGAAAGTTGCTCAGTCATGTCTGACTCTTTGCAACCCCATGGACCATACAGTCCATGGAATTCTTCAGGAGTGGGTAGCCTTTCCCCGCTCCAGGGCATCTTCCCAACTCAGGAATCGAACACAGGTCTCCCTTATTGCAGGCAGATTCTTTGCCAGCTAAGTCACAAGGGAAGCCCCTTTAATGACTAAATAAATGACTAAAAAATTCATTACAAGGAAGTGATTTTTAAAAGATGGCTGCTGTGTGATTGGGTTTCTATTACTGAATCCATTACATTTTCCTGCCCCAGGAGCTGTAGGTGGCGCTGTGGTACTAACTTAGATTCCCCTGTATGTTTTCTTTGATTCCACACCACCCTCCCCAGACTGCTGTTCCAAACAGGGTGGTTTAGAGATCCGTACTGAAAGTTCAGCTGAAAGTTTCCCACTATTTTTGACCAACCATAGAAATGATATTTTACTTTGGCTAGTTAATTATTTTTTTCCACTGCTCATAGTGCTGGTTTTGGCACATTAAGCAGGTGATTCTTGGAAAAGAGAAATTTGCAGCCAGACTCTTACGACTCTCCTCTAGCATCCAGAGTCCAGATTGTTTTATTCCAGAGATTTAAATGTTTGCTATTATGTGTAAGAGTTGGAGTCCAGTTGTCCTCTTCTTGTCTGTTATTACTACCTTGGCTTTTCCTAGTAAGTCTCTTTTTTATTCATAAAGATTTTTATCTTTCTAGGTAATATTCTTTTAGTAAATGGTACAGCATGTGGAGAGATAAAAATCACAGATTTTGGTCTTTCCAAGATAATGGATGATGATAGCTACAATTCAGTGGACGGCATGGAGCTGACGTCACAAGGCGCTGGCACTTACTGGTAGGTGTCTGAGAGATGGAGATGTGACTGTGCTGTGCTGGAGTGTTGGTGATTGTTCATTAGACTGTATTCTGTCTGCTAGGCAGAAATGCTGTGTATCATAGTAGACTTTCCTCTCCAAATATTTGCTGTCTTGTCAGCAGTTTGACTCTTTGTATTTACATGAATTTGTCTTAATTTTTCTTTTTATTCTTAAAAACCATCGAGAGAGGGATTATGCGTGACCAGGCGTTTTGAGTTGTGTGTTTGCTCTGTAGGTCAGGCCCTACTGTGTACATAGAGAATGAGGTTACTCATGTGTATGTAAAGAATGGCCCTGACTTCACCTTTCAGAATTTCAAATGCAGGTCTCTCTCTTCCTGAGTTGATGGGATGAGGAAGTTTTTTCTATAGTTGCCTGAAGATGGTGGACTGAAGAACCCAGGAGTTATGAAGATTAGGATATAAAATAAGCACAGCATCCCTTGAGATCTAAACAGGAAAAAGTGAGCATGATTTGCCAAGAATTGTATCCATTTCTGGCAGCCATGCTGCCAGAGGTTTGAGCCGCATTTCTTCCCATCTGCCGTCACTCGCCGCCCCCCGTCCCCGCCCCCGGCCACTCTGCCCAGCTGGCTCTGCCTGCCTCTTCTGTGCCCTGTCTTACTCTGTCTCCTGCTCCTTTTGACAGTGAGCACCATGAAAGATGCCTGTGGCTCAGGCATTTGACTTTGTGATTGTAAAGGTGTTAACAGAGTTTCCTTTTCACTTCTGAGGTGGTAACACAAAGCTACACATTGGAATGTTTGATTCTGAACATGGAGAAGCCTCCTTTAGCATTAAGGGAGGGGGAATGCATGCAGTT
Organism: Aepyceros melampus; assembly: GCA_006408695.1. Classification (NCBI taxonomy): domain Eukaryota; kingdom Metazoa; phylum Chordata; class Mammalia; order Artiodactyla; family Bovidae; genus Aepyceros; species Aepyceros melampus. Next base: position 168,607 of record SJXQ01007243.1, read on the forward strand.
AAATCCCAAGGTCAGTTGGCCAGATCACTGATGTTTGAGACTGGAGGACCCTGGCCCTTAGCCAGTTAGTGACTGTCTGGGAATGAGGGTGTTGATGGGAAGCAGACAGAGAAGAGAGGGACATCAGTCCTGTTATCACCCCTACCACATTGAAGAATTGATCATATCCTGCTAAAAGCACCATGTACATACAATTTCTACTTTCCCTTGTTCCTTATTGTTTGTGGAGATGGTACCTATAGTGAAAATCAGTCCCTAATTAAAACTTTGAGATTCTAGGTTTAAAATAGAAGCTACACTTACAGTGTTTATTCACTTGGTGGTTTTTGTGGGTTCCTGTCAGTAAATGATACAAAAATATCTGCTGTTGGAAATTCTGGAAGCAGCTCTATACCTCTGTTTATAAATTCACCAGAACTTGGATTTGAGCTTTTTCATTTGATAGCTTGTTCTTTTTTAAAGGTGAAGATTTTTCACATTTAAATTAGTTATCTCATTGCTGCCTGTTGCTGTATTTGCTAAGCTATAAAATTCAGTAGTTTGCCATTTACATAAAAGTATGTAATGTTTGGGATTTGCTTCAAAGGAATCTGGGGGAGATTAAGAAGGGTGTACATGAACAAAGATTTGCCATGTTGACAGTTACTGAAGCTGGATGATGTTTACTTGGGGGTTCATTTAAGATGTTTTTCTACTTTATATTTGAAGATTTTTTTTTTTTTTTCATGTTAAGAGTAAGGTAGAAAGGAAGCTACTGAGAAAATTAAATTGTTTGAGTTTCTGTGAAGGTTTAAAAAGTAAAAATTCTCCATATTGGTGTTTCTAATCACCATCCTCATCCTCATATTATGTCCCAGAAAGGTACAGACAGAATGTGAGGACATAACAAATTTTAAGTGAGCATTTGCAGCATTTGGTTGTTCCAGAATTCTTCTACATGGAATACTGCTTTTAAACAAGTAACCCGTAGACTAAGCCTTGAGAATCATTTTTCTCCACGAGGCTTTTATCATGATGGTATATGCAATTATGTTTGTTTTTTAAACACAATTTAGTGCAGTATCTTAGAACCCTCTTCTATTCTCCCTCCCGAAGTCCTTGATAGGGACTTAGAATGCTTACTATGTAGGTGAAGAACTAGTCTGTTTCTTCATTTATAGATGGGGAAACTGAGACCTAGAAGGTGATATGCTAAACTTAAACTATTAAGAGACAGTGTCTTCTGTATTCTCATTATTTGACCAGATTATTACTTTGCATTTGGATAAGTCCAGCAATCCCGTTTTTCCTCACCACAAACAAGAACTTACTTCTTGCCCACCATTTCCACAAAAAAGTTATAAGTACATTAAAAGATCATTTTAGAATCAAGATTTTGTTATTTATCCAAGCTCATAGGTATATTAAAGAATTAAGAGTCATGAAACCCTGGGATTCAGGGAGATTTTAGTGGCATTTGGATGAGCTGTTCTTTTTATAGATTCTTTCATCTATATTTTTATTTCTTTACCTTTCTCTCCCCATACTCCCCTTGTGAGTTTTCTGTCTATATTTTCATTTTTCAGTGTGTGTTTTGGCTAGACACTTTCATTGTGAAATAATAATCTAAGTCAATGGTCTTAATAATTTTAAAACAACTATTAAAAGAAATAGCGTAAAACTAAACTTGTTTTTAAAAAAAAGCCCATCATCTGAACATTTTCTGCCTCTCAACTCTTATGATCCCCTTTTGGCTATACATTTAGGTTTTTACATCAGAAGCACAGCAGGGTTTAAAATAGTTTTTCACAAAACTGATTTTGCCAGCATGAAATCTTCAGAGGTCGATCTGTTATCTTTAGAATTCTGCCTTCCAGCTGTGCCAATGCTAAGACTCCAGGCAGTAAGGAGAGGCATATTATTTGGTTTCCTAAATGCTAAGAGGCACTTACCTTCCACACCATACAATTTGGTGTGGTTGGCTGTCCAGCTAGTCTTTTTAGAGGTCAGGAGTGGGTGGGGAGGGAAGGAATTCAGATGAGGATTGAGTTGGGCCAACAGCTAGTAGTTTATTTGGCTTTTAGGCACTATTTGTTAGTCTTCCATAAGCCCCTGATCATCCTTAAAGTAGGAAATATAAACTATCCCTTCATAATTTGAACTTCAATGTCACCATTGATTATAATTATAGTCAGTCTAAATTTCCAGAAGAGGCTACCTTAAGAAGACACTTAATAGCCACTCCTCTCAGAGATTTATACTGGATCCTGAATTCATTTGAATTTTTACGAGTTATTTATTTTAGAGACTGTTTCTTCTTCTTCAGCATGAAAGGAAATCACACTGCTTGTATTTTAATTTTGTTGCTACAGCTATCATAAAAGGAAATGCACTTCTGTGTTTCCCCCCTCCTTTTAAACACTTGCTGAATGACATTTTACGCTAGGCACAGGCCTGGAAAAGAATGCTGGGGTGGGTAAAGTTAGGAACTAGGGAGAATATTTACCTCTCTCAGTAAATAAGAAATAGGACATGACCACCTCCTTAACTGAGAGTATCTTATCAGCTGGATCTAAGTTGGCTTTCAGATGTTAAGATTCAGATATTTTTATTTTCATCAAAGTCCTTAGTTTGCCTTTTTGTACATCTCTTAGATTTATACAGTTGTTTTTCTAAGAATTTTTATTTCTCTTTTGTCCAGGTATTTACCACCAGAGTGTTTTGTGGTTGGGAAAGAACCACCAAAGATCTCAAATAAGGTTGACGTCTGGTCAGTGGGTGTGATCTTCTACCAGTGTCTTTATGGAAGGAAGGTAATGCAGACGGCTGGGTGTGGCGGCTTCTGTCTTGGTGGTGCATGTGCACAGTGGCACCGTGTAGAGTATTCCCGTGGGATTAATCATCGGGTTATACAGAATGGAATCCTGGAAGTTGTGGTTTAAAGAAAATACTTAATTATAGAAGCTTTATGCATATAAGCAGAAATGTTCAGTTCCAGGGCATCTAATGAATTCTGCTGGGCTGTTGAAGACATCCTTTTCTTGCCATTCACTATTAGATCTAGAGAGCCTGTGTGCCACAACAAGAGAGCCCATATGCCACGAGTAGAGAGTCCCAGTGCAGCCAAATAAATAAATATTTTATACACACACACACACACACACACACACACACACAATCTTCCCAAGATCTATTCTTAAGGGTCGCAAGAACTGAAACTTGAAATACCTGCAAGGCTTCTTATTCCCAGCCACCCCAGTAGCATAAAGTATGCTTTGTGTTTCTATACTGGGGAACTGGTGCCAGAAAGTACTTATTTTCTGTTACTTCGTTTTTATTATTTTTTTTTTAATTAAAAAAATTTTTTTTACTTTATTTTACTTTACAATACTGTGTTGGTTTTGCCATACGTCAACATGAATCCACTACAGGTGTACATGAGTTCTCAATCCTGAACCCCCCTCCCACCTCCCTTCCCATACCATCTCTCTGGATCATCCCAGTGCACCAGCCCCAAGCATCCTGTATCCTGCATCTTTCTGTTACTTCTAATAAAGGTGATATATAATTTGAATAAGTGAAAAGCTAAGTAGTAAACTACACATAATGAATTTTCACATTTATGTTTTCCTTGTGAGCATAATGTCTTATATATACTGGGATCCAGTTGTATATTTATATTCCTGTTTCTGCTACCAGTGCATTTGTATGTTTCAACGTTCCCCACTCGGCTGTGGGTATAAACCATTTGGGAATTCTGAAACTCACTTAGATTCCTAATACTTTGATTACAATCCCCAGACCAAACTCTTAATTCAGATTTCAGCTTAGTCTTTAACTTCGCTTTGGTCTTTGTTTCTTTATCATACCTATGAAACATTCAGAAACTATTCAGAACTAATGGGGTTAATTATTATTTATACTCTGATATTGTAGAAGTGCTGCTGATAATGGTGGCAGAGGTTCTCTAACAAGAACTGTGATCTCAGTAGAAACACTATAAAGATGACACTAGGTGTGAACTTCTTTCTTAGGAGTTTATTAGAAAATAGCAATTTGTGGCACAGATGAAGCCACTCACTGAGTAGCCCCAGCTCTGACCCACCCCCACCAACTATGTCCTGATCCCTCTCCTCTTTCACTTCCTTCCCATCTTTTTATCTGCGTCTTGGGTCCGTCCATGGCACACATACATATTACTTACCACTTTGGGCAAAAGAGTTTGCTGGTTCCTGTTCTGAATCTTCCTTATCTTTGCTGTAAGCAAAGCTTAGCAGAGGCACTGTGCTATAGCAAATGCTGCTTCTGGTCCCAGCTGTATATTAACCTAGATGTTGGAACTTGAGCAAATTACTTCAAAAGCAAGTACTTCAAATCCACGTCTTTCTATCCTTTATCTATAAAATGAGAGAATTAGAGGAGATCATCTCTAAAGTTCCTTCCAGCAATTCTTGTGGAAATATATGTTTACCTTTCCCTTCTCTTTGTTTTTGAATTGTGTTCTCTTTAATTTTAACCAGAGGCCTACCTTTGTTTGTTTTTTTTATTTTATAGCCTTTTGGCCATAATCAGTCCCAGCAAGACATTCTACAAGAAAATACTATCCTCAAAGCTACTGAAGTGCAGTTCCCGCCAAAGCCAGTAGTAACACCTGAAGCAAAGGTAGGTTTTGATCCATTGGCCAGCAGAAATGTCTACTTTGCTTTCTCTGTTATTTCTCTGGGTAATTTCTCCAACCTCTATCTTCTTCTCCCCATCTCTTCCCACAACAAATATTTATTAGGTACCTAGTATTGGACAACTTCCCAGGTGGCACAGTGGTAAAGAATCTGCCTGGCACTGCAGGAAAAGAGGGAGACATGGGTTCAGTCCCTGAGTGGGGAAGATTCCCTGGAGTAGGAAATGGTAACCTCTTCCAGTATTCTTGCCTGGAAAATTCCATGGACAGAGGAGCCTGGCAGGCCACAGTCCATGGGGTCACAAAGTGTTGGACATGACTGAGCGACTAACCACAAGTGGAAGTACTAGACACTGTTTTGGGTAGTAGAAAGAGCTGTGACTATAAAGCAGTAAACTACATAGACAAGGTTTCTGCCCTTAAAAAGTGTATGTTTTACTAGGTGAGATAAACGGTAACTAAAAATGAATACCTTTCAGATAGTGATAAATATTATGAAGAGAAGAAATCAGACTAACGGAAAGGGAGAGGTGGGAACCTCCTTTCTTGATGTCATGGTAGAGAAGGTTTTGATGATGAAGTGACTTTTTTCAACAATCTTGACGGATGTGAAGGTGGAAGCCATGTGTAAATTTGGGAGAATATTCTGAACAGAGAGAAGAGAATGAAGCTCAGATGTGAGTCCGAGCTTAGCCAGTCCCCAGAGCAGGAGAGCAGAGGAGAGCAGAGAGAGGCAGCAGGATAGACTTAAGCTTATGGGAAGCAGTTGAAGGTTTTTGTCCGGCCAGCCATGTAATCTGATTGCTCTTTCAAAAGCCTACCCTGGCAACTGTGTAGAAGGAAGATTCAAGGCAAGAGGAGTGTATTTGAGTTGGTATCCAAGCCAAGAAAACCATCCAGCTCCAGATATCTCACTAAGGAAGCTTCATTTTTAAAGGTCAAGGACCACTATGTTCATTTCTATGAATTTGTTAACTTCCAAGTGCTTTAATAAAGCAACTGCCTATAGATGTCTTTGCTTTTAAAAAACCAGGAATTTTATCAATTAAACATGAAAAATAAAAAATCAGTAGTTCATTTTATGTTTTTAGATATATTAAAGTAGACTTTACTTTTTAGAACAGTTTTAGACTCATAGCAAAACTGAGTGGAAAGTAAACATTTCCATATACTCCCTGCTGCTGCAACCCCTGGCACACTCCCCCAGTGCACAGCCTCCTCCCACCAGAATGTCAGCAATCTGCACCAGAATGGTACATCTGTTACAATCAATGGACCTACATCCAGGCATCATTATCACTCTAATGGAATGTATAGACTTTGGATGACACTATTTTAGAAATTAAAAAACTGATTCAGCTGTTTAAATAATTATATTTAAGGTTTTATTAAATAGAGCTATCGGGTTAAAAAATAGGAAAAGACAGATAATGTATGTAAGGGCCTCTGCCAATGCAGGGGACACGAGTTCAGTCTCTGGTCTGGGAAGATCCTACATGCTGTGGGGCAGCTAAGCCTGTGTGTCACAACTGCTGAGCTCACGTACCTAGAGCCTGTGCTCTGCAACAAGAGAAGCTTCTGCCATGAGAAGAAGCCTGTGCACCGCAACTAGAGAGTAGTCCCTGCTCGCTGCAACTAAAGAAAGCCCTTGCACAGCAGTGAAAACCAAGTATAACCATAAATAAACATAAAATAAAAGATAATTATAGAAACTGAGGCTATGTAGCTCTTCTACCCAGCACAAAGGAAATGTCCATGTTGGTAGTAAATTAGGACTCCAAATCAAACCCCACTCACAGTAAGCTTGTATGTTTGCAGAACTCTTGGGGAGACAAGTCCTGGTCAGGTTTTCCTTCACTTAGATGTGTGCCTGATCATTTGCTTAACGACTTTCCAAGGGAGAATAAGATACACCAAGAAAGCACTTGCCGGCGTGTGACACACGGCAGCGTATGTCATCTCGTCACCTTTCATGTGGTGATAGTTGGTCACTACAGTTTTCACTTCCTCAGGAAGTTCACATGAGACCAGATGCAGAACTATGAAGTTAGGCTGTGCCCACGCATACCAGCCAAGGCAGAGAGAGACTTTTCTTTTGGTCTTTGTGCTCTGGGGACAGAGATCTGTAGAGGCCATGCCGCGTGCCCCCTCGGGAATGGCTCAGGCACCTGTGCTGGAGGAGGAGTCAGTGGCCACAGAGCAGTGCTGCTTCTGGCACGTCTTTCCTGGGTCCGCCATGTGGTTTCCAGGCAAGGCCCTAAGCCCCTTCTCTTTAGGAGACTTTTGCTCTGGGCCCTGGCAGCTGCTACAGAACCTCCTGGGTTCCCTCTTGGGGTGCCAAGATTATCTGCTTCAGGCTTCTTCAAGAAACTTTCCTTTCAGGCGTTTATTCGACGATGCTTGGCCTACCGAAAGGAGGACCGCATCGATGTCCAGCAGCTGGCCTGTGACCCCTACTTGCTTCCTCACATCCGAAAGTCGGTCTCCACGAGTAGCCCTGCTGGAGCTGCTATCGCGTCAACCTCGGGGGCGTCCAATAACAGTTCTTCGAATTGAGACTCACTCCCAGCCACAGACTGTTCGACACACAGAGTGGACAAATGGCGTTCAAGCAGCGGGTTTGGAACATAGCGAATCCAAATGGATCTCATGAAACCTGTACCAGGTGCTTTTATTTTCTTGCTTTTTTCCCATCCATAGAGCATGACAGCATCGATTCTCATTGAGGAGAAACCTCGGGCAGCTCTGGCCAGGCTCGTAGGAAAAGGCCCCGCCCAAGGTTCCGGCGTCAACGGCCACTGCGTGTGGCTGCTCTGAGTGAGGAAAAAATTAAAAAGAAAAACTGGTTCCATGTACTGTGAACTTGAAAACATGCAGACTCAGGGGGGTCCCTGATTCAGTGCTTCAGATGAAGAATGTGGACTTGGAAATACAGACTGGGCTAGTCCAGTGTCCATATTTAAACTTGTTCTTTTCTTTTAATAAAGTTTAGGTGACATCTCCTGAAAAGCTTGTAGCACAAAGGCTCGGCTGGGGATGGTGTTTGACTTCGGAGGAAAAAAGTTGCTATTGCCCGTTAAAGGCACTAGAGTTAGTGTTTTATCCCTAAATAATTTCAATTTTTAAAAACATGCAGCTTCCCTCCCCCCTTTTTTATTTTTGAAAGAATACATTTGGTCATAAAGTGAAACCCGTATTAGCAAGTACGTGGCAATGTTCATTCCAATCAGATGCAGCTTTCTCCTCCGTCTGGTCTCCTGTTTGCAATTGCTTCCCTCATCTCAGCAGGGAAAAAATTGAGTGGGAGTACTGAGATGTGTGGGGTTTTGCCATTGGACAAAGAATGAGGTTAGAACTCTGCAGCTTGGAGTCTCTCTAGGTTTTCAACTATTTCTTCACAATTTGAACACTTGACGGTTGTCCCTTTTAATTTATTTGAAGTGCTATTTTTTTAAATAAAGGTTCATCTGTCCATGCAGTCCTCTTGGATTCTCTGAATGTAGTAACCATTGAAACTGTTCCAAAGGTAGGCAGAACTCAGGCTGGGGCCCCAGTGCTGCAGGGAGCAGGAGTTCCCACCCACAGACCCCGTGCACTTGCTGAACGGTGTGCATTTCTTGTTACAAGGATATTAAAACTTGATCAGCACATAAGCTTTCCTCTGTTAGCTCTTTTGACAGGAAACAACCTCCAGCCACCTGAATTATGTGGGTGTGTGCTGGTGTGTGTTGTTTCTGAGATGGATGATCAGCTGAAGATGGAGCTGAAATGGGAGCGCGTGGCCTCACCATGCCCTTGAAGCAGCAGAACACTCGACAGTAGAGGGGGGAAGGAGGCCAGAGTCTGAACATGTGGTAGCCAGCTTGGAATGTTACTGACATATGTGGCAAGAGGGCTCAGCCAGAAATATTTAAAGATGTAGCACTCAGGCATGCAAGTTGCCTGGGCAAGGGGCAGGCTGGTGGGGGGGGGCAGCAGTCAGGAAGGGTAGAGAGCACTCAAATGACTCACAACTAGTATTTCTTTTACATGTGAAGAATGCCAGTAGTGACACATTCTCCAGGACCTTTATGGACCTGCTCCATTCCCCAGTGTCAGGCTATCTTAAGGGAGGATGGAGTGTTCCAGATTAGAGAGAGGTTCGTGGGCAGGTGTTGTCCTGTGGAACTCTGAAGGGAAGGAAGTCGGCTCCTGAGTGCTTGTTGCCCCCCAGCTTTCCAAAGCAATCTTACTGCAATATATATATTTACACACATGTGTGTATAGTATCTTTTTCTTCTTTAACTATTACTTTCAAGCTGCTAAGCAGAGTACCCATGGGCTCTCAAAGGTTGAGCACAACACTGTAAGGATGGTATCTACATGGGTGAAGAGATGGATGAAGTTGAGACCATGTTTAAACTTACTCAAGACAATAAGTTCTGTTCCTCTTTTCTTCTCTCTCATTCAGTGATCTTGAAGAGTTGTGTTTTGTTTAGTTTCTCACTTTCTTAGTGTTGAAGGGATGCTGCATCTGTAAGCCTTCCCTCTCATTTCCGGCCTCCTTTCCCGCAGGCTCTTATGAGCCAAGGTGTAGGGCTGTATTTGGTGATTGTCTTTTCTGCCCTCACCCTGAAGAAGGGGCGCCCTCTCTTCGTGCTCATATTGGGCCTCGGGCTTGGCTGGAACTGCCTGGCCTTGGTTGAGTCTGGGCACGGCCTCTTTCCAATGCATGGATAAGCCCCAAGGAGCAGGCAGAACGGTGACCTTCTCTAGACTTGTAAGTAGCCAGTGAAATCACTAAGTGGAGTTCTTCCATACATATTTTGTTAATATGGGTTTCACTTTTTCCAAGGATAATCCCTCCTTACTGCCACAATGTTGATTTCCTTTAAACAATGACCAAAAAAGAAAAAAAAAAATGTGTATTAATTTGTAATTAAAGCCAGCCAGACTGTTTTGGCCTTTCCCAATTTGGGGGGTGGGGAGGATATTAAAATAAGTTTTAAGAAGTGACTTTCCTAGCCTCTTGATTTTACTCTAGTTCTCCAGCTTCAATCAGGGCCCTCACCACCTAGGGTGCAGCTCAGGGACTCCTGGCAGCGGGCAGCGTCCCAGGGGGTGTCACCGTCGCGATGAGAATGTGTGGGTTCATGTGACCTCTGTCACCCTGATGTGGCAACAGCTAGGGCTGTGGGTGGGAATACCCACAGTGAACAGAACGGGGAAGGCCTGGCCCTGACCATGAACTCATAATTCAGGGCTGGAGGCGCTGGGCACAGGAAAACATGAAGTGCAGAGGTCAGAGAGGGAGCTGGGCTCTCCATCTCCCATCACCGCACAGGCAGCTTTAAGTGGAATCTCGCCAGTCAGAAATATGCGATCCCCACTTGTGTGGCTGGCCTAGACGGGTCTGCTGTCTTTTTTAGAGGGCTTGTTTTTTGCTTGCCTTCTAGTGCAGGAAGGACAGGTTTTCCTCCAGCTGTGAAGACTAGCAGTCAAGGAGCTCTTGAGTTTCTTAATTTAGAAAATAACTCCCTTTAAACATAGTTATCTCCTAGAATCCTAGAGCTAGAAGCAAGCTTTGGCCTAGCTCCTTGCCCCTAGGAAGGCAAAGTTTACAACTAATTTGACTCACCTTTGGCAGTCTTTTGCTTTCTGAGAATCTTTCCTTCTCTCTAGCACGCATCACTCCTGTCACTCAAGCCTTCTTCACCTGTAATTAAAATCCAGCTAGGGTAAGTGGGGGAAGACAGGATGCACAGACTAGCTACTCTGTTTTAGTTTCTGAAGGCAGAAGTTAAGAGCCTCACCTAGGGAGATTAAGAGCCTGGGTTTTAGATTAGGTCTGGTTCAAGCCCCGCCTCCACTGGCTTCAAGAATTTCTCCTTGCAAGCTTAGAGTAAGGAGTAGAGGTGAGGTATTTAAAGTACCTGGCACACAAGAGGGGAATCAAAAAGTGTGATTTAAAAAAGATCTCAAGATTTAGTGAGACCAAGACTGCTAATTGAGGCTCAGAGCCTTTCTGCTCTCCAGGTTGTCAGGAGGTTTTGCCTGGGGTTAGGATGCAGACCTTGGGGAACCTTCCTCTCAATCTTGAGATTCACTGTCAACCTCTGTCCTGCAAGGTCAGCAGTCTTCTCTTACCCTGCATTCAAGACTGCTCTGGGAGGAGGCATCTCACAAGCCAGTAAGCCAGCAGCAGCAGCATCACTGGGAACCTGTTAGGAATGTACATTCTCAGCCACCCTCTCCCCTTATCTGTCTCCCAGACGGCTTGAGCACTGAAGGTCACAAGCCCTGCTGACCTTCTCATCCACCTCAGCCAGGGGGCAGTTGTAGAGTGGCTCCCATGGCTTGTCTAAACTCACCGAGCTGGAAGACAGAGATGGCTTTGTTTTACTTTTTGTGTTGGGGATAAAAATCAGCTTTAAGCTCCAGGCTGTCCCGGGACAAAACATCATACTGCTAATCATACTTCTATAGCCTTTTACAGGTGCCTTGCTACCTAACAGTATTCTCAAGAGTCATTCATTCCATCTGGCAAAGCTTCTTACCTTTGGCCTTATATGTGTGTATGTGTATCTGTGTGCGCGTTTGTATAAACTTATCCTTGTGAATTAGTTTATCACATTTTTCTCTTTACATGAGGTTCCAGGGCTGCTGGATGATTGAGATCTGAGTCTGCTTGTGAGTCTAGCCTGGCAGTCGGGATCTGAGCCGAGGCGAGTACAGTTCCTTGGAAGGGGCTTGGGGAGGAGCGAGCTGCAGAGAGGTCATGGGGAGAGGAGGGGGCTCTGTGGGTGGTTTGGGGGAACCTGCCAGAGGCTGGCAAAACAGGCAGGCCTGGGAGCAGGTCTGGGTATGGTGGGGGTGTGAAATAAAGAGACTATTGTGTTGGGGAAGCTCGCAGAGCAGGAGATAAGCTGGAGTCAGCAGAGGGGATATGTCTGGTGTTGGGCAGGAGACCCCATGGTGTAAAGGGGTCAAAGAGCTACAGGCTGGCTGACTCAGCCCCACCCATCCCTGGCCACCAGGCAGGCCTGCTGGGTGTGGTGGGAAGTGCCCGGCAGAGAACTGTGGGAACCTCAACCTCCTTGGCCTCCAGGCACTGCCTGTAGCTGCAGTGGCATCTGGTGCTGTCCCAGCCTTTTCACCCTGAAGGCAGCTTGGGGTGGGGGTGCCGAGGGCAAGATTCACAGAGGGAAGGGGCTCTCTTGCTTTTACCTGGCAGAGAAGTTCCTCAGCTGTGTGGCTTCCCAGCCTAGAGTGGGCAAGGTAGAAGCATCTCACTAATTCTATGTACAAGGAAACCAAAGCCCAGATAGATTTGGTGACTGCTAGGAAGTAGAGAGGGCTTCCCAGGTGGCTCAGTGGTGAAGAACCCGCCTGCCAGTGCTGGAGATGCAGGAGACACGAGTTTGATCCCTGAGTCAGGAAGATCCCCTAGAGGAGGGCATGCCTGGCGAGCTACAGTCCATGGTGTTGCAAAGAGCTGGGCACGATTGAGTGCTGAGCAGTAGGTAGAGGACTGAAGAGGAGGGGCTGCTGGCTTGAAAATTTTGAGAGGTGGTTTCTGAGTGCCATCCTTGGGCAGAATGCACCAGAGGTGAAGGCTGCACCCGGGCTCCCAGCCAGAGGCATATGTTGCTCTAATTTGGGGCTTCCCCTACCCCGCCCGCTGCCTCTTTTTACTGGGTCCTTCTGCTCCCTCAGGGCCGGCCCTTAGAATGGAGACTCAGCTGGCCTGGGCAGCAGCCCTGCCCTCTGCCGTCCTGAGCTAGAACTGAAGTTAGGTGGGAAGATGGAGCCATAGTTTCACAGAAGATTCCTGCCTCAGGTTCCCAAGCTCTCTCCTCGTGTCATCTCGCTTTATAGATGAAGGGTGAAAAATCCTGTCTCACTCCGCCTCTCCCTTGTTTGCTTGCTTGCGCACGGGTGTGTGTTTGCGTGTGTGTGTCCGAGGCAGGTCTTTTGTCCAAGAGTGAGCAGTACTGGGCAGGGACAGCCAGGGAGCCTGTGTAGCTGGTTCCAGGTCTTCAACAGCAGTGTTTTCCAAAATTATTTTCATGGCAGCATCTCAACCCAGTGCACATTTCAGAGACTAGAGTTTTTAGCTCATGTGCAGTGCACTGATGCTTACTCTTTTACTTCATCTTAAAAATATTGTTCACTGGGACTTCCCTGCTGGTCCAGTGGTTACGACTCCCTGCTTCCAATGCCGGGGCATGGGTTCAGTCCCTAGCTGGGGAACTAAAATCCCACCTGCCCCCATGGTACAGTTAAAAAATGTTGGTCATTGGCCACTGGTGCCCCCGTCCACTTCTTGCTGCATCACTGGGGGCTGTGAAAGGTCTGGCGAGCCTCTTGAAGCTGGAATGCAGACAGTGAGCCAGCTGGATGCAGCCGCCGGCATCCGGGGCTCAATTCCACCAGGGGAGGCTGTCTCCAGCCAGGGTCCTTGAGGGTCACACACAACTGTGGGCAGAGCCTTACACTCAGAGGGTCAAGTTCTGAGACTAGAGAAAGCCTAATGCTGCCTGTCCTTTGTGAGTTAGGAATTGGGGAGTCGGGACCTCCCTCTTGAAATTTCAAGTGACTTCTTGAACAGAGGGATGCAGAAGCTGCCAGCCCAGCCAGAGCTGTGGACCAGAGCAGGCCTCGACTCCTGGCTTGCCCGGCCCTCCATGCAAGACAGGCTAAAAGGACCCTGTAGAGCAGACAGGGTGAGGCGACATCACTCCCTGCCTGCCCTGGCCCCAGCTGGGTGGGGCGGCAGAAGGAAGGTTCTGGGAACTGCATCCCACCCAACTGCAGCTGGTTCTGCCCCTCAGCTCTGTTGCCCTCTTTGCCTCAGGTCAGCCTCTGCCTCTCTCTCAACTGCCATTGGCCAACTTGTTTCTGACCGCTAAAGCCCAAGTAGAAATAGGAACCGGTGAAGATCCCCCTACTCTGAGCTTGCTCTGGAGCCCTGCTGATAGCTGTGGGCATCGCTCTGGTGACTCCTCCAACTGGGAGGCCATATCCAAACTCTGGACGCACGCTGGACACACAGGGAGAAGCTGTGCACGTCCTGCTTCCTGACAGGAAGAGTCCTGAAGTAACTACCTCCTGTTCCCTGGGGACGACAAAGCTTCCCTTCAAAGGAAGTCTTCTTATCCCCTCCTCAGGCTGAAAGTGAGTGGATACAAACCCAGCGGTCCTTCTGGGAGTGGGGAGCACTGCTGGGTGTCCTCTAAGAAGAAGAGAGTAGGGGAGAGAATCTGGGGAGGGTAGGCAGACTTGTTTTTGGTTATATTTTTGGCCCTGATGGGTAGACCAGTCAGGAGAAGACAGCCAGCCATCAAATTCCCCAGTAATGTGGATGTGGGAGAAATAGTTATCTCAGGTTACACAACCTGGAAGAGGTGGAGCCAACCCTTGAAACTTGGGTCCATGTGAACCCCAAGCCTGCCTCTTCTTTCCATCTCAGGTCCTCAGTGCTGCAGACAAGTAGGGGGCTGCAAGGGCAGACTGCCTGAGTGGAGAGTCAAGGGCAGGAGTCCAGAGAGAGGGCGAAGGGGATGGGATCCACCCAGACCAGCCCATGCTTGGCTAAGAAGCGTGCGGGTGCCCCTTGGGATTCGTGCCCTCTTGTCTAGTTGCCACAGGTGAGGACTGACCTCATCTTCCCTTACTTAATGTTTTCCTGTCCTACCTGGCCATCCAGCTGCACTCTCCCTGCCTTGTGCTCCTCTTCCCTAAGCTTTCCTTGTAGGGCTGGCTGCCAGAGTGTCCACAGGCTCTGCTCCACTGGGCACCCTCTAGCTGGAAAGGCTACTGAGCTCCAGAGCCAGGGAGGAGGAGACTGATGCGAGAGGAGCCCTAAGCACGGTGAGTAATGATATGAAAACTTGTATATCAAGGGGCCCCCGAGACTCAGAAGGGAATGACCTGCTGGAGGGCACATACGTAGTGGATGGCTGAGTTGGAATTCCAGTTCAACTCTGTCCCCTGTCCCATCTTCCACTACTTATGGACATAAGTTCATTAGCCAGCAGAAGTAAGTGGAGAGCTGCTTCTACCTGGCTTACTTTACACTTTAGAACACCATTTTTGTGTACAGTTAAACATGGAGATGTTGAGAGCAGGCGGGGAGGTTGTACTGTTCCCTCAGGCAAAGGAAAACACCCAGGTTTGCAGTCCTCATGAAACTGACCTGTGCAGATCTTATGGTCGGTAGGATGGGGTGGAAAGGCCAGCAGAGGGCAGGGTAGGAAGTATGGGAGACACCTGATGGCCACACGACAAAGGATGATGGGAGGCGGGGAGGGAACTTGCATTCCCTGAACATCTTTGTACAGGGGCCTTGCCTCCCTTTGCGCAAAATATTTCATTCTCGCGACAAGATAGGAATTGTTGCCCTGTTTACCAGTAGGAATTGTAACCTCAGCGAGAGCTTCAGTAACTCACTGCATGTCAGCAACAGGTGAATGGGAAGTTGAGATTCTAACTCGGGTCTCTCTGGAGTCTGTGCATCTTCCTCTAAACTGGTTCTGATGAAATCTGGAGACCTTTGCTGGCTCACGATGTCAGAAGGAGAGCCACTTCTCAGTATAGACTCCATTACAGTGAATTATCTTGGCAAAAATCCTCTGGACTGGCTAAGTCCCCAGCACCTAGCCTGATGTCTGACACATAGTAGGCCCTCAGTAAATGGCTGTTTGAGCTTTAACAGGAACGGAGGAGGCAGCAGGCACAGAGGACACTGACCCTTCTTTGGAAGCAGATGAGGTTCTGATGAGGGACTCCCCAGGAAAGCCCCAACCTCCTCGCAACACCCAGCACTCCTGCAGACTGGGATCACCCTCCACTGACAACTGACCCTGCACTTGGCCTTTAAGCAGCAGGGGACTGGGGTGCACTCTCCACAGGGAGAATCGCCCAGATGTCACCAGCTCCCTGCCCTGCAGCTCAAGATCTAAGACAGATGGTGGCCGCGGATGTGACCTGGACATTGCGCAGAATACAACTTGTAACCCCCTGCCCACTGGATAGAGCGGGAGGCCTCACCCTTGGCAGAGACTAGGGCTTTAGACACTGAAACAAATAGCTGTCCCTGCTAGCGGAGTGCACTTCCATGCTCCTTAGCCCTTTCGTGGCAGCTTCTCTGCCTGGAATGTGGCAAAAATTGTGTCATCTTCCCCACTGAACAAAACTTCCTCTAGGATCGTGACTGCTCCTCTTTGTTCCCCCAGCGCTATCCACCAGGGATTTTGAAAGCCTGAACGAAGAAACGAGAGCATCTCCTGTGGACTGGGTGCTCAGGGCACTGTGCTGGCCAGTGGTGGACTTTCTGGACTCACATGACTCATTGTCAAGTTGTCAGTTTCTGCCCTGCTGATGGGAGGAATGCCCAAACCACTTGGGCTGGTGGGGAAGGGATATCCAACCCTGTTTCAGAACCTGGAGGGCGCCTTGGGAGCCTGCCTGAGTTCCCTTCCAGAGGCCAGGGGGCTCCCTGGTGAGAACTGTGGCTGGCACATTTAGGGATAGGCAAACAGATAGAAGCCTGTGAGACGACTTTGAGAAGAAGCATCCTGTGTTTTGGCTGCTCAGACAGGAACAGAGAGAGGGCAGCTTAGCTGAAGCTGGCGGATTCTGAACCTCCTTGAAAATGTGAGAAAGGGGAGGCCGAGCGAATGATTTCTGAGGCAGCTCAGTGTGGTCAGAACTCTGGGATCCCACTGAAGGAAGTCACCAGCAGGGACTTAGCTCTGTCAAGCAGCTAGCTGTGGGGTGCCGGGGACTTTGCTGGCCTGACTGCTAACCATTTTTTAGGGCCAAAGGGTGGATAGTGGGACTCATTCTAGGGGACTCTAGGGGATTTTATGGGGGCTCACTCTGGGGTCCTGGATTGATACTTGGTAAGAATCTCAGCCCAGCAGAGATGGAATGCACCCAGTGAGCATCTCTGGCCCCACACCCTCCTTGAGCGATGGGGAAAGATTTACCCAAGGCAAGGGTAGTAAAAAAGGAGAAAACAACATTGAATTTGTTATTTCCAAAAACAGCACTGAGGTGGACAGCACAGGAAACAATAAAATTTATATTACCGTTTCATAGTGTTTTTATTTGATTACTCGTGGTGGTAGAACGTGAATCTTCTTTCCTAATATTAGGGTCTAAATGTCTCCGTCCAGCTTCGAGCCCAGACGTCCCAAGTAATTTTTCTAAGGTCGCTCGGGAAAGGAGAGATGGACGTGGGCCTGGACTCTCTAACACCCTCTCAGTCCAGTGCTCTGCGCTGCGGTGACCTGTTGCATAATACGGAATAACTGTGGCTTGTCTTTTCTTTTATGAAATTTCCATTTGATCCTCTGAGATCTGCCAGCAGTCCGGTTGCTGGTGAGTGATGCTGTCTTCTGGGACGTCCAGGGACAGATTTTCCCTGGCTTTCTGGATACAGCCCCCATCTAGCAAAATCACGACACCCCTCTGCGACAGGGACGCTGACACGGGGTTCACGCAAATGCTAAAACAAGACTTGCAAACGTTGGCGCTCCGCACCAGGCATGGGGGCCCTGCCTCCCCCTCCCCCATCTTTGCCCGGGTGGCTGAGCCCTGGGCTCCGCCCCTTCCCCACCCGGCCGGGGGAGGGGTCCTGCTCCGCGTGGAGGTAGCGGCGGCTGGAGACGCTGGCAGAAAGAGGCGGGACGCAGGGGGCGCCAGTGGCCCGGGTCTGGCCGCCTGGGTCAGACGCGCGCCCCCGCCCCGCCACGCGGTGAAGTTTGCGGAAAGTTTTGCACAGCCAGCCGGGGAGTTGTGACGCAGCGTCTGGGGCTCCAAGCCCGGACCGAGAAGCGAGGGAAGGCGAGGCGGGGAGAGAGGGAAGCGGAGAGCGAGAGAAAAAGAGTGCACGCCGGGGTCCTCCTCGACCCCACGGATCCTCCTCTCCCGCTTCCCCTTCTCCCTCCCGGGCCCCGCGCCCGCCCGCTCTTCCTCCCCTTCCCCTCCACGCTGCCCGCTTCCCTTCCCCGCTGCCCCTCCAACCCTCCTCCCCGGGTCTGCGCTCCTCCCTCCGCCCTCCCTCCGCCCGGCCTGCCTCCTTCCCTCCTCCTCCTCCCCTCCTCTCCCTGGGAGGCATCACTTCGTCCCGACCCGGAGGAAGACGCGAGCCCCTCGCGGGCGGTCACCACAGCCCAGCGCCGCTGCAGCCATCGTGCGCCGCGCCCGCGCTCCCTCGTCCCCGCATCCCCCGAGCGCCACGCCGCCGGCATGGGGCCCGGCCGGCCGACCCTCGCGCCCTGGCCTCATCACCTGCTGCGCTGCGCCTTGCTCTTCGGGGGTCTGCACCTCGGCCGCCCCGCCGCCGCCGCCCTCCCGGGTAAGGCGCTTCCAACTTGGTCAACTTCGGGGGCCGGGCGGGGGGAGCGCCGGGGAGCGGGC
>SJXQ01007243.1:187015-226283 GCA_006408695.1 Aepyceros melampus
AGGCGAGGCGAGGGGTGGGGGGGAGGACAGGGGTGAGGGAGGAGGAGCGCGCCTGGAGGTGGGGGAGGACCTGAGTGGAACCAGATGTGGCGGGCGGCGGGGGAGGGGAGCCCGGGGGTCTCGAGCCGCCTCGGAGGAAGAGGGCGGGCCCCGGGAGGACCCCCGCGCCCGCCCTCCAGGACCACCCGGCGCTTGCCCTGCGCTGGGCCCGGGGACCTGCAGGGCGCGTCCGGGGAAACCAGCGGAGACTCCAGGCCGGGCTCCTTGCTTTGCTTCGGGACCAAAGCGTTATTGTTGTTTTTGAATTATTCGTGAGGGCTTGGTTGCCCTTCCTGGCACCTCGGGCGTGTTAGTATTTTCTTTTCCACACTTGGTCTTCAAAGGACAGCCCGTGGCAGGCGGCATCCGCATCAATTGAACGGAGCTCTGTGGGGCAGTTTCGTGTCATCAGAAGGACGTAGCAGGCTTCGGCAAGGGTGTGTGTGTGTGTGCGTGTGTGTGTGTAGTGAAGAGGGTGTTGTGTGGGCGGCTCTGACCCAACTGGCACCCCTCCAGAGTGGACAAATCTTGGATGGCCAGAGAGCTGCTAATGATGCACAAACCCGACCAGCAGAAAACAAAACCCAAAGCTGTGTCTTCTCTCCCAGCTGCTCTTTCAAAGGGTGACAGTGAAGTGTGGGGACAGACAGACCTCCTCAGCGGTAATCCCAGGGGCAAAGGGGAAGATCTGCTTGCGGGGTGGGGGGGGTCTGAGTGGGGGGCGGTAGTATGCAGGAGTCAGCGCTGGAACTGCCTGGGAGTGTGGTTGTTACAGCCCAGGTGCTGGGCCTGTGGAAAAGGCTTGGTCTTGTTTTATGTTTAATTTAGGGATGAGGCTGAGTGAAAGGGGACAGTCAGTGCAGGGTGTGTAGTTTTGTGCAAAGCCCAGACAGCCCCCTGGAGGAGCCGGGACCTCTAGCCATGGCCAGTGCTTGCTGAGTTTGCCTGCCTGCCTGCCTGCCTGCCCGTAGGGGACTGAGACACGTATCTGCCCAGATTGTGCCCAGCCACTGCGTGAGGTGGGGGCCGGGGTGAGCATAGTCATGCTGAGCAGACCCCGCCTGCTGAATTCCAGACCCACCTGGAACTGAATAAAAGACAAACAGAATCCAGGCAGTAACTCCCCACCCACGGCAGGTCGAGGCACCCAGGCCGCCCCCTGCCTTGCCTTGCTGCTCTCCTGCCTGCAGTTTCGCCCCCTGTGAAGGCAGGCCCGGTGGGAGGGGTGGAGGAGCCATTCCCAGAGCACATTGTAAAGCCAGGCAGGCCCTGGGAGGGTTGTGGCCAGGGTGCTGACTCAGCCTTTTCCCCTGTGGCGCCTTTGACTGAGTGAGCTGGAAATGCCTGGGGAGAGGCTGGGTCAGGGGAACCGCCTGGAGTGGCCCTCTGCCTCTGGGTCTCCTCCTGGGCCCCCTTTGCCCTTCCTCGGGCTGTGTCCGTGGGTTTGAAGCCCCCATAGCCTTGGAGGGGCCTGTCCCCAGTGGTACTGCACTGGTCACTCTCGAAGAAGCTTAGGTGTGAGCAGGGGTGGATGGAGAGGACATGGGGTGGGGATGGCCTGGTCCTCAGAGCAGCAGTTGAGCAAGACGTTGCAGGTCCTTCCCTGCTGTGTTCCCTCTGCCCAGAATACTCCTCTTGCACCAAATTCCTTCTCCATCCCCCTCTACCTGACGAATTAGGTGGTCCCTGGGAAGAATTTACCAGCACCGGGATCCAAATAGCCCCAGGAAATGCTTGTGGGAGATAGGATTTGGTTTGGCAGGCCAGCTGCTGGGTGAAACTTACCCTGGGGGCAGGGTGCTTCCTGACCACCGGGAGGGGAAAGGATGGGACACCACAGAGCCCCTTGGTGTGGGATGGCAGAATCCATCTTTTCTCCACCATCCCCTGTGGAGTACCCACACAGCTTGTGGCTGGAAGACTCTGTTAATTGCAGTACTGATGCATTTTTGTAGCTTTTACTGCTCAGTGCTGAGCCAAATACTTGGGGAAGAAGGAAGGTACAGAGGAGTTTAAGTTGCATCCTCAGAGAAAGAAAATTTTGTTGGTGGCAGAAGAACTGTGAGGCAAGTGGTCACCAAGGCCCCCAGGAGGGAGGCAGGGAGAGGAGCAGAGCAGGGAGACCAAGAAGGCAGGCTGGGCTGTGCTGGAGAGGCTGTGGAAGCTGGCCGGGCTGGGGTGGAGAGATCCTGAGTAGGGTGGGGGAGAAGCTCGACTGAAGAGGAAACTGGCCAGGTTTCCAAGAGGCCAGAGTTGGGGAGTGACTTCCTGGCTGGCGGTGGGGAGCCCTGGAGAACCCCTGGGAGTTTCTGACCAGAGGAATGAGGTGCGGATTAGAAAGAGGGCTGCTGGGAGCCCCGGGGATCAGGTATCCAGGTGCAGGAGCGAGGAGACCTTGGGAAATCTTTCTATGGGGACAGACTCTGCTGTCTAAAGGACAGGGAGGGAGGCATTCCTTTGGAAAGGCGTCAGGTACTTGCTGCTACTGCCGAAGTCAGCCAGATAGATCGCCTGTTCTTCCGGCCCAGGCCCTGGTGAGTCATGGAGTTCAGAGCCTTCTTACTGTCCCCATCCGCCCATCCACCTGCAAAAGTCAGTCTTCCTTGCTCCCCCGACCACTCGCCTTCTGTGAGCTGCCAGGGCTGAGACTGCCCAGCTGAGCTGTGGTTAGTGCTGAGATCCGGCCCTCCCCTGGGGTGACGTGAACAAGGTGAAGGCGTAGGCAGAGGAGGAGGCGGCAGCCAGGGTCTTGGTCCCCACTGCACACAGGAGAGAAATCTCAGCTTTCTGAGGCCTGCAGGGTGTGGTTGATTTGGGCCAATGAGAGGATTTTAGAAGCCCCATGATGTTCTGAGAAGGGCATTCACTTGGATTCACCACTAATTTCAACATTGAATAGGAGCCCCACTGCGCCCATCAGCAGGGGGAAGTGGTATCGCAGTGGCTACCATTCTTCAAGCGCTGGGCGCGGTGCTGCACGCGTGCTGTTCGGGCAAGGGTTCCTCCAAGTCTCCGTAACCTCTCACACGTTGGCTGTCAACAGCTGAAAGATGTTAGGTTGTTTGCACAAGACCCTACCCCACGCCACTAGAACGTGGTGAAAGAGATTCGAACCCAGGTGTGGCTGCTCAGCCTGAGCACTTCACTACCAGACCTCGCTGAGAATCCGTTAAGATTAACACTGTGAAATAAGTATGTTAGGAAAGGCTGGAAAATTCTGTGGTAGAGGGTACCCCCATCCAGAGCTCTAAGTCCTCTGGAACGTCCTCTCCACATGTCCTCCATAGGGGAGTCCCGGGAAGAGGTGGTGGGCATCCTCTGTTACCCCCCAGCTGTCTGGGTGCTGGTCTCTCCCCACCCCGTCCCGGGGACCCCAGACGCAGGTCTGATCCCCCCTCGGTGTCCTCAAGGGTCTGAGGTGCCTGCTCCCAAGGGACTGAAGGGGTCCGGTGGAGCAAGAGCCCCACTACCCCGAGGTCAGGGGTTCATGTTCATTCCGCCAGTTAGAGGATGTTTATGAGCCTGGGCGGTGCTGCAAGCAGGAATGACCTCCGCCTGTTCTTGTGAGCCCACCTCCCCTGCATCCCCAGTGGGGGTCCCTGGGCTTGGAGGGCCTTGGCATTGACAACAGGAAGTGTCCTTCCTGTTTAGTCCGTTCTGAGATGGGAGGTGGGGGCGGCTACTTTCCCATAACTGGGCCCTATAAATCTGGGTGGGGAGGGCCATCGAGCGGTGACGCAGCTCTTGGACCTCACCCTGGCCCTGCAGATCCCAGTTACTCCTCAGCAGGAGCTGTGTCGTCAACAGGCAGGATGAAGGCTGCGCAGTGGCATCCGCCAGCTCCAGCTCCTCAGAGGACAGGCGAGGCCGGGCCCCCACCCGCAGCCGCACGTGGCACTCCAGTGGTTAGTTAGGTGCCTTCCTGCCCTTCCCCCTCTTTAGATCTTCTGTCCCCTCTTCTGAGCCCCTTGACCATGTATACCCCTCCCATCCTGCCTGGCTGGGCCCATGCTCTCTGCCTCTCCTCAGCTCTGCCCTCCCCCAACTTGAGTTCCCCACCCTAAAAAAGCCCTGGTTGTGTTGCTGGATGGTGGCTAGGAACCTCAGCTTCTTCTCAGCCCCCGACGCATTCCCCCCGCTCCCTTCCTTCCTCCCTGAACCTTCGCCCCCACCTCATCCCCTGCCATCTTCAGGCCTTTGCACACACCCTTCCCTCTGCCTGGCATGCCCTCCCGGTCTTCTGGCCTGACTGCCACTGCCCTTCCTTCAAGACTCAGGATTCTCAGAAGGACCCCGAGGGGTCCTGGTCACTGCCTCTTGGGCTTGCCTGGGCTAAGGAGACAAGCTCACAGAGGGCGAACACAGGGATAAATGCCAGAATGGAGGGGTGGCCTTTTTTGGGGAGGGTCATCTCTAGAAGGACACTGAGAAGCTGCTGTAGTGGGCTTGGAGCTCCTACAGGGAAAAATAGGAAGCCCATTGCCCAGCCTCTCCGGACATCCTCAGAAATTATGTGGAATGGGGGGCAGACACAGCTCACCCCAAGGTAGACTGAGGCAGGAGGGGGGTGGCTGGGAGCGCCCCGCCCCTGCTTCCTCTTAGATGTAAATCAGCACAGTTGTGTGAACTTGGGCAGAGGCTCCCGTTTCTTCATCTGTAAAAATAAAATAATAGTCCCTCATAGGGGTGTCGTAAGAAATGACATAATAGACGTATGGAACGATGGAACAATGCCGGACAGTCACGTCTTAGCAAATAATATTAAATTAGTGCTATTTTTTATTATGGGGGGAGAAAACATGATAAAACACAATCCTCAACAAAGTTCTAAATACCTGCAGCCACTTTTTTAATCAAAGTAGGTCTTTGATTATCCATTATTGTTTGGTGACACTTTGCTAACTACCGTTAAGTGCCTAAAAGTAACCATACTTTTTCTGAAAGTAAATTTAAATCCTAAAGAAAAAAAAATACCCATCTTCAGTTGTCTTTACCCCTTAAGCCCCTCAATTTACTCCCCTCCTGCTGCTTCTCTTTATAATGAAGCTTCTTCAGCTAAACTTCCCTTGGAGCGAGTTCCTGGGACTCTGCCCTTCAGCCAACGGTCATTCCACCTCATCTGGCTTCCTCCTAAGAAGTTGCCTCCCAGGGGTTCTAGTAATTAGGCTTCCTAATTACTAAATCCCGTGCCCCTGCGCTGGCCTCACCTTGTAGCATATGTGCTGCTGATAGCCTGTTTTATAATACATGCTGTGTGGAAAGTAGTCAGCCATACAGGGTAAAGTTTTAAAGATCTGAGGTCCTCACTTCCCTTGACCTGCAGCCTAACAGTAGTCACTGTCAGTAGTTGGGGTGGTCTTCCCTTTTTTATGCATATACACACATACAAATACTCCTTTTACACAAACAGGACCACGTTTTATGCTGTACAATACATTAAATTTTATTTTGTAATATTCGTGGCCTTTCCATGACAGGCTTCAGAGCTGTGTCATTCTTAACGGTGCTCAGTAGTCCATTCATTGGAAGGATGCACTGTCTTTTTTGGGGTTTTTGCTGCTTCCCTGTTGATGGGCACTGTTGGGGAAGTTCTCTCTTGCTCTGGCCTTTGCGATGCGGTTTGCATCTGGGGCCTCCGCCTCCTGGCTTCCAGCCTCAGTCCAGAGTCCACATCGTTGCCAGACTTATGATTCAAAAGGGCCGCTTTTATCGCCAGTCTCAACTTTCTGAACTGAGGATTTGAGGCCTTCCACGGTCAGGTTCTAGCCTTCTCTTCAAACCTTTGAGCAGGTCGCGTTCGGATGCCCTGCGTGTCCTGCCTGTGAAGCCCCTGCTTCTCTCTCCACCGCCAGGAGGGCGTGGCTCCGCAGCTGTGGCTCCCAGTCCCTGCTCTGACCCGAAGCTTTAGTCTTCTAGAAGGAGCGGTTCCCCCAGTTTCCTTTCGCAATTCATCGCTGCCCCCTGCCAGGTGGAGACTCTTCCCCCCTCTTCGCAGACTGGAACCTCCGGGCAAGGCTTTGTCAACCCGGCACAGCCTCCAAGCTTGGACACGGTATCCTTTAGTAAATATTAATTGAATCAAACAAAGCGGACAGGTGTTCCAAAGAGCTCCCCTCACAAGTTTTAGTGTAATTGACATATAACATGTATTAAATTTAAGGTGTACACATAATGATTTGATGTTTGTGTATATTGCAAAATGAGGCTTCCCAGGTGGTGCAGTGATAAATAATCCGCCTGCTAATACAAGAGTCTCAGAGATGCGGGTTCCATCCCTGGGTGGAGATCTCCTGGAGTAGGAAATGGCAACCCCCTCCGGTATTCTTGCCTGGAAAATTCCGTGGACAGAGGAGCCTGGCTGGGTTACAGTCCATGGGACTGCAAAGAGTCGGACACTGAGCAACAGAGTACACTCGTGTTGGAAAATGATCTCCACATAAATTTAGTTATCATACTGTCTATCACCTCCCATGATTGTAAATTTATTCCTGTGATGAGAATTTTGTTTGTAGTAGTAGAAAGGCAATGATCAAGTTGCCCTTCCAGAGTTTTAGGTGATGTCACAATCGTGAGAAACATATGGCATTGAATTAAACAGAAAAAGAGTCCAGTAAACTGGAGTAAATTTCAAACACAGACCTAGACTGTTACAAGAACTAATGTGAGACATGCCAGAAACAACACCCTGATATGAAAAGGAATCTGTACTTGTAAATGGTATGGGACAACTAGATTATAATTTCAAAATTTTAGTTTCAATTTCTAGCTGATTGCAGCTGAGAAAATTCAACTGGCAAGTTTGTCATGCAGAAAGTGCAAAGATCACTAGAAATTAACTTTCAAAAATACATAATTAAGCTAGTGAAAACAGAAAACCTAATCATGGCAGATCTGTGAGGAAACTCATCTTTATGCCTGCTGCCGCCCCCACCAAGTCACTCAGTCGTGTCCGACTCTGTGCGACCCCATAGACGGCAGCCCACCAGGCTCCGCCATCCCTGGGATTCTCCAGGCAAGAACACTGGAGTGGGTTGCCAGTTCCTTCTCCAGTGCGTGAAAGTGAAAAGTGAAAGTGAAGTCGGTCAGTCGTGTCCGACTCATGGAGACCCCATGGACTGCAGCCTACCAGGCTCCTCCGTCCATGGGATTTTCCAGGCAAGAGTACTGAGTGGGGTGCCATCACCTTCTCTGTCTGTATGACTGGGGCATGTAAATTAGTTCAGTTTTTCTGGATTCAGTCTTTTAGACAAGATGTAAGAAACTAGATAAGTAAGACTTCATATCCTTTGACCTCATAATTCCACTTGGGGAATTTGTAAGTCATTAACCTCAAAAAAAGCAAAGGAGAAAAGGAAAGATATAAGCATCTGAATGCAGAGTTCCAAAGAATAGCAAGAAGAGATAAGAAAGCCTTCTTCAGCAATCAATGCAAAGAAATAGAGGAAAAGAACAGAATGGGAAAGACTAGAGATCTCTTCAAGAAAATTAGAGATACCAAGAGAACATTTCATGCAAGGATGGGCTCGATAAAGGACAGAAATGGTCTGGACCTAACAGAAGCAGAAGATATTAAGAAGAGGTGGCAAGAATACACGGAAGAACTGTACAAAAAAGATCTTCATGACCCAGATAATCATGATGATGTGTTGACTAATCTAGAGCCAGACATCTTGGAATGTGAAGTCAAGTGGGCCTTAGAAAGCATCACTACGAACAAAGCTAGTGGAGGTGATGGAATTCCCGTTGAGCTGTTTCAAATCCTGAAAGATGATGCTGTGAAAGTGCTGCACTCAATTTGCCAGCAAATCTGGAAAACTCAGCAGTGGCCACAGGACTGGAAAAGGTCAGTTTTCATCCCAATTCCAAAGAAAGGCAATGCCAAAGAATGCTCCAACTACCGCACAATTGCACTCATCTCACATGCTAGTAAAGTAATGCTCAAAATTCTCCAAGCCAGACTTCAGCAATATGTGAACCGTGAACTCCCTGATGTTCAAGCTGGTTTTAGAAAAGGCAGAGGAACCAGAGATCAAATTGCCAACATCCGCTGGATCATGGAAAAAGCAAGAGAGTTCCAGAAAAACATCTATTTCTGCTTTATTGACTATGCCAAAGCCTTTGACTGTGTGGATCACAGTAAACTGTGGAAAATTCTGAAAGAGATGGGAATACCAGACCACCTGACCTGCTCTTGAGAAATCTGTATGCAGGTCAGGAAGCAACAGTTAGAACTGGACATGGAACAACAGACTGGTTCCAAATAGGAAAAGGAGTACGTCAAGGCTGTATATTGTCACCCTGCTTATTTAACTTATATGCAGAGTACATCATGAGAAATGCTGGACTGGAAGAAACACAAGCTGGAATCAAGATTGCTGGGAGAAATATCAATAATCTCAGATATGCAGATGACACCACCCTTATGGCAGAAAGTGAGGAGGAGCTAAAAAGCCTCTTGTTGAAAGTGAAAGAGGAGAGTGGAAAAGTTGGCTTAAAGCTCAACATTCAGAAAACGAAGATCATGGCATCTGGCCCCATCACTTCATGGGAAATAGATGGGGAAACAGTAGAAACAGTGTCAGACTTTGTTTTTTTGGGCTCCAAAATCACTGCAGATGGTGACTGCAGCCATGAAATTAAAAGGCGCTTACTCCTTGGAAGAAAAGTTATGACCAACCTAGATAGTATATTCAAAAGCAGAGACATTACTTTGCCGACTAAGGTCCGTCTAGTCAAGGCTATGGTTTTTCCTGTGGTCATGTATGGATGTGAGAGTTGGACTGTGAAGAAGGCTGAGCGCAGAAGAATTGATGCTTTTGAACTGTGGTGTTGGAGAAGACTCTTGAGAGTCCCTTGGACTGCAAGGAGATCCAACCAGTCCATTCTGAAGGAGATCAACCCTGGGATTTCTTTGGAAGGAATGATGCTGAAGCTGAAGCTCCAGTACTTTGGGCACCTTAATGCGAAGAGTTGACTCATTGGAAAAGACCCTGATGCTGGGAGGGATTGGGGGCAGGAGGAGAAGGGGACGACCGAGGATGAGATGGCTGGATGGCATCACAGACTCAATGGACGTGAGTCTGAGTGAACTGCGGGAGTTGGTGATGGACAGGGAGGCCTGGCGTACTGCGATTCATGGGGTCGCAAAGAGTCGGACACGACTGCACGACTGAACTGAACTGAACTGAACCTCAAAAAGGGAAAAAAATGTCATAGAAGGACTATTTGTAGTAGCAAAACAAATTGGAACCATCTAGAAGTCCGAGAGCAAACGTATAGCTAATCAAACCAAGATATCTTAACACAATGGACAACTTATGTAGTTCTAAACAACAAATATAGAACTAATGCCAGTATGTGGAAATATATCTAAGAAGGAAACTTCTCATGACCACAAAACAAGCTTACAAAATAATTTGTAATTACTCTGGTAGTAATTAAATGAAGATACATGCCTGGTCCCTGACAAGCAGTTTCTCATTCATTCTGTTAACTGTTTTGTTTTTGTTTTCCTGAGCACTGACAATGTGCTACGTATAGTATTTGATGCTGAAGACACCATGGTGAGCAAACCAGGCATGGCTCCTGCCTTCCTGGAGCTTTCATTTTAAGAGCAACACCCCACCCGCAGTGGAGAGCAATGTTCCAGAAGCAAATGTGCACTGATTTCATTTTAGGTGCAATTTTAAGTTTGTTAGAAGAAAGATGGAAGCAATAGACAGCTCAGAAATGTCAAACATAGGGTCAGGAACCTTTCTGACCACAAAGAGAGCAGCCCTGAGTCAGAGCAGCCTGGTCAAGCAGGAATTCAACAGGAAATGGCCTTGTAGTCTTAGTCCCCAAGGAAAGGATTCCCTAACTTCACAGATGCTTAACCTCATTTCTGAGGATCTGAGGAGATAAGAGTGGTTTAGGAGCACTGTTTTACCACAGCCAAAACAAAAACAAAAATGCACCTTGAAAGAAATATGGATAATTATAGAGTATAAACACACAATGAAATATAATGTAGTAGGCGATGGCACCCCACTCCAGTACTCTTGCCTGGAAAATCCCATGGGCGGAGGAGCCTGGTAGGCTGCAGTCCATGGGGTCGCTAAGAGTCGGACACGACTGAGCGACTTCACTTTCCCTTTTCACTTTCATGCATTGGAGAAGGAAATGGCACCCCACTCCAGTGTTCTTGCCTGGAGGATCCCAGGGATGGGGGAGCCTGGTGGGCTGCTGTCTATGGGTCACACACAGTCGGACACGACTGAAGTGACTTAGCAGCAGCAGCAGCGGTGAACTGACAAACCTCAATACATGCATCGACGTGAGTGATTCTTAGAGACAAAATGTTGAATGGGTAAAAAAAACTCAGAGGACTACATTAGTGTCACAGTTGGTCTCAAATGTCTAGAGGAGTTGCGGGGGAAATGCAGTGAGCATTCGTATACTATCCACCTAGAAGCACCAATGGTTAACGTTTGGCCACATTTGCTTTACCTCACTCTGTGTGTGTGTGTATGTCTGTGTGTGTATGTGTCTGTGTGTGTGTGTGTGTGTGCTGAAGCTTTGTGTTAGTTATAGACATGACATTTCACATCAGTATTTCACCATGTATCAACTAAAAACAAAGACATTCTATAAAACCATAATCACATCCAAGAAGGATAACAGATGCAACAGTTCTTTTTTTCTAATACACAGTTTGTGTTTGAATTTTTCCAGTTGTCCCCATGACATCAGCTGTTATTTAAGTCCAATTTGATGTCGTGTCTCTCAGTCTCTTTTAATCTAAAATAGTTGGTCTTTTTTTCTTTTATGACATTGCATATTCATTCATTTGGCTGTGCCAGGCCTTAGTTGTGGCACATGGGACCTTCGATCTTCACTGTGGCATGTGGGATCTACTTCCTCGATCAGGGATCGAACCCAGGCCCACTTCAGTGGGAGCTTGGAGTCTTAGCCACTGGACCACTAGGGAAGTCCCTATGACATTCCATTTTTGATGACTTCAGGCCAGTCGTTTGATAGAATGTTCGCAGTCATTTTATCTGATTGTTTAATCATTAAATTC
This sequence comes from Aepyceros melampus, assembly GCA_006408695.1. Taxonomy (NCBI): domain Eukaryota; kingdom Metazoa; phylum Chordata; class Mammalia; order Artiodactyla; family Bovidae; genus Aepyceros; species Aepyceros melampus. The sequence goes on from SJXQ01007243.1 coordinate 198,117, forward strand.
ATGCTAAACATCTTTGGGAGGAAAACCACAGGTGTGGGACACAAGTGTGTTCTTTCCATTGTGTCACGTTAAGTTAGTTTGTTCCTTTATTGGTGTTGCTGACTTTGAGCACTTGGTTCAGGTGGTGTCTACCAGAGTTCTCCACTAAAAAGGTACCTTTTCTCCTTTTATTTGGTAGATAATTTAAGAAACTAACGATATTCTTTACAAAGCAAAGTTGCTCCTAGCAGCACTATTCATAATAGCCCCAAACTGAAAACTACCCAAACGCCCATCCGCAATGGAATGGTTACAGGTTGCGGTGGCTCCACGCAGGTCAGTGGCACACAGCAGTGAGAATGAGCAGCTACCACACATGCGACAGTGTGGATGAAGCTCGCAAAACTGCTGAGCCGGACACAAGGCATTCGTGCCGAAGGATCCCGTGTATGTGAAGCTCGCAAAACTGCTGAGCAGGACGCAAGGCATTCGTGCCAAAGGATCCCATGTATGTGAAGCTCGCGAAACTGCTGAACCAGAGGCAAAGCATTCGTGCCGTAGGTAGGATCCCATGTATGTGAAGTACACAAAAGAGGCTAACACTGACCTACGCTCCTGCTTGCAGTCAGACAGCGCTTTCCCCTAGTGGAGGAAGTTGTAACCAGAGGGTGTCCTAGATAACATTTAGAAGAAAACCGAGAGATATCTGGAACATTTATGGCAAGAAGCTCCTATAAACCAATGAGAAAAATACAGGAACCCCCACTAGTTTTTTTCTACTTATTATTGAATTTATTGATTTTGGCTATACTGGGTCTTCACTGCGGAGCATGGACTCTAGAGTGATGCCAGGGCTTCGTTGCCCCTTAGTAGGTGGGATTTTAGTTCCTGGACCAGGGACTTAACCCATGTCTCCTGCATTGCCAAGTGGATTCTTAGCTACTGGACCACCAGGAAAGTTCCTCCACTAGTTTTAAGGCATTTAAGATAAGCCAATAAAGGCTGGGAACACAGTTCACAAAGAAGAAATACTGATGTCCAATATGCTTTGGAAAATGTTTTAAATCACTAGCAATAAAAAAAAAAGATACCCTTCTCAGAGTACCATCAGAATACCAACAAAGAGTAACGTAATAATACGTTCAATATAATATTATTTATAATTGAGAATCTGCTTACAAATTGGAGACCAGTAATAGAGAATGAGTAAATTAAATGTATGCAGTCATGGAATCGATACAGCCGTTAAAATGGTTTTTACAAAATTAAAAGACATACTACAGTCCTTTTTCTAAAATGTTAAATGCAAAACAAGACTCAGAAGCATTTGTTTGGGAGTGTAGTGTATATCAATAAATGAATATAACTTGAAGTAAGGAGGCAAGATAAAATTGTTAAAGATCACACCAAAATTTAGCAAAAGTCATATGTGTCAGAAAACTAAAATCCTGGCATCTGGTCCTATCACTTCATGGGAAATAGATGGGGAAGCAGTAGAAACAGTGTCAGACTTTATTTCTAGGGGCTCCAAAATCACTGCAGATGGTGACTGCAGCCATGAAATTAAAAGACACTTACTCCTTGGGAGGAAAGTTATGACCAACCTAGACAGCATATTCAAAAGCAGAGACACATTACTTTGCCAACAAAGGTCCGTCTAGTCAAGGCTATGGTTTTTCCAGTGGTCATGGATGGATGTGAGAGTTGGACTGTGAAGAAAGCTGAGCGCTGAAGAATCGATGCTTTTGAACTGTGGTGTTGGAGAAGACTCTTGAGAGTCCCTTGGACTGCAAGGAGATCCAACCAGTCCATTCTAAAGGAGATCAGTCATGGGTGTTCATTGGAAGGACTGATGCTAAAGCTGAAACTCCAGTACTTTGGCCACCTCATGCGAAGAGTTGACTCATTGGAAAAGACCCTGATGCTGGGAGGGATCGGGGGCAGGAGGAGAAGGGGATGACAGAAGATGAGATGGCTGGATGGCATCACCGACTCAATGGACATGGATTTGAGTGAACTCTGGGAATTGGTGATGGACAGGGAGGCCTGTCGTGCTGTGATTCATGAGGTCGCAAAGAGTCGGACGTGCCTGAGTGAGCTGATCTGATAGGTGTCACATTCTGCTCTATTATGTGTTTGTTTATTTTTGGTTGTGCTGGGTCTTGGTTTCTATGCATTGGCTTTCTCTAGGTGTGGTCCCTGGACTTTTCATTATGGCTTCTCTTGTTGCAGAGCACAGGCTCTAGAAACGCTGGCTTAGTCGTTGTGGCTTGTGGACCCTAGAGCTGGGGCTCAGTAGATGTGCTGCACAGGCTTAGTTGTGCTGGGACAGGTAGAGTCCTCTGAGACCAGGGACTGAACTTGTGTCCCCTGCATTGACAAGCAGATAATTACCCACTTGGGAAGTCCTCTCTTATGTACTGATTATTTGACAGAGGTGATTTTTTTTTTTTTCTTTTAGCATGTCTATAATTGGCAGCAATGGGGTGGCAAAGGACAGCTTTCTCCCTGTCCTACTAGGAGATTCCCATCTCACTCATGCCCATTCCCAACTCCTAACAGGGCCACACCCACAGCATGTGATTCCACAGGGCCAGAGTCTCCTTGGAGGGGGAGATCTCCCAGAGCTAAGGGAGCCTTGAGAGTCCCTTGGACTGCAAGGAGATACAACCAGTCCATCCTAAAGGAAATCAATCCTGAATATTCATTGGAAGGTCTGATGTTGAAGCTGAAGCTCCAGTACTTTAAGGCCACCTGCTGCAAAGAACTGAAAAGACCCTGATGCTGGGAAAGATTGAAGGCCGAAGGAGAAGGGGATGACAGAGGATGAGATGGCTGGATGGCATCACTGACTCGATGGACATGAGTTTGAGTGAACTCTGGGAGTTGGTGATGGACAGGGAGGCCTGTTATGCTGCAGTCCATGGGGTCGCAAAGAGTCGGAGGCGATTGAGCAACTGAACTGAAGTGAAGGAAGCCTTGTCGGGTGGGTCCAGCAGAGAGGGGACCGCCTGGCTGCAGAAGGGAAGAGTGGACACTGGGTGCAGGGTGGGTGGCCCCCAGGACTGAGACCCAGCTGGCTGGGACCTTGGTTAGTTTTCCCAAGCCACTCCCCGTCTGCCCCTCTTGTTTTTTTTTTTTTTTTTTAATGATGAGTTGGGAGCTGGGCTTCACCTACAGGCCAGCAAGGAGGCCGGTGTAGGAGAGTTACCCTCTGAACTGGGTTCCTGAAGGCACACTCAGGAGCAAGAGCTGGACGATGGGTGAGGCATTGGCCTCAGCTGTTTCCATTAACAGACCCTCAAATGCAAACCCCTTGTTCTTAGCGCTCATCAACCGAGTGTTTATGTAAGAGACAGCCAGAGAGAAGGCAGACTCAATAGTACAGGTACTAAGTAGTGGGTCTTACGGGCAGGATTGGAGTGCATATCAGATAAGTGCCAGTCAAGGGACAGGCTTTTGGAAGCCTTCCTCCTTTTTAAAATCTTTATGTGTAACAAGTGAGAGAAATGGAAACCAGGTTAATACTGAGCACGTCTAATCTGCCAGGGTTGGTATTAGGCAATTGCCCCATATTTTTAATCCTCACATTCCTCCATTTCGTGGATAAGGGAATTGAGCCAGCAAGGCTGTGAGCCAGATCACGCATCTCGTGAGTGGCAGAGTCTATGTCTGTCTAGTTTCCTGCGTGGTCTTGTTTTATTTTTGTAAACAAGTAAGTATGCGTTATAATATAATGGACATTAGGCAAGACAGAGAACTTTGCAATACTTACATTTACTCATGAACTTCTCTCTCTCACCCTGTTCCTCCCACCCAATTTCTTATTTTGTATTTTCCATGCTTTGCCCTTAAAGTTTTTCATTCTTGATGTACTATATAAATACAGGAAAGTGAGCCCCATAAATGTTCAGCTCAATGAATTTTCACAGACTGAACACACCCATGTAGCCAGGGACTGGATCCAGCAAATAAATAACATCACCAGTATTACCAGTGCTTCCAAATGCTTTCACACGTTTTTCTGTAACTTCATTAAATGTGTACATTTCTTCTTCATGAACTGCCTGTTCAGACATATTCTTTTATCATCTCATCTCTTCAGGTCTTAGAGGCTTAAAATTACTGGGTCTCTATATTTTTCTCATTGGCTTATATGAACTTCTTGCTGTGTTTGTTAGAAATATCTTTCCCCTGTTGGTTCATTTAAATTTTTTATTTTGGGGGGAAATCTCTGGTGATCCAGTGGTTAAGGCTCCAGGCTTTTGTTGCCAAGGGCCTGACCTCAATCCCTGGTCCGGTAATAGAGTCCCATAAGCCATGTAGTACATACCCTGTGTGTGTATATATGTGTGTGTGTGTGTGTGTGTGTGTGTTTGCATGTGTGTGTGTGCATATCTTTTTTAATCTCCCCCCACACACACACACACTTGGTTTTTTTTAGTAAAGTTTACAAAGCCCTTGGGGGTCAGACCGGATTCTCTTCTTCATTGGAAGGCTTCACCCTCTTATGTATCGACACCTTTCTGTTGCCCTAACTCTCACTCCCTCAAGACCCTCAGCAGCTCATCTGAACCTATGGGCAGCTTCAGTTAGCAAACTTGAATAAAGCTGCAGAAGGACAATGTTACATATATATTTTTTTCAGGATCAGAATACATTTTCGTGATTGTAAACAAATAGTACACAATTCAAAAGTTGAAAAAGTTACCAAAAGACAGGTTACCTAAAATGTCACAGCTAAGAAACAGCCACTATTAACAGTTTGGAGACTATGCTGTGAAACTGTCTCCTCGCCTCTCCTCCCCTCTCTCTGTATAAAACTTGACATAAAGGTTTCGGTGTTGGCTTGTAACATGTTTTCATATGCCAGTGTGTCATCAGTGTATTTCCACCTAGTGCTTCCATTGACTCTGTAAGAGTCTATTGTACAGATGTACCATAACTAGCCCATGTTAGACATTCGGGTCATATCTCTCTTTAATTTCCAAACATGTAAATTGTGGAAAATAGAGAAGAAAATAAAAACCACCAGCTATCCCATATGTCAGTAATAACCACTGTTAACACTTAGGCATATACAGTGGTTTGAGATTCTGGTGAGCCTCAGAATCAGCTGGGAGTCTTATTGACAATGCAGATATTCCTTCTTTCTGAGCTTCTAGTTCGGTAGGTCGGCTGGAGGGCTGGGGCTTTCCAGGTGGCACTCGTGGTAAAGAACCTGCCTGCCAAAGCAGAAGAGACTTGGGTTCGATCCCTGGGTCCAGAAGGTTCCCTGGATCCAGAAGGTTCCCTGGAGGATGGCACAGCAATCCACTTCAGTATCTTGCCTGGAGAATCCCATGGGCAGAGGAGCCTGGCGGGTACAATCCATAGGATCGTGGAGAGTGAGGAGTGAAGCGACTTAGCATGCACGCACGCTGTAGGGCTGGGCGCTTGCTCTGTAAACAAGCACGCCTGGAGATTTGGACTCCTAAGTTTAATAAACAAGCATGCACAAAGGTCTTTTCAGACTTTACTTGATTTAAAAGTAAATAGAAACAAGGTCATATTATACGTCCAGTTTTTAAAAATCGGTTCGTGTGAATGTCTGTTCACGTCAGAAACTCCTGCAAGGTGATCGGTGTTGTCTGCATAGTTTCCCATTGCGTGACTATATTTCCTTTGGCTCTGTCAATGCTGTGTCGTTGGACATTAATTTTCACCCAGTCATTGTTATCAGTAATGTTGTGTAGCAAAATATTTGCATAGATTCTTTTTTAAAATGTATTTCTTTTTAATTGGAGGATAATTGCTTTAGAGTGTAGTGCTGGTTTCTGCCATACATCACCATGAATCAGCTGTAGGCATACATATGTCCCCCCCAACTCCCGCGTCCCCACCCCATCCCACCGTCTAGGTTCTCGCAGAGCACTGGGTTGAGCTCCCTGCATCACACGGCAGATTCCCGCCGACCATCTGATTTGCATATGCTAATGTGTATGTTTCAATGCTCCTGGTCTCTCAGTTTGTCGCACCCTCTCCTTGCCCTGCTGTGTCAAGTCTCTTCTCTGTGTCTGCATCTCAATTCCTGTCCAGATGAGTTCACCAGCACATTTTTCTAGATTACACGTATATGCATTAGTATACAGTATTTGTTTTCCTCTTTCTGACTTACTTCACTTTGTTTAATACGCTCTAGTTTCATCTACCTCACTAGAACTGACTCAGATTCACTTTTTATGGCTGAGTACTATTCCACTGTATATATGTACCACAATTTCTTTGTCCATTTATCTGCTGATGGACATCTAGGTGACTTTCAAGTCCTCGCTATTGTAAATAGTGCTTCTGTGAACATGGGGTAGTGTCATCTTTTGAATTGTGATTTTCTCAGGATATATACCCAGTAGTGGCACTGTTGGGTCATATGGTCACTTTTCCTCCTAGTTTTTAAAGAAATATCCATACTGTTCTCCATAGTGGTTGTATCAGTTTACATTCCCACAAATAGTGCCTGAGGGTTCACTTTTCTTCACATCTCCTCCAGCATTTATAGTTTGTAGATTTTTTGATGATGGCCATTCTCACAGGTGCAGATGACACCACCCTTATGGCAGAAAACAAAGAGGAACTAAAGAGCTTCTTGATGAAAGAGGAAAAGCCGGCTTAAAACTCAGCATTCAAAAAGCTAAGATCATGGCATCCAGTTCCATCACTTCATGGCAAGTAGATGGGGAAACAATGGAAACAGTGACAGACTTTACTTTCTTGGGCTCTAAAATCACTGCAGATGGTGACTGCAGCCATGAAATTAAAAGACGCTTACTCTTTGGAAGAAAAGCTATGGTAAACCTAGACAGCATATTGAAAAGCAGAGACATTACTTTGTCAACAAAGGTCCGTTTAGTCAAAGCTATGGTTTTTCCAGTAGTCATGTATGGATGTGAGTATTGGAGCATAAAGAAGGCTGAGTGCCGAAGAATTGATGCTTCCAAACTGTGGTGTTTGAGAAGACTCTTGAGAATCCCTTGGACTGCAAGGAGATTAAACCAGTCAGTCCTAAAGGAAATCAATCCTGAATATTCATTGGAAGGACTGATGCTGAACCTGAAACTTGAATACTTTGGCCACTTGATTCGAAGAGCTGACTCATTGGGAAAAAACCCTCTGATGCTGGGAAAGACTGAGGGCAGGAGGAGAAGGGGCCAACAGGATGAGATGGTTGGATGGCAACACTGACTCAATGGACATGGGTTTGAGCAAATTCTTCGAGATGGTGAAGGGCAGGGATAACTTGCGTGCTGCAGTCCATGAAGTTGCAGAGTCGGACATGACTGAGCGACTGAACAACAATAATTCTGACTAGTATGAGGTGATACCTCATTGAGTTTTGATTTGCATTTTTCTAATATCAAATGCTGTTGAACATTTTTTCATGTGTTTATTAGCCATCCATATTTGCGTAGATTCTTAGTTATTTCTTCAAGTTGAATTCCTGAAAAGTGAACTCTGGGTCAAATGTCTGTATTTTTGAAGACTTTGGACCTTCTTCTCCAGAAGTGCTTGCCTGCAGGGCTACTGCCACCATGCGCTCACTTGTGTGGGGCAGCGAGGTGAGTCAGTTATTCTGTCCCTCGTCTCAGCGAGTCCTGCCAGCCGACAGTGGGCCGCACCGGCATAGCTCCTGGCACATTCCAGGTGCTCAGTACTTGCTCTGTGCAGTAAACAGGATTATGGGCACTGAAGGATGAACAGGTCGAATGACTAGTTCAGGAGCAAGAATTCAAACCCAGTGATGACACCAGAGGCTGAGCTCTCTTAACTGTGCTGTTGATTTTTAATTAATATCAGAGAGGGAGGAAATGTGATGGTGTGGGAGGAGTACTCTTAAACATATAGTCCTAAAATTATACTGACAGAATCAGAAAACGGGAGCGAAAGGGTGGGGAAGGAGATGGATTTGGAGGGCCCTCGCAGAGATTCCTCTGTTGGTGAAGTCTGTTGTGTCATTGGAGGTCTGAGTGCTGTCACGGTGCTGGTCACGTGTATGTCTATGGTGGTCTTGTGTACGTACGGGACCCTTTGTAGCTTCCAGGGCAAAGTAAGTCAAACTCCCCAAACACTGAGCACCGAGTCAGGTTCTGTGGGAAATGCAGAGAGGTTTGGTTCCTTCAAAGATCTTAAGATGTCCACTGTGTCTCTCTTCCCTCAGTTTTATTTACTTTAGAAACATTATAATAATATAATAGAAAGTTATGCATAATCCCAACCTCCTGGCAATGTAGAAGAATACTTCTTTGGCCATCAGGCCCCATTTCGAAAATTCACAATAACATGTCTCCTTGTACTTTCAGAGCTGTGTAAAGACACTCCTAGGACACTTATGTCCCTTTCCATGAGAAAAAAAGGGTCAGGGGAATGTGTTTCGTGAGTGTTGACTGCCATACATGTTGTTACCCTGATTAGTGAAACGGTACTGTCACACAACAGATAATTTCATTCTCTTGTTGTCTTCTATTCGTTGTCCACACGTGATCTTTGAGAATTATTAGTTGCTTGTTTTTGGCTGCCCTGGGTCTCGGTTGCTGCACTCGGGTTTTCTCCGGTTGCGGTGAGTGGGGCCCGCTCTCTAGTTGCGGTGCACGGGCTTCTCGTTGCAGTGGCTTCTCTTGTCGTGGTGCACAGGCTCTGGGGCACGTGGGCCTCAGTAGTTGTGGCACGTGGGCTTAGCTGCCCTGCAGCATGTGGGATCTTCCCGCACCAGGGATCAAACCGGTGTTCCCTATATTGGCAGGGGGATTCTTAACCACTGCACCACTAGGGAAGTCCAAGATCTTCTGTTAAATGAGGATGTAAATTCAGAGGATGTTAAACCTTTGCCTGTGGGACACAGGGCAGCTTGCCTTTCCACTTCCCCTCGTCCAGCTCATTCAGCACACATGTATTGAGCACCTGTTGTATGCCCTGAACCAAGGGGATGGATGGATAAGACACAGCTCCTGCTCTGCAGGAGCCATTTAGTGGGGAATAGAGACCTTGAAAGAATCATGTCAATATCTCCATATATCTCTCCCTGGAGGTCTCCCCCAGGAGCCTATGGAGAGGCAGGGAAAGTGTTTTTTAATTCAGTCCACAGTTAAGAAAACCGAATCCCCTCAGGTCATTTACATTGTAATAGCTGAATCAGCGGAGAAGGCAATGGCACCCCACTCTAGTACTCTTGCCTGGAAAATACTATGGACGGAGGAGCCTGGTAGGCTGCAGTCCATGGGGTCGTTAAGCGTCAGATACGACTGAGCGACTTCACTTTCACTTTTCACTTTCATGCATTGGAGAAGGAACTGGCAACCCACTCCAGTGTTCTTGCCTGGAGAATCCCAGGGATGGGGGAGCCTGGTGGGCTGCCATCTATGGGGTCGCACAGAGTTGGCATGACTGAAGTGACTTAGCAGCAGCAGCAGCAGAATCAAGGCCAGAACTCCTAGACTCTCAGCCTGTGCTGCCCCAACCCTTTCCTCGCATTCTTTTTTTTAAAATGATTTACTTATTTATTCATTTATTTGGCTGTGCTGAGTCTTAGTTACCGCATGGGGGTCGTTAGTTGATCTTTAGTTGAGATATGTGGGATCTAGTTCCCTGACCAGGGATGGAACCTGGGCCCCCTGCATTGGGAGCTCAGAGTCTTAGCCACTGGCCCACCAGGGAAGTCCCTCTCCCCTATCCTTGGAGCCCTACCGCCATGTGACTGTCTGAGTCCCAGCAAGGGTCCCATGCAGACTCTGTCCGCTGCCACGCCAAGTAGTGGGGGCCCTGCGCCACCTCCTTCCGCACTCCCTTCCAGCTGCATTTTGTGACCTCATTTTCCCTCTACGGCCACATTTGGATTCGATTTCTGCAGCACCAGAATGAGGTGGGGAGAGCAGCCCACCCCATGCTGCCCCAACCTCCCCAGAAATCCCCCCTCTTCCCCCATCGCATCGTTCACAGTCTCTTCTCCTTGCATCTCCCTTGCAGGCGCACCTGAGGAGGGTCCCCCGAACTCAGAGGTCAGAAACGAACAATAGTTGCCAGGGACCCACCCATGGGAACTTGGGGAGGACTCTGCATCTGGACAGTGGATTTATTTTTCTTTTAATTCTTCTGAAGAGCAGCTTTAAGCACTCGAGTCCTGGCTTTATTTATTCTTATCATTTCCTCTTATCCAGATTGCAGCGTCTGCTGAGGCCTGGTTCCCAGGCTCTCTGCTGTGAAACAAACAGATTCTGGAGCTCATGGCCCCCACTGGGGCAGAGGCTCGTCAATATCAAAAAACAGTAAAGGCCTTCCATTACCAAGGGCTAAAGGTACCGAACATCTTTATGCATCCTTTTGCTTAATCTTCCCCGAAACTCATGGGATGGGTGATATTGGTGTCTTCCCCACAGTGAGGCTTGCAGCTGGCCCCAGAAGGGATGGGACCTGGGTGGATCCAGATTCCAGAGTCACCCTCCTAAGCCCTTCTCCAGGCTTCTGGAGGCAGTATGGGGAAGGAAGCTTCCATGGGTCTGTCACTGCAGAAGTCAACGAGTGTTTACTGTTTGGCATACAGTTTTAGGGAGATCCTGAAGGTTCCCGAGCAAAAAGATTCTGAGTTCATTTAACTTCTGTGTTGAGAAGCTGGAGCTGGTATGTTCATTAAGGATATGCAGGTTAGAGGAAGCACAAGCCACTCATGTGGATTGGGGTCGGTTAGCAGGTATTTCCACATCCACTGAACTCCCACTGGGGGGGAGTGAAAACCCTGGGGTTGCTGGGGCTGAAGGGACAATTTCAGTAAACCGACACAGAGGAAGAAAAAACCAACAATTTGTTCCTTTTTTTTTTTTTTTTTTAAGATTGTATTACTTGATTTTATTTTACACTAGGTGGTGGACACAAAAGCAAGCCTCCTTAATAAAACTGACAATCAGCTTCACTCAGAACATTTTTAATAATGCACATTTTAAAAAAAGGATTCATCTTACAAATTGTTCTGCAATCCAAATATACAATAGCTTGGAAAACAATGTTTAGAAAACAAAAGCCAATGTAAAAAGACAGATTAAAACAACTAGAACAGTACAGGTTTTATATGGCTCTGATTTTACAGTTTTCTTACTGCATCATCAATGTCAGAAATCTGTTCCTTCAGCTGGCTCCATTGTTCAGGATTTAAAGATATACCTTTTCTTCCTGGTTTCATTTCACCTTCTGGATCCATCCAATATTCTCTGATATCAATTAAGACTTTCCCTTTAAAGTCCCGAACACTAACATACCTCATTTTCCCAATCTGAAACATGTTATCATCTCTGCTGCTGCTGCTCTGCTTGGAGGATGACAGCGCTCTGGAAGTTTCACCAGTTTTTTGCTTCTTTACAGGTTTTTCTGGAGCAACTTGCTTTTTCCTCTTTAGCTTTTTGTCAACTTCACTGTCAGAATCGCTACCAGAAGAGTTGAAGAAACAAGTTCCTTTGACTTAGGCATTGCTCCGTTCCAGTAGCCGAACTGCCTCTTGCTCTCTCACTAGCGACTGCAATTAGATATACCTTTTCTTCCTGGTTTCATTTCACCTTCTGGATCCATCCAATATTCTCTGATATCAATTAAGACTTTCCCTTTAAAGTCCCGAACACTAACATACCTCATTTTCCCAATCTGAAACATGTTATCATCTCTGCTGCTGCTGCTCTGCTTGGAGGATGACAGCGCTCTGGAAGTTTCACCAGTTTTTTGCTTCTTTACAGGTTTTTCTGGAGCAACTTGCTTTTTCCTCTTTAGCTTTTTGTCAACTTCACTGTCAGAATCGCTACCAGAAGAGCTTGAAGAAACAAGTTCCTTTGACTTAGGCATTGCTCCGTTCCAGTAGCCGAACTGCCTCTTGCTCTCTCACTAGCGACTGCAATTTGTTCCTTTTTGATCCCAGAAGCAGGATTGAGGGCAGGGGGTTGGTGGCCCAGTGGGCCAAGGGAAGGGCAGCCCTCAGACACAGGGGGCGAGACAGAGAGCAGGTAGGAAACACCTAGTACTTACAAGGTGGTGTGGGTGCAGGCCACAGTTTTCTCAAGGGCTCAGCTCTAAGTGGTTAGTTTAAAAACAGCCCCCTGGAACTTCCCTGTCGGTCCAGTGGTTAAGACTCCGTGCTGCCAAGGCAAGGGGCACAGGTTCCATCCCTGGTCAGGGAACTAGATCCCACATGCTTTGTGGTGTGGCACAGCCACAAGATAGAAAAATAAAACATAAAAGGTACCCCTCAAAAGCAAAGCAGGAACTTACGGTAGGAATCCCAAACACAGGCCCTTATCTGAATGTCCAGACTCTGGGTGTGAGCAGGCTTGTCACGCTGTAAAAGGCCGAGGCAGCTTCTCAAAAGGGTTGTTTTTCTCATCACAGCTTTTTAAAACAGAGTGCCATGGCTTGCTTTGAGAACCAAACAAGTCCTCCTTGAATACTGCCATGTCAGAAAGTCACGGGACTGCCAGTAAGTAAAGCAAAATCTTGTCATGAAACGTGTCACGATTTCTCAGAAGCATATTCTGGTGTGTTTCAGACACGTCTTGGTAAAGGAATGCTGCCTGTTGCAGGGACATTGTGGTTGCGGGGCAGTGGAGCCTAATTTAGAGGTACCTCCCTCCCGACACATTTCCTTTTTTTTTTTTTTTTTCCAGTTTTGAAATAGGTGCAGCCTTCTGGTCATTTTTAATAGAGACTGGAATATTGAAGAATGTTTCTCCACTCTCCTTAAAACAGTAGTTCAAAAGTGATAACATGGGGCCATTCCCATTCCACTTCAGTGTTGGGGTGGGGTGCACAAGGAGGGGAGCGTGCTGTGGCAAGCCAGTGAGCCCCCTCTCAGATGGGCAGGAACCCCAGAATCTGCAGCTGGCTCCCTGCAGGTACACAGGCTCAACATGGACGGGCCTCCCAATGCTTCTGAGAGATGCTGAAGATTCAGATTTTTCTGTGAAATCTCTCCCGTGTTCAATGTTGGCTCACTTTGCTTTCACTTACGGTGAAGGCTGGGTGTGATTTGCCTGTGGGTTATCAGGTTAAAGTACGTGGAGTAGTCGTTTGGCGCTCAGCTCTGGAACGGACCGCTCTCCCTGGTCTCCCATCTCTGGTCTGCCCCTTACTAGCTGTGTTATCAAAAGGATTGATCTCTGAGGTCCTTAATACCTCATTTTCTTATCTGTCAAATAGAATTTTAGCTACTTCTGAGCAGTGCTGTGAGGATTAAGGAGAAGGCCTGGGAAGCCAGTGCCTGGGGCCTAGGAAGTACATGGTGAAGAGTCACTTATGTCATTATTTGTGGTCTCTCTCGTAAGTGCTGGGTGACCATGTGCCATCATTTGCCTGGGACAGCCGTGACTCAGGCTTATTGTCATGCTATAATGATTACTGCCTCCCCTTTTCATTCCCAATATGAGACAGTAAACTGTATGGTCAACTTATATAAGCAAATACTGGCTGATACTCTTCAAGGCTTGTATAAAGTTTCCTTTCAATGGAAATGTCATGGTTCCAATTGTTTGAATGTTCTTGGACAAATCACTTAACCTTACTGTGTCTCTGTTTCCATATTCTAAGGGATTGACACGATGACTACTAAGACTTTCTGGTTCATATTCCTTCTGTCATTTGGCAAACATTTACCATGAGGCCAGACTATGCCAGGCAAATGCCCAGGACATGGAGAGGCCAGGATACAGCTGGGGCCCCAAGGGGCACTTCAGTTCAGTTCAGTCGCTCAGTTGTGTCTGACTCTTTGCGACCTCATGAGTCGCAGCACGCCAGGCCTCCCTGTCCATCACCATCTCCTGGAGTTCACCAGACTCACGTCCATCGAGTCGGTGATGTCATCCAGCTATCTTATCCTCTGTCGTCCCCTTCTCCTCCTGCCCCCAGTCCCTCCCAGCGTCAGAGTCTTTTCCAATGCGTCAACTCTTTGCATGAGGTGGCCAAAGTACTGGAGTTTCAGCTTTAGCATCATTCCTTCCGAAGAATACTCAGGCTGATCNGTTCTCCATCTTTGGCTGCAAGATGGTTTTGCACACGTTGTTATATTGCCTGTAACTTTTTCATGACTTGGTTTGCGAGTTCTGCCTTTCCAGGTTCACTGTAAACATCTTGAGGCAGAAACCATATCCTTAATTTCCCTGTAGTACCTCGTTCAGTGCTTCACAAAAACTTATCATTGTCATGAATGAGAAAACCTCTGGAGGAGCAGCTAGAAAGGTGGTCAGGAGGATGGGGTGGGTCCAGCCTCCAAGCACTTCCTGTGACATGGCCCATGCAGCCACCAGCCCAAATAGCCCATTACTGGTCTGACGGTCAGAGGGGACCCGGGCACCAGGCCTCCAGGGGAGTTAGGAGCATGGACCAGTGTTCCAGACTGGGAGAAATGCTCTGGCTCCAGGACCTAGGGCTGGGTGTTTATCAGAATTCTTTGGTTACAAGGACAAAATCCTGATGCAAATCAGCTCAGCAAAAAAAAAAAAAAGGAAAGAGAGAAATGTAGCTGCAAACGATCCTGAATGATGCATGGAGCAGAGGAAGAGCTGTAAGAACTCAGGGAGTGGCCTGACATTCTGCACCCTGGGCGCTCGCTCCCCCTCCTTCCATCTCTCAGCTTTGTGTCTCTTCCCATAGTATCCCTTCCTTGCCTACAGCAGAAAGGTCTTTTCCTCCTGGTAGGAAACGTGGCTGTTGGCAGCCCCGGTTTAGAGAGGGGACATCAGTGTTCGGGACGGGCTCTGGTCAGCCCTGTTTAAGTGCCAGTCACTGTGGCCTGGGAATGGGCATGATTATTGGCCAGTAGTGAGCCTCGTGGGCTTCCGTGGTAACTCAGCTGGTAAAGAATCCGCCTGCAATGCAGGAGACCCCGGTTTGACTCAGGTCAGGAGATCCCCGGGAGAAGGGATAGGCTGCCCACTCCAGTATTCTTGGGCTTCCCTGCTAGTTCAGACAGTAAAGAATCCTGCTATGCAAGAGACATGGCTTCAATCCCTGGGTCAGGAAGGTCCCCTGGAGGAGGTCATGGCAACCCACTCCAGTATTCTTGCCTTGGAAAATCCCCATGGAAAGGGGAGCCTGGCAGACTACAGTCCATGGGGTCACAAAGAGTCAGACCCGACTGAAGCGACTTGGCATAGCACAGCACAATGAGCCTGGTGCGCACTCAGCCAGAGATACAGGAAAATTCTTTATAAATAAGAAGGGGAAGAGGACGGGAAGTTTGCTGGGCAGACAAAACAAGGACCAGAGACTATGGGCATCTCCACAAGGTCAGGGATTCTGTCACCCTCTCCATATCTTCCATGCAGAGCCCGGCCCCTACCAGCCCATCTGGTGACAGAGGCTGAGTTGTATCTGTGTGGCTCAGCCCTGCACTCTCAGTGCCTGGCACCCTGCCCGGCACTCGTGAGATTCTCAGGGCATATTTGTTGAACAGATAAATGCAGGACGTGCAGTTGGCGCTCGATGCTTGGTTACCTGCCTGGGTTCATTCATTTGTTCACCTGGGTGCCTGGTGTGGTGGCGGTGGTGTGACCATCCAGATACGGAGGTCGTCCTTGTCCTCACTGAGGACCCTACAAGGTCCCAGTGAGGGCCACTTCCACTCCCTGCATAGCCACCCGAGGCCCCCAGGCGAGTGGAGTGAGGCTAGGGGCCGGGGTAAGGGTGGAGGGGGCCTTCTTGGGATGGGAGAGCCTTCTCAGGATGAGGGGCGTCAGATCTTTGCTTTGAGCTCCTCCGGCCACCTCCCATGTGCCTGCAGAGAGCAGAGCTCAAATGACGGTACAGAGTCTGTTTCCAAAATGCCTGGTTTCCTCCCCATCCCTTGAGCATCTTTAGCTTGGCCAAGCCTGGGGCTCATCTCTGCTTCCATTGACCCCTGGAGAAACAGCTTTCTTTCTGGGAGGATCAGACCCAACCCTCAACTCTGGGTGGAAAATGCTCTCCCCAGAGGCCCCCAGCCCCCTCCTTGGCAAAGCCCCAGGGTTCCGCTGCTGAGAATTCCCCTTGGCCTCCCCACTGCTCCCAAATTCCTTTTCCTTTTCTCATTTGCTGCCAAGGCAGCTCTGTGGTCCGCATCCCTCACCTTCTGCCTCCTCTGGATCCTCAGTGACTTCAGAGTCCGAAGGCCCAGCTCCCTCTGCTGACCCCAGACACCTGGACTTGATGGGCTGGTTTGCCCTTGTCTCCTCCTAAACCCACCGTCTCTACCTGGGACGGTGTGCTGTGTCTCCTCGTGTTCCTGGCATCGCCTGGGACACATGCAGGGAGAGATGGGTCATTGAACCCAGGACCTCGGACGGCAGAGGGAGGAGGGACTTGCAGTGGTGACCCTGGTGACAGAGGAGGAAACTGAGGCCTTGACAGGTACTGTGCTTGGGTGTCCTGTTCTCTCCCCCTCTGGGCCTCAGTTTCCTCATCTGTCCAGTGGTGGGAAGGTGGCGTTTCCCGACCACGTGGGCCTGTTTTGGACCTTTCACTTGCCCCTTGTTACAACTCTGTGCCTGCTGAAGTACCGTGCCTGGGTTTGCTGGTTGGGGAGGAAGGGAAGACACTGGCCCCTGGGCTGCTATAGGCTCCTGTGATGTTCTGAGCTGTGTGTCCAGCCCCATCTCAAAGATCACCTATGAAAGCAAGTACTGCTTTCTTCCTTTTCCGGTCCCGGACCCTTTCCCTCCCCCTGCCAAGGGTTACTTTCTCTTGCTGATGGTCCTCGCTGGAGTGGAGTTTCTGAGAAACAAATGCCCAATTCAGTCAAATGCTCGGGCAGGCCTGGATGGAGTCCTGGGCCAGTTTGTGGTTCCTGGAGAGGAGCTGGAAGGGAAGGAGCAGGTTAGGGCCGGGGGCGACAGGGAAGTCTTCACTGTGGTGGTCACGCTTGTTGGTCCTTCAGGAAGTCACCTGTGTCTTGCCCAAAGAGGACCCCATCCAGTGTCATCAAAGAATAGAGTGACCAGTGTCCCTCTCCACCAGCCTTCCCACTCTGGAGTTTCTTTATTTCTTTTTAAAATTCTAACATATCTTTAAAAGTTTTATTATCTATTTATTTGGCTGCACCAGTTCTTAGTTGCATCTTGCAGGATCTTTGATCTTCGTTCCAGCGTGAGAACTCTTAATTATGGCATGTGGGGTCTAGTTCCCTGACCAGGGATCAAACCTGGGCCCCTTGCAATGGGAACGTGGAGTTTTAGCCACTGGACCGCCAGGGAAGCCACCCACTGTGGAGTTTTAACATGCAGTGACAGGAGCTGCGGGTGCTCTGTTTTAGTGAAATTGACTTGGCAGCTGGGATGAGGAGCAGAAAGTTAGGTTGGTTGTGATTTTTATCTAGGCATGGAATTCATTCATTCATTCTTCATGTGTTCATTTGTTATTTTATTAAGCAGTACCATCTGTTGAGTGGGGTTACAGGTACTGAGGATACAGTGTGAAGAGGAAGTCTTTGAAACTTCTGAACAAGAGGGGAGACAGAAAATAAACAAAACCATGTTAGTTCATGGCATGAGCTCTGGTTCTGGAAATGGAAGGTTAGCTTTTATCAGTCTGGTTCTCTGGCCGAAAGCCCTTATCAGTTAATGATAAAACATAAAATACAGTGGTTCAGGAGCAGTCAAAACCAAGCAGAGCCAAGGAGGAAACAGTCCTTGAGAGAAAAGATGAATGAAGATGGAGTGAGTGGTTCATTTAAGCAGCTTTTTGGCTTCCCTGTTGGCGCAGACGGTAAGGATTCTGCCTGCAATGCAGAAGACCAGGGTTCAGTCCCTGGGTGGGTAAGATCCCCTGGAGAAGAGAATGGCTGCCTGCTCCAGTATTCTTGCCTGGAGAATTCCATGGACAGAGGAGGCTTGGCGAGCTACAGTCCATGGAGTCACAAAGAGTTGGAAATGACTGAGCAACTAATACTTTTCACTTTCCTCCAGAGAACACTACCCAGTTTGAGGAGCTGCCACAGATGGGACAGCTTTACTGGTCAGAGTGTGGGGCTACCAGAAAAGCTAAAACTCGAGAGGGAAAATCCTAGAAAGGCAAGAGATGTCCTCATTCAAATTCTCCTCAAATATTTGGCAGCTTGAAACTGCATAGGCAGAGGGACGCTTTAGGGAACCCAGCAAGAAACAGCAGTGGGGAAGAAGAGATTTCAGTTGCTGCCTGATGCTGAGAAAACAAGAGTTTGGAATTCAAGTTCCACTGAGTTAGAGGAACTTGGTGATTGCCTAAGGTTTTCTTTTGAAATGCTAGAAGGGCCTCACCTTATGATTAAACCCAAGGTTAAGGGCCACACCTTAAGACTAAACTGAAACTCCAAACAGCCCCACCCTAGCAAAACTAAGCCCCTGAAGAATCAGGGTGATCTACCACTAATTTAACTGCCTGCCACAACAAAACTCCATATTCTTTTAAGGAAGATAATGCATCCAGACTCCCCAAAACGTGTCATCCCCAAGTCCAGTATGCAATAATAATAATAAAATAGAAACAGGCTCCTGGTAACATTACCCACTATGTCCAGTATGTAATAAAAGCGACTATACATGCAAACAGCAGGAATAATCAACAGAAAAAATAGCAGACCCAGACTCACAGATAGCCCAGATGTTGGGAAAATGTCAGATAACAATAAATGCTGCAGAGATAATTATACTAGAAAGTAACTGTGACTACTTTAGATACGGAAGTCGGAGAGGGCCTCTATAAAGATGTGGCTTTTTTTAATACCAATCTCAGGCCAATTAAATCAGTTTCTGGAGTGGTACCTGGGCACCTGCATTTTTTATTTTTTGGTACACCATGTGGCATGCAGGAGCATGTGGGATCTTAGCTCCCCGACCAGGGATTGAACCCGTGCCCCGTGCATTGGGAATGCAGAGTCTTAACCAGTGGACCACCAGGGAAGTCCCTAAGATGTGACTTTTTTTTTCTGAAATGCAAAATGCCAGGCAGAGGAGACAGTGCAAAGGCCCTGAGGCAGGAAAGATCTGGCCTGTTCAAGGAAGGGCAAGGAGGTCCGTGTGACTTGAGCAAGGGGGAGTAGTGTGATCTGTCGGCAGGACCAGAATACGTGGATCTGATGGCTCATAGCAAGGAGTTTGAATTTCATTTATAGAATGATGAATCGCCTTTGAAGCCGGGAGAGAGACTTAACATGATATATTGCTTTTTCTTTTGCTATGAGAGAAGCTGTCATTTCAAATATTTAACAGCCAATTACATTTCGTTAGTTTTAGCTGTGTATACATGTCTTTCACTCATTTTCTACTATGTTGGTGCCATTTTACTCCTAATTTATTATATTTTTTTGTAGAAGCTGTTTTCATTTTAGGGAATAAACTATTTGCCTCTAGTAAGTTACATGTATTTTTGTCACTAGAATTCTGATTGTTTTTATGGCATTTTTCATGCCATGAAAAAAATCAGGTTACTGAACTTACCACTGTTTTCTTTATGACTTTCAACATGCCGATATTATTATTATTTTTTAAAATATTTATTTGACTGCTCCAGGGCATAGTTGCAGCATGTGGCGTCTAGTTCCCGATTGCCCAGAGACTGAACCTCGGCCCCTGCATTGCAAGCACAGAACACTCCAATATTTAAAAAAAATTTTTTTGTTTGTTTAGAACTTATTTATCTTTAAAAGATCATGCTGTGTGGCCATGATCAGAATGGCTTACAGAGGGAGGATAAGGCCTGCATGATGGAACAGAAAGGTCTTGGGGTTTGGACTCAGAAGACAGGGGCCCAGATTTCAGTCTCAAGACTCTGGTCAAACTGTTACACTACTCATAGTCAAATTTTTTGCCTATAGTATGGAATCGTCGGGAACATTTATAGTGCTCTTACTATGCGCTGGACCCTGTTCCAACACTTTACATGTATTATCTCACCTAACCTTTACAATAGTTCCATGAGGAGGAAGCTAACCAGTGCACCCAGCTCACACAATAAATGGCATAGCTGGGATCTGAACCCTGGCAGTCAGACTTATGCTTTTGAGGGTGAAAATTGTCCTGAAGAGCCAGTGGCTAGTGGATGCAGAAGTGCTTTGGAGCCTGGGATGTGCTGTGTATCTGTGGTGGTGTACTCAGTGGCAGCTAGGGCATAAAACGTGATGTCACAGAAACCTGGGTTTGCTTCCTGGCTGTGTGATACCATGACTGGGTCACTCTGTGGCTCAAGCACATGTCAGCTTCTTCCTTTCTCTCTCTTAAAACTTTAAAGATATAATAAAAGCTTTGAGATATAATTCACATATCATAAAACTCACACATTTAAAATATGCATTTAATTGGGCTTTAGTATGTTCACAGAATTGTGCAACTATCATGACAACCTAATTTTATTTTTTACATGATTGGGTTTATTTATTTATTTGTCTGCGCCGGGTCTTAGTTGAGCAAGAGGGATCTTCAGTCTTTGCTGCAGCATGCGAACTCTTAGTTGCAGCACGTGGGATCTAGTTCCCTCGACCAGGGATCAAACCTGGGCCCCCTGCACTGGGAGCGCAGAGTCTTAGCCGCTGGACCACCAGGGAAGTCCCATGACAGTTGGATTTTAGAACATGTTCATTCCCCCTAAAGAGACCCTGTGCTTTTTCTTAGCCACTCCCCATTCCCATTACCCAACCTAGCCCCAGGGAACCACTGATCTACCTCCTATAAATTTAAGTCTTGATTTCTTCATCAGTGTTTGGCAGGGGCAGGTTGGATTTCAGTGTCTTTCTTAGAGTGCCTGCTTAGCGAGGTGATGGGTGAGAAGATGCAAGACTGGGGAACGCAGAGAGCTAAGTGCTGTCCAAAATCTCAGGAGTAAGATGGTGATGGGATGTGAATGGTTGGGTTTCCTGGGGGTGGCATGGCGAGCGGTTTGGGAAGATTCTAAATGAGAGGAAAAGATGGAGCTAGTAAATGTGAGGAGCATGGGGGAAGAGTGAGACTAAGCAATTTCAGGCTGGAGAACTC
Organism: Aepyceros melampus; assembly: GCA_006408695.1. Taxonomy (NCBI): domain Eukaryota; kingdom Metazoa; phylum Chordata; class Mammalia; order Artiodactyla; family Bovidae; genus Aepyceros; species Aepyceros melampus. The sequence goes on from SJXQ01007243.1 coordinate 219,071, forward strand.
TGGTGGAAAAACACCACCATGTAACAGAGGTTTCAATAAAGGCTGCACTGTGGTGTCTGTGTAAACACCTTCCCCCTCCTCCTAAGATCTTCATAAAAGGAAACAGTCCCCAACTTGCCCTGTGGAATTTGGTTTGCTTTGGGGGAGACGAGACGGAAGGCTGAGTCCTCCTCCAGGTGCTCTGGGACCAGGGCAGAGGCTGGCCACGTGGGCTCTGCCTTGACTGGGCATGGACGGCCAGCCGTGCCTCTCACCACCCCACACAAAAGGCCAGTCGTGAGGATGGAGTGATTTATCATAGGAAAGAAGGCCCACAGCCCACTACCAGCACCAGTGTCTGCAGGCAGCCTGGCCATCAGCAGCAGCCAGGAGACCCCTGTGATGGCCTCGTGTCCTGCTTTCCTTCCAGAGCCCAATGTCTTCGTCATCTTCAGCCACGGACTGCAGGGCTGCCTGGAAGCCCAGGGTGGGCAAGTCCGAGTCTCTCCAGCCTGCAATGCCAGCCTTCCTGCCCAGCGCTGGAAGTGGGTCTCCCGAAACCGGCTGTTCAACCTGGGCACCATGCAGTGCCTGGGCACAGGCTGGCCGGGCACCAACACCACCGCCTCCCTGGGCATGTACGAGTGTGACCGCGAGGCACTGAGTCTTCGCTGGAACTGTCGCACCCTGGGAGACCAGCTGTCCCTGCTCCTGGGGGGCCGTTCTGGCAACACATCCAAGGCTGGCACCCCCGAGCGCGGTGACCAGACCCGCAGCGGCCAGTGGCGCCTCTATGGCAGTGATGAGGACCTGTGTGCGCGGCCCTACTACGGTGAGAGGCTACCCCTGGTGTCAGGGGCCTGGAGCCACGAGGGACAGACGTGGGGGAGACAAAACCTTGGCCTCCACAGGCCTCTGACACTCAGCTCTTTCATTGTCATGGGAAGCATTTGGGGATCATGGAGAACATGAACTTCAGAGCATTTAATTTGCCTTAAAAAAATTACAAAACCTGAAACACTCTTGTAAAGACCTCAGTCAGTTCAAAAGTGTATAACGTACTACTAAAAGAGAAATCCCTTCTCTCCCGGGCCCACTCTTCAGGGAGACCCCAGGGTCACCGTCCACAGGTGTCTCCATCCCCCTTTTGCAGGGGTGAATGGGGACTGGAGTCACCCAGTGAGAGGCCTTTCCTGGTGGGCAGCTCCATCCTGGGGGCCCTTTCCCGGGATACCTCCTAGAGTGCCGAGATGGAACTTGGCCTGTGAGGCAGCTGAATTTTGGACAGGTGTTAGGGGCCGTAGGGGACTCCCTTTCCCAGCCTGATGGGATGAGCGGCGGGACCTCTCCCAGGCTCCTGGGCTGACCTGAGGGCAGAGGCAGCCTTCTGGCTACTGTCTGGCATCGCTGCCCCCTCCCTCTCTCTGCTGACCCTTGCTCACCCCAGCTCCCGGGGCTGTAGGGGATTTTCCCTGAGGAATGAGCGGGCTGGGCAACCGCTGGGGTCCAGATGCCAAAGGCCTGGCTGCCCTCTCCTGCAGAGGTCTACACCATCCAGGGCAACTCCCACGGGAAGCCGTGCACCATCCCCTTCAAGTATGACAACCAGTGGTTCCACGGCTGCACCAGCACCGGCCGCGAGGACGGGCACCTGTGGTGCGCCACCACCCAGGACTACGGCAAGGACGAGCGCTGGGGCTTCTGCCCCATCAAGGGTGAGGGCCAGCGGGCGGGGTGGCGCGCGGTCGGCCCTGGGGTGGGGAGTGCGGCGGGTGTGGGTGGCGGAACTTTCCAGACTCGAGTGAGAAGCGCCCCCACCCCCACCTCCGTAGGGTCTCTGCATAGCCCTTGAGGGACCTCCCCTTGGACCCCGCAGAGCGGGCTGGGGCGGGACCCACACCTGGCTGTCCTGGTGGCAGGTAACGACTGCGAGACCTTCTGGGACAAGGACCAGCTGACCGACAGCTGCTATCAGTTCAACTTCCAGTCCACGCTGTCCTGGAGGGAGGCCTGGGCCAGCTGCGAGCAGCAGGGCGCGGACCTGCTGAGCATCACGGAGATCCACGAGCAGACCTACATCAATGGTGAGGCAGGGGCAGTGGGCAGCAGGCGGGACCCCAAGACTGTCCCCACCTTCGAAGAGGGCCCTCAGCCCTTTCTGCTGCTGCTGGGGGGCAGGATGCAGCTGGTGGGGCAGAGAGTGGAGGACTGGGGTTGGGAGGACCGCCCCCCCCTCACTGTCGCCCTCTTGTGGCCAGGGCTCCTCACTGGCTACAGCTCCACACTGTGGATTGGCCTTAACGACCTGGACACCAGTGGAGGCTGGCAGTGGTCAGACAACTCGCCTCTCAAGTACCTCAACTGGGAGAGTGGTGAGGCGCCGGGTTTGGGGTGCAGGGCGGCCTGGGGATCCCAGAGGCAGTTGTTCTCCTAGGGACTCCTTCCCTGGTACCCTACTCTAGACCAGCAGATTTCCACCCACTCTGCATTGGGTGCCAATGGTCCATGCAGCGCGTTGTCTGAGTTAGGAATGATGCCCTTTCCTGGGGGCACTGAGCCTGGAAGGTGGACTGGGTTTCATCCCCATGTACCCCTTCCACTACGGGCAGTGGGGCCATCAGCAGGCCAGCAGCCTGGCCAGGGAGGGTGGGCATGGTTGGCCCAGGCAGAAGGTCGAGGACCATGTGAGCCCCGGGGAGGAGGCAGGAGAGCCGAAGCGCAGCGCTGGGCATCTGAGCAGGCTCAGGCTTCCGGGGAAGCCCGAGACGCGGGAGAGGGCTCCCGGGCCAGAGGGTGAGTTCCTCTCCCCTGGGGCGCTGGCGCCCTGCGCTCCCCACAGATCAGCCGGACAACCCGAGCGAGGAGAACTGCGGGGTGATCCGCACGGAGTCATCAGGCGGCTGGCAGAACCGCGACTGCAGCATCGCGCTGCCCTACGTCTGCAAAAAGAAGCCCAATGCCACCGCCGCGGAGCCCCCGCCTCCCGGTGAGCGGGGTGGACATGGGTGGTAGGGGGCTCCTCAGGCCGCAGCCACTGCGGACTACCCTCACAGCACAGGGGGCTGTGATTCTCCCTCTTCTTAAATGGGTCTGCTGAAATCTGAACAGATTGAAATGTGCTATTCATTCATTCTGGCACGTTCGCTGGAACTGTGTTAAATGCTTCACGACCCATCCTGTCCTCCTGGTGGTCACAGTCTGCTGCAGGTGATGGACATGTCAACACACAAACGGGATATCTGGAGTTGTTATAAAAAATAGAATATATATTAGAGGGCTTCGAGAGGAAATTGATCAAGCTCCTGAGAGCTAAGGAGGGTTTCTAGGAAGTGACACTGGATTTGGGCCTTTCAGGTGAAGTATAAGTTTAAAAAGCTATAAGAAGTGTGGCGGAAGGGCGTGGCTGGCAGAGGGAAGGGCAGGTGCAAAGGCACGGAGGCCTGGAAGGTCACAGCAGCTGTAAGGTCGGGGAGGATTGCACCCTGAGGGTTAGAGTACAGGTGGGCACTACTTAAAAGTGTGGTCCCGGGATGTCCCTGGTGATCCAGTGGTTAAGAATCCACCTCCCAATTCAGGGGATGTGGGTTCGATCCCTGGTATAGAAACTAAGATCCCATATGCTGCAGAGCAGCTAGTGTGTTACATCCACAACTGGACAGAAGCCAGAATGCTGCAACTGAGACCCAACACAGCCATAAATAAATAAATATTTTTTTTTAAAAAAAAGGGCGGTCCCTGTCCCAGCTGTCGCACATCCCCCAGGCCAGCATCACAGTTGGAGGAGAGCTGATAGGCGCCATCAGATGGGCCCTTGGCATATTGCTGGGTATTTCCCTGGAAGATGTACAGAAGAAACTGGAGCGTGGGCCGGAAGATCTTAAACCTGCACTGGTCGAAGAGCGTGATGGACAAGCAGTTTGATGTGCAGTACCAGTCCTCCCTGCAGCGCATCCTCAAGGGCAACAAGCCCGACTTCCACCTGGCCATGCCCGCAGGGCAGGCTGAGGCCTTTTACAAGGGCTTCCTGGAGCCGCTGTGCAAGGCGGAGAGGCCAGAGCTCATCAAAGATGGCAAGTTCAGTGCCTACCTGCAAGTCTACATCCAGAACGAGGGGCCTGTGACCATAGAACGGGAAGCTCCGGCTCCCGGTGCTGTTGCCTCTGATCCAAACACCTGTCAAAGTTTGAAAAGCAACAACAGAGGACAGAAAAAGCCAGAGCCAAAGGGCCTTCCGAATCAAGCAAGAAGAGAAGTGCTTCCCACAAGGAAGACCATGAAGCCGGCGGCGGGGCCTAGGGGGACGTGTCCTCCGAGCAGGAGCCTGTAGGTGGGCCGGGCACAGTGCGTTATCATTGAGCAGAACTGGATCCTGGAAACTTCATGAAAGATGCTAGACACCTACACTACTTGAAGAATTTGGAACCAAATCCTGAAAAGGAAGATGGAAATAAAAAACTGGGAACCTACAAAAACAAAACAAAAAACCACCAAAGGAGTGTTTCGTTTTCTGCTGCTGCTGTGGTTTAACAGAGGAGGTGGGTGCTGCCAGCGTGGACAAGGCGCCCCACCCACAGGGCAGCAAGGGACACACCCAAGGGTCCCCTCAGGGAGCCGTGTTCATTCCCCTGATTCTCTGCTTGCCTTTGAACAGGCTGGCCCAACATCACTTGTCATTGAATCCTCCTTTCACAGTATGGTGTATTTCTAAGTGTCTGTGATGGGTCTCAAATGCCTTCACACTGTCCATGTTCTTCCAGAACAGTCGTCCATAATAATACATTATGTGAGAACTTAAAAAAAAAGTGTGATCCCTGGACCACCAGCACCTTCCCAAGTGATGTTATAAGTGCTTATTAGAAATGCAGACTCTCAGGTGCCTCCCCCCTCTTCCCCCCAATTAATTGAACTAGAACCTGCATTTTACAGGATCTTAGTGACTGGTGTGGAGTTTGAGAAGTACTGGCTTAGAGGGCATGGGGACATGAACAGTTCAGAAAGGCAGGTTGCAGCCAGTCCCTAAAGGATTTTGGCTTCAGGGTGAAATTCAGGTGGGGCCAGGTAGGCTGTGGGAGCCTTTGCAGGCTTTTAAGGCAGGGAGTGTCTTGCTCACATTTGTGATTCACCGAGGTAGCTCTAGGGGCAGGGCGCAGCATTGGGGTGTGGCCTTCGTCCAGCAGCTTAGTCTCAGAGTGCCGATTGAGGGTAGGCAAACTCACATCCCCTGCAGGGTTGCTGAAAGGCTGGAGACCTGGCCTGGCTCAGAGGAGCATCTCCAAGGGCTGGAGGGGCTCCTGCAGAAGTCCGGTCCCCATGGGGTAAAGAGGGGATTTATATAAAGAAAATACAGCAAGACAAAACAAAAATTCACAAAACACAGAAAGTGAAGAACTTACAGAGCAGACTTTTGCTTCTGACCATTAGAGTGTTGCAAAGGTTGATTCAGGGCCATTGGCCACTGTTCTCTCCCCTCATCCCCCAGGGGATCAGGAGCAAAGGTTTAAAACATTGGTGCCCACATCAAGGGCACCTCACCTCCCCCTGGGGGTAGACATGGGGGAGCCTGGGGCAGGCGAAGAAAGGAGGGTCACGGGGCTGGTGTGGGCAAGCCTTGCCCGCATGGTCCCCTTTAGGCCTGGCCCCTCACCGAGTGCTCTGTACCCTGGATCTGCCCAGCATGGCTGCTGTGGGGAGCCCTCCCCTGGGGCCTCACGGACCTGCAAATGTGTCTCTAGCCTTGGATTTTCTCTCATCCCGGCCCACATCTCTCTGCATGAGGCATATTTCCTTTTTTCCTTTTGGCTGCACTGCATGGCGTGTGGCATCTTAGTTTTCCAGTCTGGGATGGAATCCGCGCCCCCTGCAGTGGAGGCGCAGATCTTAACCACTGGACCGTCAGGGAAGTCCCAAGGTGCTATTTTCTAAGCAGTTTCTTGGGTGGGTCCTGCCTTCCAGCACTCATCCATCACTCGAAGCCTGTCATTTCCGAGGCAGGCGCTATCGGGCCCTGAAGCATCCGCGTTTCCTCAGCTTCCTCCCTCCCGCTAAACTCTTCTGTCCAGGTGGCAGCCTCGGGTCTTAGCTCAGCTGCTGACAAGAGATGGTCTTGAGCCACTGAGGGAGCCTGCTTCGGCTCTCAGCCCTCCCCACTTAGTCGGGTCTGCCAGAGACAGTATGGCCGGTCCTTGGAGCATCTCCCAGAGTGGAGTGTATCCAGTGGAACGATGCTTCAAGTGGGTACATGCTTTCTTGCCCAGCCAGGCAGAATCCTGCCCAAGCCTGATGTTGTAGGTGGTTTGATGAAGTCCTGTTTTCTCTTGCCAAGGCCCAAGTAAGAGCTTGTTTGCATCAGGTGCCCTGGGACCCCAGTCCCTAGAGGGTGAACTTGAAATGCACGGAGATGGGGGTGAGGAGGGGCCTAAGACCAGTCGGTTTCTCAGCCCTAGGGTTCAGGGAGAGGAAAGGGGGTGGGAGAGGGAATGAGAGGAAAAATTTCAACCAGCACATGCCTGCCGGGCAGCAGTGACTTCACGAGCTGCGGACTTGGCAGGGGGTTGCGTTTCCTCACCTGCTTCATTCTGGACTGATGGGGCCCTGCTCCATAGGTGTTCGTTTCTTTCCTTTTTTTTGTAATATTTATTTATATGGCTGCACCGGATCTTAATTGTGACAGGTGGGACCTTCAATCTTTGTTGTGGCATGTGGGTTTTGTTTTTTGTTTTTTTTTTAGTTGCAGCACGCAGGAACTTTAGTTGTGGCATGCAAACTCTTAGTTGTGGCATGTGGGATCTAGTTCCCTGACCAAGGAATGAACCCAGGCCCCCCTGCATTGGGAGCATGGAGTCTCAGCCACCAGACCACCAGGGAAGTCTCCATAGATATCCTTTGAGACAGTGTCGGCGGTGTCATTTATTAAGTGAGGTAGACGTGAGCTAAGCTGGAAGCGTACAGCAAGAAGTCCCATTTTACAGAGGAGGAAACTGAGGCTCCCGGGGCAATTCTGTCCTGAGTCCCCATCCATCTTTCCCTCTGAGAGCTCCAGCGGGAGGGGCCATCCTATCTTGAGTGGAATCTGCCACCACCTCCCAGGGCTCCAGCTGCCCTGAGGGTTTTGTCTTTTCAACATCCTTCAGTATTCAGACCTGTCTTGGTGGGAAGAGTGGATGTAAGACACGTTTGGGGAGGAGGTGAACTTCAAGGCCCTGTCTGCACTGACACCCAGTGGGTCCGAGCCCTG
>SJXQ01007243.1:230503-242624 GCA_006408695.1 Aepyceros melampus
TTCTGCGCCCGCACTGCCCTCAGGCGGGCGCCGCCTCCATTCCGTTACTCCAGCTTCTCCAGGCCCCTGAGGATCAACCAGCCCCCTCCACTTGCTGGCCGCTCTCCCAGCTTTTCAGCTCTCATTTCCCAGCCAGCTGGCAGTTTTCCCAATTCGTCTCTTGGTTCAAATGCCCGAGAGAGGAGTCCAGTGGGCCACTCATCTTTCTTGCCAGGCCACAGGCCGGGTGACTGGCGGCCTCCCTTGGGCCACGCTTCCACTTTGAACCTGGCAGCTGTGGGTGGTGGTAGGCGGGGCAGTGTGGCGTGGCACGGTGCACAGCACAGGAAGAGCCGGCTCTGGTGTCAAACCAGCCCCCTCAGTCCTGCGCTCAACCCTGCAGAAAGTTCAGGGGTGCCGCTGTTGGCATCCCCACCCCAGGATTTATGGGTGAGAGAGAAGCAGCCCTCCCCCAGACACCCCCTTTGCTGCCCACTCTCTTGAGCCAGGGTTGGACGTGGCACAGCCCCTCCTGCTACTGGCTGGGAGAGGACCAGGTGACTTACAGTGAGGCCCGGCGCCTGTGCACCGACCACGGCTCTCAGCTGGTCACCATCACCAACAGGTATGAGAGGGGGACCAGCCCACCCCTGTGTCCTGGTCGAATGCGGTCCCTCCACCGGAAGGGCCAGCATCCTGCCGTCAAGTGCAGAGGGACTTGAGCACTGAGTCCCTTTGAGCTCCAACTATCTGCAGGGCCTTTTTCTAATATTATCATAAGAATGACTCTTGTTTATTAAGCGACCCTAGCATGGAGCAGTTCTTGGGAGGGGGCAGGAACAGGCCTCCGAGTGGGCTGGATGCCCTAAAGAGGCCTTGAAAAGTGAAAGTTAGTCGCACAGTCTTGTCTGACTCTTTGCCATCCCATGGACTGTAGCCCGCCAGGCTCCTCTGTGCTTGGAATTCTCCAGGCAAGAGTTGGCTTGTGTCTGGCCTTTCTCTCAGCAAGGCGTGGAGATGCAGACAGCAGTGGGGGTCTGCTGTGTCAGCTGCAGCTTCCCCAGGGGTCCCCACTTCCCTGAGCAAGTTTCGGATGGAGTGCAGCACCCGGGCTCTCTGAGCAGGCCGTCTGGCCTGGGGCCCCAGGAGCAGTGGGGGCTGAGCTGCCTGCCTTGACCAGCCTCTCTCCCGCAGGTTCGAACAGGCCTTTGTCAGCAGCCTCATCTACAACTGGGATGGCGAGTACTTCTGGCAGCCCTGCAGGACCTCAACTTCACCGGCTCCTTCCGCTGGCTCAGTGGGGATGAGGTCATGTACACCCACTGGAACCGGGACCAGCCTGGTGAGCCCCTCTCTCAGCCCCCTTCTTGGTGGTGCCTTGGTGAAGCCGGGAGGGCTGCAGTGGACCACCCCTGCCGCAGCCGAGACCCAGGGCTTCATAGAAGACAGCATTCATAGAGTGTGGTGATACGGTTAGAAGAATGGCCTGCAGAGCTGAGATGCCTGGCTCAGGTCCTGACTTTGCAGTTTATTAGCTATCCATCTTTGAGCCTCAGTTTCCTTATCTGTCCAATGGGGATAATGGTACTTTTCCTCACAGGGCTGACATGTGGCTTGAATGGGTTAATATATCTAAAGCCCTTGGAATAGTGGGCATAGAACAAGTGCTTGCTATTATGCCATTTCACATTTATTATCTTAAAAAAATTTTTTTATATATCCTTTATTTTTTTAATTACTATTTTTGGCTGTGCTGGGTCTTCATTGCGGGCTCAGTGGTTGCAGTACACAGGCTTCTCTAGTTGCCCGACAGCATGTGGAATCTTAGTTCCCCAACCAGGGACCGAGCCCATATCCCTTGGAAGGCAAATTCTTAACCACAAGTCCACTGTTATCTTTTTTAAGCCCTTTCAAAGACGGAGTAGATGACGAAACAGGCTCAGAGAGGTTAGTTAAGCAACTTGCCTAAGATCTCACAGGAGCCAGCGCAGAGTGAGGCTTCTGCCTCCATTTCCTTCCTGCTCTCCAGCCCCACAGCACAGGTCCCCACAGAGATGGCCGAGCTGGCTCCCGGTGTGGGGGCCATGGAGGTGCCCCTCGAGGACGTGAGGGAGGGCTCAGTGTGTGGGTCCCCCCCTCCCTCCTCCAGGGTACAGCCGTGGGGGCTGCGTGGCCCTGGCCACGGGCAGCGCCATGGGGCTGTGGGAGGTGAAGAACTGCACGTCGTTCCGGGCTCGCTACATCTGCCGCCAGAGCCTGGGCACGCCCGTGACGCTGAGCTGCCTGGGCCAGACCCCACGCCCAGCCTCACCGGCGCCTGTCCAGAGGGCTGGGGCTCAGACCCCAAACTCCGGCACTGCTATAAGGTAGGCAGCCTGTGGGCCTCGGGGTGGGGCAGAGAAACGAGCAAAGAGACAGCGTCCCTGGCGGGGTGAGTGGTCCCAGTGGGACGCAGCCACGACCCAAGCAGGTGGGCCCTGGAGAAACTTCTCCCCTTAGGTCCTTTCTGTTGAAACTCTTGTCAGTGTCCTCTGAGGCCTGGTGCATGGCAGGTGCTTGGTAAACAATTGAGGAATTGAAAAACCCACAAACCATCAGTTTTAGCGATGCTCAGATGTTGGGGCCAGGCTGGCAGCTCTTTAGATTGCCCTGGGAGCCCGATTTATATGACCCCTTATATGTGGGATCTACAATGTGACAGAGATGAACCGATCTATGACACAGAAACAAAATCACAGATGTAGAGAAGAGACTGGTGGTTGCCAAGGGAAGGGGGTTGGCGGAGAAACGCAGTAGGAGGTTTGGGTTAGCAGATATAAGCTTTTATATATATAATAGGTAAAGAACAACATCCTGCTGTATAGCACAGAGAACTATATTCAATATTCTATGATAAATCATAATGGAAAAGAATATTAAAAATGTATATATATTTATGGGCTTCCTAAGTAACACTAGTGGTAAAGAACCCGCCTGCCCCTGCAGGAAACATAATGAGACTCGAGTTCAGTCCCTGGGTCAGGAAGATCCCCTGGAGGAGGGCATGGCAACCCACTCCAGTATTCTTGCCTGGAGAATCCCATGGACAGAGGAGCCTGGTGGGCTACAGTCCATAGGGTTGCAAAGAATAAGACATGACTGAAGCGACTTAGCATGCACACATATATATTTATAACCGAGTCACATTGCTATACGGCAGTAATTAACACAACTTTGTAAATCAATGTTTTAAACCGAAGTACAGGAGTACTTTAGTTTAAAAAAATTTAAAAATCTTCCAGGCTGTCACATTAGAGTGGGGATTCAGTGGGCTGTGGTGGGGCCTGGTAATCTGTGGTTTTAAACCTGGCTGGGTTTGGGAGCCACTAAGGTAGTCCAGGGTCTTTTATTATAGAAAGATGCTGAAGTCCAGGAAGCAGAGGGACTTGCCCACAGCAAACTGTGGCTCTGCTGGGATGAGAGCCCTGATTGCCCCACTGGTCCTTGGGACCATCTCTGGGAGATGCCTGTGCCAGTTTTCCTCCCCCAGGGCTCCCTCTCTGATGAGCAGGGCTGTCTTAATTAGCCTGGACTCCCTGTTCAGTGAAGCCGCAGCCCCCTCTCCACACAAGTCATGGGAGGGCAGATGTCCCGTGGGAAGGTGGGCCAGAGAGACAGCTTGGACTCTGCCCCTGCAGGTGTTCAGCTCGGAGCGGCTGCAGGACAAGAAGACCTGGGTCCAGGCCCAGGGTGCCTGCCAGGAGCTGGGGGCCCGGCTGCTGAGCCTGGCCAGCTATGAAGAGGAGCACTTTGTGGCCAATATGCTCAACAAGATCTTCGGGTACTGAGCTTAAGGCGCTGGCCCATGTGCACGTGTGTGGGGCTCTTGGTTTTGCTGGACACGGGGCAGGGAGCAGGGTGAAGGTGACCCCAGAGAGGTCTGTCCGGGGCTTGGAATGACCTGTGTGTCTGCTGCTAGTGCCAGGCTTGTCCTGTCCCCGCTTAGGTAACCCTGGTCTTGCTGGAGTCAGAGACCTTGTGTTGCTCATTTGAGCCAACAGCACCCTCTCAGACTCTCAGACTACACAAACCTAACCCTAACCCTTAGGGGCTTCCCTGGTGGCTCAGCAGTAAAGAATCCACCTGCAGTGCAGTAGACATAGGAGACACAGGTTCAATCCCTGGATCAGGATGATTCTGCTGGAGAAGGGAATGGCAACTCACTCCAGTATTCTTGCCTGGGAAATCCCAAGGACAGAGGGGCCTGGTGGGCTATAGTCCATGGGGTCACAAAGAATCAGACACGACTGACTTAGCATACATACAACCCTAATCCTTGATCTTTCCTTCTCCATGGCAAAATCCATAAGCTTATCCAAGTGAGTGCCCCCTCCTATAACCCTACATCATCCCATAATGACCCACACTTCTCAGTAAACAGCTTTTCCTGAGAGACAGGACGAGAAAGGCTGCAAAAGTGAGCATTTACCCACGGGGGTTCCCCCCTAGAACCCTGTCTCTGTCCCGTGAGTTCCTATGACACACAGCCCCATCATCCCTTAGCCTTGGGAAACATCCAAATGGATCCAGGCTTCCTGAGATCTTAATCCCAGGGACATCTCCTCCCAGCAAACAGCACAAAGACATGATTTGACTAGTGATTATTAGAGCCCATGTTGATCGCTTCTCGCTGTGTGCCAGAGGCCGCACTAAACATTGACCCACGTTCACTGCTCTCCTCAACCCTACAAAGCAGACGTTATCCCTTGTGGGTTGATCAAGAGGTTGGGTTATTTGCCCAAGGTCACAGGGATGACCTAGGACTGGAATCCAGGTGTACTTGAGTCCATGGCCCCAGGTCTATGCACTGCCCCTGTCTACTTCCTAAAGTGAAAGTCTGCAGACTTGTTGGAGGGCACACCCTACCCAAAAGGCAGCAGTGGAAGGGGCCAGGCCACCTGCCCTCAGTGAGTGAGCCGGGTGCCCGGCCCAGCTGGCCCAGCTCTCTCTGGGGAGAAGAGATTTCAGGGTGGCCTCAACAGTGTTTTCAGTGTGAACCCCAGGTGGAGAGGCTCCAGGCCCCAGGGACTGCAAGGATTCCCCTACAACTCTCAACCTCCCCATGCCTTCTGTCTCCACCCCCCGGTTGTGCTGAAGTGAATCAGAGCCCGAGATCCACGAGCAGCACTGGTTCTGGATCGGCCTGAACCGTCGAGACCCCGGAGCCGGGCAGAGCTGGCGCTGGAGTGATGGACTTGGGGTGAGGAGGCCTGGAGGGGGCGGGTGGACGGGATGTGGGCGTGGCCCTTGGAGTGGGCGTGGCCTTTTGAAGGTGCACGAGGTTCAGTAGAGGCAGGGCCTNTGGCGGTGGGTGTGGCCGGGCAGCGGGACGCGTGCGTGCGTGGCCAGCAGGGGCTCAGGCTGGCGGTGGGTGTGGCCGGGCAGCGGGACGCGTGCGTGCGTGGCCAGCAGGGGCTCAGGCTGGCGGTGGGTGTGGCCGGGCAGCGGGACGCGTGCGTGCGTGGCCAGCAGGGGCTCAGGCTGGCGGTGGGTGTGGCCGGGCAGCGGGACGCGTGCGTGCGTGGCCAGCAGGGGCTCAGGCTGGCGGTGGGTGTGGCCGGGCAGCGGGACGCGTGCGTGCGTGGCCAGCAGGGGCTCAGGCTGGCGGTGGGTGTGGCCGGGCAGCGGGACGCGTGCGTGCGTGGCCAGCAGGGGCTCAGGCTGGCGGTGGGTGTGGCCGGGCAGCGGGACGCGTGCGTGCGTGGCCAGCAGGGGCTCAGGCTGGCGGTGGGTGTGGCCGGGCAGCGGGACGCGTGCGTGCGTGGCCAGCAGGGGCTCAGGCTGGCGGTGGGTGTGGCCGGGCAGCGGGACGCGTGCGTGCGTGGCCAGCAGGGGCTCAGGCTGGCGGTGGGTGTGGCCGGGCAGCGGGACGCGTGCGTGCGTGGCCAGCAGGGACTCAGGCTGGCGGTGGGTGTGGCCGGGCAGCGGGGCGCGTGCGTGCGTGGCCAGCAGGGACTCAGGCTGGCGGTGGGTGTGGCCGGGCAGCGGGGCGCGTGCGTGCGTGGCCAGCAGGGACTCAGGCTGGCGGTGGGTGTGGCCGGGCAGCGGGGCGCGTGCGTGCGTGGCCAGCAGGGACTCAGGCTGGCGGTGGGTGTGGCCGGGCAGCGGGGCGCGTGCGTGCGTGGCCAGCAGGGACTCAGGCTGGCGGTGGGTGTGGCCGGGCAGCGGGACGCGTGCGTGCGTGGCCAGCAGGGACTCAGGCTGGCGGTGGGTGTGGCCGGGCAGCGGGGCGCGTGCGTGCGTGGCCAGCAGGGACTCAGGCTGGCGGTGGGTGTGGCCGGGCAGCGGGACGCGTGCGTGCGTGGCCAGCAGGGACTCAGGCTGGCGGTGGGTGTGGCCGGGCAGCGGGACGCGTGCGTGCGTGGCCAGCAGGGACTCAGGCTGGCGGTGGGTGTGGCCGGGCAGCGGGACGCGTGCGTGCGTGGCCAGCAGGGACTCAGGCTGGCGGTGGGTGTGGCCGGGCAGCGGGACGCGTGCGTGCGTGGCCAGCAGGGACTCAGGCTGGCGGTGGGTGTGGCCGGGCAGCGGGACGCGTGCGTGCGTGGCCAGCAGGGACTCAGGCTGGCGGTGGGTGTGGCCGGGCAGCGGGACGCGTGCGTGCGTGGCCAGCAGGGACTCAGGCTGGCGGTGGGTGTGGCCGGGCAGCGGGACGCGTGCGTGCGTGGCCAGCAGGGACTCAGGCTGGCGGTGGGTGTGGCCGGGCAGCGGGACGCGTGCGTGCGTGGCCAGCAGGGACTCAGGCTGGCGGTGGGTGTGGCCGGGCAGCGGGACGCGTGCGTGCGTGGCCAGCAGGGACTCAGGCTGGCGGTGGGTGTGGCCGGGCAGCGGGACGCGTGCGTGCGTGGCCAGCAGGGACTCAGGCTGGCGGTGGGTGTGGCCGGGCAGCGGGACGCGTGCGTGCGTGGCCAGCAGGGACTCAGGCTGGCGGTGGGTGTGGCCGGGCAGCGGGACGCGTGCGTGCGTGGCCAGCAGGGACTCAGGCTGGCGGTGGGTTGGCCGGGCAGCGGGACGCGTGCGTGCGTGGCCAGCAGGGACTCAGGCTGGCGGTGGGTGTGGCCGGGCAGCGGGACGCGTGCGTGCGTGGCCAGCAGGGACTCAGGCTGGCGGTGGGTGTGGCCGGGCAGCGGGACGCGTGCGTGCGTGGCCAGCAGGGACTCAGGCTGGCGGTGGGTGTGGCCGGGCAGCGGGACGCGTGCGTGCGTGGCCAGCAGGGACTCAGGCTGGCGGTGGGTGTGGCCGGGCAGCGGGACGCGTGCGTGCGTGGCTAGCAGGGACTCAGGCTGGAAATGAGAGGCAGCATCGCACACTAGAGGCAGATTTGGTTTTGAATCCAGTTCTGCCCCTTGCGGGCTGTGTGGCCTTGAGCAAGGGACTTAACCTTTCTGGGCCTCTCTTGGTTTTCTCACCAGAAAATGAAACAACAAGGCCTGCCTGGTCGGGTTGTCCTTAGGACTAAAAATTAGGTGTCTGAATCCTTGGGGCTGCATCCTGCACACTGTTGTCCACTCAGTCGTGTCTGAGTCTTGGCGACCCCGTGGACTAAAGCCCGCCAGGCTCCTCTGTCCATGGGATTTCCCAGGCAAGAATACCAGGGTGGGTTGCCATTACCTTCTCCAGGGGGTCTTCCCAACCCAGGGATTGAAGCCGTGTCTCCTGCATTGGCAGGTGGACTTGACCACAGAGCCACCTGGGGAGCACATTACAGCCGTTCGTATTATGCTGGGGTCACTCGTGGAAAAGGTCCACTGAAGACGTGGGCAAGAACACATGATGGTCCAGAGGGGCCTCTTCATGGTCAGGGCTCACGACCAGGCGTGAGGCACAGAAAGACCAGGAGACACAGGAGTGTCTGAGCACAGCGCTGTGCCTGGACTCCTGCTCTGGGATGCTTAGACTTCTTTTCTCGTTAGAGAAATGGAAGGCCCTGGGTCCTTGGGTTCCTGCTGCACTGAGCTCAGGAGCCTCGCTCCGCAGTCTGTGGCCCTGAGCCCCTAGACGGGGTCTCTGCCCCCTTGTTCTGCGTTCAGGGGAGGTCTACCCTGGTGCCCTGTACTGGGGTCACTCCTGCTTGTGCCGTTGCAGGTGGACAGATGACTCCATTGTAAACTTCATCTCCTGGGCCCCCGGCAAACCTCGGCCCATCGGCAAGGACAAGAAGTGTGTGTACATGATGGCCAGCCGAGGTGAGGGCAGGGTAGGGCAGAGGGTGCAGGAGCCGAGGGACGGGTTGCTGTTCCGGGCAGCGAGGTGATCCCGGGCAGGGGCCCTCTGTCTCTTCTCATCCTCTCTGTTCACCCAACCCAAGAAGGACTGGATCCAGAGAGGGGAGGCCCGGTGTCTGTCCAGCAGCTGCAGAGGACTTGAGTTCGGAGCTGGACACAGGACCCGAGCCCCAGCCCCGCCTCCTCTCAGGGCGTGAGGCCAGGTGCTGGCAGCCCGGCCCCACACGCAGCGTGACTGCGGTTCACTTTCCACAGAGGACTGGGGGGACCAGAGGTGCACAACAGCCTTGCCTTACATCTGCAAGCGGCGGAACAGCACTAGAGAGCAGCAGCCCCCAGACCCGCCGCTCACAGGGGGCTGCCCCTCTGGCTGGAGCCAGTTCCTCAACAAGGTAGGGGGTAGGGAGGGGGCGCCCAAGGGGAAGCCTGAGCTTCAGGAGTCCTGGCCCTCTGGCAACATCAGAGTCATGGCCTCTGGCCTGAACCTACCACCCTCTCCCCTGCTCAGTCCTGGGACCCCTTGGACACTAACTCAGCGTAGTGACACCTTCCAGTTTGTCAAGTAATAAGGTTGCCCATATAGTTTGGTGAGCATCTTGATAATGAATTCCTATTAAAACAAAATGTTGAACATACAAAATATATATGTGTGCCATACATATGTGTGCAAAAGTAAATATATGTATTTCTTTCTATACTAATGTGACTGATGTCATATATAATAAAATATGCACAAGAACAAAACTATCTAAAGCCTGAGCTAAAGATTTCAAAACAGTATTTTTAAGTTTTCAAAATTTTTCCTTTTAGTGGTAGAAAAACATTTTGTGCTCACTCTTAAACTTATCAATTATAATAATTATTACTATTTTAGATAATTTTGATAAGAGCAAAGTGATCACATACACTTCATTATTTTTATTTATTAATTTTAAATTTATTTCTTTATTTTTGGCTGCACTGGGTCCTCCTTTGCAGGACCTTTGCAGGCTTTCTCTAGCTGTGGCGAGTCGGGGCTATTCTTTGTTGTGATACATGGGCTTAGTTGCTCTGTGGCATGTGAGATTTTCCCCGACCAGGGATAGAACCTGTGTCCCCTGTATGGGCAGGCAGATTCTTAACCACTGGACCACCTGGGAAGTCCCTATACTTTATTTAAAACTCTAGGTCTGACACTGATTCAGACTTCACAGGTCTTGTTTGGAGGTCATATTATTTTAGAACATGGATTGAATAGTGGTTGTAGGTGAAAAGATTGCCTTACAAAGACAAATAGATGAAGATGAAGAACGTTCATCCATCATTGGCTGGGCTTTCTAAGTCCTTCTCTCCATTTTTCAGTCCTTCTGCCAGTTAAATACCAATTACATTTTTCAGTCCTTCTGCCGATTTTTGTTTAAAAACTAGCTCATCAATTTTTGCATTTAAATGAATCTGCCCTATAAACCACTGAGAAGAACTGATTGAGAGGGTTTAAAAAAACTCTCTGGAAGATTTTTTAAAAAGCAACATTTAGAAGATTCTCTTTCCAACTATTTTGAGTGTGCAGCTAGGAGAGTTTGAGGTAATCAAGAGAATCAGGATGGATGTGCGTCTAAACATGTTTTCAAAATGTTCCTTCTAGAGCGTGAGTCTCTTTCTAAGAGTGGTTAGTGACCCGTGGGCTGATTCATCCAACCTGATTAGACCTTCACTGTTTTTGTCTAGCGGCTGAAAGAGCTTATCCCAGGAAGGAAAGTGTACTATTTCCTTGCGGGTTTCCCTGGCATCCTTAGTATGAGCTTTGAATCATGCCCTCTTTGCTGGACACTCTTAAGACTGCTTAACTGAGTTGTGAGATTAGATTAGTTAACACTAGATAACATAATCCATAAATCTTTGTCATGCGCTGGAGTGCAGCCAGCTCATAGTGTCATGGAGCTCTCAATGTCTTCAGATTATTCAAGCAAATAATACACCTTTTCTGCCTTAAAGAAAACAAAAAGAGTAAGATGTATTATTTGTATTTTGAAAAAAAAAACAACACTAAAACTCATCTATACTTTCCAGAGATAACCACTATCAATATTTGTTACTCCACTTCCTGACTTTTTCCACGTAATTGAGATCATACTAAATCGCACAATTTTGTAGCCAACTTTTTTTTCCTCAGTGTTGTATTTTGAGTATTTCTCCATGTCATTGAATTGCTCCAAAAGCTTATTCTTATGGCTTCTTTCACCTAATCTAAAACAATATATTTCATATATGTAACTGGTCCCTTTCTTAATTTGTCAGCATCATTGTAATGATACCAATAATTCTGTTGAAAGCCTTCGAAGTATATGAAGCTGAGAACCAGACAGACCTTGTCCCCAGGCGTGGTCCAGGGGTTGCTGTCATAGGTAGTGGAGCATTTGGTGGCCCAGAGAAGTCTTCCCACTTTAAAATTCCCCAGGTGTGAGCAAGTGTATGTGAATCTGCCGTGCCAGGTCGGGAGGGTATCCGAGCCTTGGTTAAGGAGACCCAGATGTCCTGGTTCTCCTGTTTTTCTCCAGGGCCTGGCGCTGAGGGGTCGGAGTTTCTGGGTGTGGGGGCCTGGGGGCCAGGGAGGTGGAGCTGGATGTCACGCCTCTCCCTCCGCCCCACAGTGTTTCCAAATCCAAGGCCAGGACCCCCAGGACCGGGTGAAGTGGTCAGAGGCACAGTTCTCCTGTGAACAGCAAGAGGCCCAACTGGTCACCATTGCAAACCCCTTAGAGCAAGGTAGGGCCAGCCCAGGGGGAGGCCCCAGAATCCCCTGACACTGTCCCCCTAGACGGCTAGAGCAGAGTGAGGAGGGGGCTGCCGCCCTGTGGCTCATCACGGTCTGTTCTGGGGATTGTAGCGTTCATCACAGCCAGCCTGCCCAATGTGACCTTTGACCTTTGGATTGGCCTCCATGCCTCGCAGAGGGACTTCCAGTGGGTGGAGCAGGAGCCCCTGCAGTATGCCAACTGGGGCCCCGGAGAGCCCTCTGGCCCTAGCCCTGCTCCCAGCGGCAACATACCGGTGAGGAAGCCCCTGCCCCATGCTCTCCTCTGCACCCGCTCACCCGCCTTGGCCCACAGCACTTGTCTTCACCCCTGGGCACCCCCTTGCAGCCTCTTTGCTCATAGTACAGACTTTCGGGGGTGGTGGCACAGGCAGGCAGCTCCTGGGGCTCCCCTGAGCAGCTCTTCCCCCCAGACCAGCTGTGCCGTGGTCCTGCATGGCCCCTCAACCCTCTTCACTGGCCGCTGGGATGACCGGAGCTGTACAGAGGAGACCCACGGCTTCATCTGCCAGAAGGCCACGGGTAGGTATTACCCGGGAGCCTGGAAACCTCAGCCTAGGGCTGGATGCTGTGGACCGAGCCAGGAGGAATGGAGGCATGGTCCCTGATCTCAGGGGACTGCTCTGCTTGGGAAGCAGATGGGCAGAAAGGCCAGGCACCAATCAGAGGGACAGGCAGTGGGCATCCAGGGGTTGCAGGAGGAAGGTTTGGGATTTGGAGGGCTACCCAGGAAGAACTAAGACATTGGGCATGCGTTGTGGCAGAGACCCTGTGGTTCAACATCTGAGGCTTCTGCAGCTCTGAGCAGGGGTCCCTCTGCCCTGGGTTCCTGGTCAGGCTCAAGGTGGTTCATCCCTTTACTAGTAAGAACGTATTATTAACAACAACAGTGACTGACAGTTATGTGCCCAGAGGAGAGTTGGTCTCTGCCTGCTGTTCCCCCTCGGCCTCATGCGTGGGGATGGGGTGAGGGGAGCAGAGCCCGGCCTGAGTCCTGCCCCCTTCCCTGTAGACCCCTCCCTGAGCCCATCCCCAGCAGCGTCGCCCCCTGCCCCGGGCACTGAGCTCTCCTACCTCAACGGCACCT
>SJXQ01007243.1:255335-276691 GCA_006408695.1 Aepyceros melampus
GGTGTACTCCTCAGAGTTTCAGGCCCTGAGCCTTTGTCCAAGGGGACTGGAATGAGCACAAGACAAAGCTGCGTGAATAACGTCAGTTTACTGATTCCACTCAGGGTGGAGTAAGACCTGAAGGGGCGCCCTCTGCAGAGGGACCCCAGGCCATGGGGCCCACTAGGGCCAGTGGGTCCCCTTGGACTTCTGGGTGGAGGGGCAGCAGCTGGGCAGCTGGCGGGGGCTCAGCAAGCCCAGGTCTGGGACTGAGCGGGTCGCTGTTGCTGTCTGTGGATGCTTGAGCCAGACCCCAAAAAGAGAGTGGCAGAAGGTAAAAAAGATAACTTGGGAACATCGGTTTCGGTTTCAGTGGCGAGGAGGAGGAAGGGAGGCTTGTGGGCACGGAGGAAGGGCGGCCAGGAGGAGAGGCTTCTGCCTGGCCAGCTCCAGGGCCAGCTCCCTTGCTAGACAACTCGGCTGTTGCCTTCACAAATGCTGCCGTCACTCCCATCTCCCAGCTCGGAACCTGGAAAGCAAGAGGAAGCTCATGCTGCGGACTCTGTCGTGGAGGAGGATGGCATCGTTGCCCTTCCTGCCCGGCTCCCCAAGCCCCTGCTCCAGCACCAGTGACCAGACACACAGACCATACACAACAGACACACACACACACCACATACTACAGTGTCTGGAACAGTGTGAGGAACAGAGGCCCCACAGTCTTTCAGGGATCAAATTGGCTGGACACAGAGGGTCATGTGATGGGGGGCACAGAGGCAGTGAGAAGCAGTGGAGTTAGAGTGGAAGAGGCGAGGTGGGGTGCTTTCTTTATTCTTGAGAAAGATTCTTATTCTCAATATTTCTTTTCTCATTGGCTGGAGTGAGCGCTCCCTATTTGGAAGCACATTCTGACTGGTGAAGGGCAAGGGAACAAGAGTGATCGCCTCCCTCCATTCCTACACCTGGACGCTCTCAGCTTCTTCCTCCACCACAATGCAGCCCCAGCTTCAAGAGCTGCCTACCTTCTCTCACCTTCCTCTTTCCCCCAAATCTAGTTGCCTTGTACATTTGGGATAGGGGCCAGGTGCTCTGGCCCAGCCTTGGCTGAAGGCCTTCATGGCCGCTCCTGTCCACACCTGTACTGATGGCCGCTGGAGGCATGATTCCCCTCCCTGGACTTGGACTTGGCTGTGGTGACCATTGTTCGTGCCAGCCAAGCAGCAGCTGTCGGGGGGCTGTGTGACAATTTGTTAGACCCAGGCACACCCACCCAGGGCCTCTCCCCAGCAGCCCTTACCTCGGCGCCACCTGTGGCATTTTGTGTCCAGCCTTGGTTCCCAGGAGCCCAGGACAGGGTGCCCAGCGAGAAGGCTGGCATGAGTCACAGAGGCTGGCATCTTTGTATCACCTGCTGTGCCCTGATGAGTTGCCTTTTCCCTCCCTGTTTACCTGCATGGGGCTAGGGAGGCGGGTCACAGCCATGACTCAGCTGCGGCAACCCATCTTCACAGAGCGTTGCCAACCAGGTGAGTCCTGCCAGGCTGCCAGGGACCAGAGAAGCCATGGCCCCAGGGGGAGGGCGCGAAGCGTGTGGATCCGCCTTTGGCTGCCCTGGCTCTTGTCCTGACAGAGCTCGGGCGGGAAGCCAGGCCCCGGCGGCGTCTGAGCAGCGAGCCAAGACGGTCCCTCTGCGCGGGGCTGCCCCTGCCGGCGCCTGGGGTGTGCGCAGGGAGGGACGGGCGGGGAGGGCCTGGACCCGTTTCCAGCGGGGGAAATCTGAGGCCCTCACATTAGGACGCTACCGGGAGGGGGTGGATCCTAGAGCTAGTCCCAGCTTCCTGAAGAGAGGCGGTTATGACATGGTGCGGGGCTGGGGGCGGGAACCATCTGCCTCGGAGCAACACAGGAGGCAGGGTTCCCTTGGCGGAGGCGCCTTTTTAATCACCACCCTTGGGGCGCTCTTCTCCCGTCCTCTAGAGATGTCACCCAAGCCGGGGGCCCCAGGCCTGGAGCCGCGGTGCCCCTTCCGCATCCCCACGCCGGGGTGTGGAGGGAGGCTCTCCATCCCGCTCCGGGCCGCCCCGCGGCAGGGCGGCAGCAGGCCCCGCCGGGCACTAGGGGTCGCCCCTGCCCAGCCAGACGCGCCCGGGCGCGCCCGCCGCTGCAGGTTTCCCCGAACCGGGAAGAGCGCGGGCGCCTCCGGGGCGGGGGCTGGGAGGGGCGCGGCGCCGAGACCCTGCGCGGAGCCTCGGGCCCCCGAGCCTTCGCGGCCGACGCGCGGGGGGCCCTCTCTGGACCGAGCCGGGGCTCGTGAGCCCGCACACAAAGGTCTTTCCTAGTCCTCACCGTTCCCTGCCTGCCCTCCCTTCCCGGCGGCCCGAGGGGGAGCAGCTGCTCGGGGGCGGCCGCCCACCGAGTGGCCCCGCGACCTTGGGAGGGCGCGAGGGGGCTCTGGGCCCTCACCCGGCTCGGCTGGACCCCCGCGGTGGCGCCCGGGCACTGGGACCCTACGAGTTCCTTTTGTGAAGGGAGAGCCCGGGAGAGCCCTCCCCACTCTGAAAATGATCTGCGGGTTCTCGGGACTGCGTGCCCTGAATAATAGATTGGGTGCTCTAGGGGCGTCATCGGGGCCCCACCCTGAGCAGCTTTAGCTGGTTCAGCCTCTGCGGGCGGGTCGGTTGCGGGGGCGGGGTGTGGGTCCCCAAAGCATTACCATGGCCGCTGACTGTATCAGGGTCACCAGGGGCCCACCCCAGTGCCTGAATCGGTGTCTCTGGGAGGGGCCCAGGAATCTGTTTTTCTAAGTTCCCCGGGTGATTCTGATGGCAAAGCCTGCGTGGAAGTAGCTGTTTTAAACCGTTTAAGGTGGGCAGTTGTGACATTTCTGTCCAGAACAGCTTCTGGGGATGGAAATGTCTCTTCTGGCACCCCCTTCCTTAGTTCACTGTAACGTTTATCCTCCCAGCTGATGGGAAAGTTCTTCCCACATCTGACCACCAGCCTGCCTGCTTTAATTAAGCACGCTTTCTTAAGTCGGGTTTTCTACGGGATAATAAGCCTGCTCTGGAGACAGCTGGCCTGGCTCCTTGGCCCTTTCCTGACACTTGTTTTCCTTGTTCCACTTCTGAATCCAGCAGGCCCACTGGCTTGGGCCGAAGAGTGAGAAAATGCAGGAACTCCAATACTAACTTGTGAATGATGTGGTCCCTTTATGTAATGGCTACACGGCGCCCTTCCAGGGTTTAGAAGAAATCCCAAGAGACTCCTCCAAGTGCTGGATGCTGGAGAATCCCAGTAAAGGAAAAGGAAAAAAACCTGCAGCGGGTCATCCTGTGCCCGAGGAAGACTGATCCTCCCTTTGCCCGCCTTTGCTTTCGCTTTCAGCGTGAGTTCAAACTCATCTCTTCTGCATCCAGCACACTTGGACTGCCTTGCTGACTGCTGCAGCTAGGGTTTCCCCAGCTTGGTGGGGTTATTTTTGCCTCTGGGGGCAGGGGGTGGTTGTTACTTCCTTCCATAGGATTAGGTTCAATACAGCCACAGAAAGACAGCAAATTGCCAAACACCCTCAACCTGGCAGGACTGATCCCCACACCTACTTTCATTTTCTTCCGGTCTGGGTTGTGGGTAGTTTCTTGACAACTATGGGAAAGAAGACAATGAAAAATGAACGTTTTTTTCCAAAGCAATTGTGAACAGATGTCTAATCCCCTAGTTGCGGGAATATTCTAGGAATCCCTGACATCACCTTAAAGGGGCAGAGAAGGAGGTGTGGAGGTGCGAGGGCAGTGTTGATATTCAGCACCTGTGGGGCGTAGGCGCCTCCTAAAGACAGCGTCAGCGATAGCGCAGGTCACCTTCGCCTGTTTGGGGCCTCTAAATTTGGCACTGTGAACAGACCTGCGACCTCTCAGCAGTTGATCTGAGCGGCAGAACCCCATCCTGACGGTCCAGAGTCACATTTCCAGGCAGTGGGGGTGAAAGCCTTGCTAATTGGCCACTTGCCTCACCACTGGCTTTTAAACAATCGGTTGTATTCTCCACCCGGCAGGAAGCAGCAGGCCCATCAAGGCTCTGGGCTCCCTCTTTGTTCTGACTTTATGGCATTTTATGCCACAATGAAAAACACTGTGTACTCCGTGGGAGGCCATTGTGCGAAGCTGCAAGGATGTGGGCTCTGGGGCAGAGGGGCTTGTGCCCTTCCCCCCCAGGGAGAGGAGGGCCTTTGTGACAGGCTGGGGGACAAAACAAGGGGTGCTGGACACTGTTACTGGGGCAACTGCCTGGCCAGTGCAGCCCCTGGGTCCCTCTCCCCAGAAGGCCGGGGGGGGAGGGCAGAAAGTTGGAATTTCTTCTGGAGGAGCAGTCCTGGTTACCCGGTAAATGATACATTGGGCGGTGCTAGCAACGGCCTCCGTGTTCCCCAGGCTGCTAGGACGACCTCATCCTGCCTCTAGATTCGGCGCCCGGAGATGGTGGCTATCTAATGATGGCCACCAGGGGGCGCCAACTTGGTGAGTAAGCAAGCTTTCCCAATAGTTGGCCAAGCCTGGGCCTTGCATAATTTTGGGTAGATTTGGTCTTCTGAGGCAAGGGTTCTTCGTTTTGTAGAGATGGTGTGCGGAGAAGGCAATGACACCCCACTCCAGTACTCTTGCCTGGAAAATCCCATGGACGGAGGAGCCTGGTGGGCGCAGTCCATGTGGTCGCTAAGAGTCGGACACAACTGAGCGACTTCACTTTCACTTTTCACTTTCATGCATTGGAGAAGGAAATGGCAACCCACTCCAGTGTTCTTGCCTGGAGAATCCCAGGGACAGCGGAGCCTGGTGAGATGCCGTCTATGGGGTCACACAGAGTTGGACACGACTGAAGCGACTTAGCAGCAGCAGCAGCAGAGATGGTGTGAATGGGGAGAGCCTAGGGAAGATCCATGTAGCCTCACACACGGATAGGCCAGTGGAATTTCAGAGCGACTTCAACACCCTCCCCTCCCCTTCCAGGTAAAGTGTGAAAGTTGCATCCCTGAGGCAGAAGACAGGTGGGTACTTGTGCCAGGAGGGCATCATGGAAGCCGTGGGGTCCCGCCTGCCCTCTGCCTTTTAGCGCATGTACACACACACAGGGATTCTTCATCTAGTTTGGCAAATTAGGCACTTGAGAGGTGTAAGGAAGCTGCCATGGGCAAGCAGGGAGAGCAATTTCAGGTACAGGGTCATTTCATTGAGAGGGGATGGAGAACGTGGCACAGACAAAACCCACAGCCAGCACGAAGCCCAGGTTAGGGAACCCCGGAGGGTGCCGTCCCTGAATACTGGAGTGCGCCACATGGGCGCTGAAAGGGAGAAGGCGGAGGGAAGGCATGTCCTTTTAGCTTCACCCTGCAGAACAGTCCTGCGTGCCCATGAGATTAAAGGGTGAGCCAAGCAGGTCAGGTGAGGCTGGTGGGGCCCCATCTTCTCTGGAGATGCTCTCATTGTGAACAGCTGGAGAGAGAAAAGGCCAGTTTCCTGCTGGGCATTTGCAGAGCATAACAGTCACTGCTCCCTTCAGCCCATACCTCACTCTCTGTGCCCACTTAAATCCGGCCCTCCACCTCCAGTGCTCCCCACGTGGGCCCCCTCAGCCTGTCCCAGTGCAGCAGCCGCCCAGCTGGGCTCTTCCCCCTTCAGCCCACCCTCCACATGGCCACTCCTGCTCCTTCTCAGAAACAGACTCTCCTGACCTGTCAACCCCAGGCTAGAAAGCCTTCCATAGCCTCCCAGAGCTGCACCCAACCCCGCCACATCCTGCTTACTTCCGGCCAGCTCTGGCCACACTTAGTGCCTTGACTTTCCCAGACACACAAGTCTTTTCCTTCCTGAGCCTTTGTGTTCCCTTCTGCGTGGATGCCCTTCCCTCCCCACCAGCACTGGTCCGAGATTTAGTTCCAGCATCACCTCCTCAGCTGATCGGTTGACAGGAGCAATAACAGAAGCAGCTTTGCCACCAGGCTCCCAAAGCAGTGGGAAGACGGAAGGCAAAGAGTACAAGCTAACTGGATTCAGAGCGAAGGCCTCTGAAACGTTGGCTTGTGTCCCTCCTGCCTGGAGGGTCTGTCCTGCAGAAGGTATGGAAGAAGCAGGGGTGGGGGTGGGTAAGAACAGTGGCCCCTTCCTCTCCTTTAACTCTGCCTTCTTCCACATCCAGCTCCATCTCCTGAAATAACATAAGGCACTTCTTATTTTTTTGGATACTCTTGGTTACCCATCTGTCTCTTTAGACTCTGAATCCCTTTTAGGCAAAGTGTGTCTTGATCATCTTTATATTCCCCAGGATCTAGTTTAGAACCCAAGGGCTCCACCGATGGTTCAGTGGTTAGAGAATCCACCTGCAGTGAAGGAGACATAGGTTCAACCCCTGAGTCAGGAAGATCCCCTGGAGGAGGAAATGGCAACCCATTCCAGTATTCATGCCTGGAAAATCCCATGGACAGAGGAGCCTGGGGGTCTACAAGTCCATAGGGTCACAAAGAGTTGGGCATGACTGAGCAGAGCGAGCACAGTTTGGAACCTAGCACATGGTAGACATGTAGAAAACCTCTGAATACTCAGATATACCTTGAACTTGAAAGTGTTCCTTTACCTAGAATACTTTTTTCCTCCATAAATTTATATTATCACTTTCTCCAAATTTCTCCAATTTTTTTAATACTTGCCTTTTGAAGAAGCAAGTATTGTTCACTTTTTCATTGCTTGGCATCAGGAGGTTACTGAGTGCATAGTATGTGCCAGGCATTTTCAAGGCACTGGAGGACCATGGTATACAAAAGAGGTAAGGGTTCCTTGTTCCAGCTTGCCAATGACCATATCGTCCGCCTGACCCACTCCTGCAACCCTTAGCAGACCACATCCTTTTCTGGCAGTAATTTAGCAAGTTTGTAACCACTCAGTGCTCCTGGCATCCATAGTGTCTGGGACTTGGTCAGCAGTCAAACATGAATCATTGCGTGTCCAGCTTCCGGAAAAGGATAGAAGTAGAAGGTTTGACTTTGCCTTAAAATGGCTCACAGCCTCACTGGGGAGCCAAATTATTCGTTTATAAGATCACTGAAAACCCCAGGAAGCCACTGTCAGGGAAGATCTTGGGTTTTTTATTTCACAACCGCTGGGAATTCACTGGATCTGTTAGTTCTCTTGATCAAGGCCTGCTGCTAAGTCGCTTCAGTTGTGTCCGACCCTGTGCGACCCCACAGACAGCAGCCCACCAGGCTCTGCCATCTGTGAGATTCTCCAGGCAAGAACACTGGAGTGGGTTGCCATTTCCTTCTCCAATGCAGGAAAGTGAAACATGACAGTGAAGTCGCTCAGTCGTGTCCGACTCTTTGCAACCCCATGGACTGCAGCCTACCAGGCTCCTCCGTCCATGGGATTTTCCAGGCAAGAGTATGGGAGTGGGTTGCCATTGCCTTCTCTGGATCAAGGGCTACTTTTTTTTATTATTTCCTGGTTTTCCCTATATGTGAGCCTCACCTTCCCATCTGATTATTAACTCCTCAGAGAAAGGGACATCATGTCTAATAGCCACTTTCCCAGGTCCCCATCTCAGCACCTGATATGCAGGTGTGAATGAGTGATCACCACCATGGACAGGCCTTCACCACTGTGTCTTATTGAGACACAACCAGGAGCCTGTTGTGAACGGCTTTTCAGGTTCTGGTCAGTAAAGAAGAGGGAAGGAGGGGTTCTTTCCCATCATAGTGCCTCTCTCTTGCTAAACACACCCTTAGAATCTTCTGCAAGAAAATACTGAGACTCAAATCCAGAAGAGAATCAATTTGAACAAAAGCTACTTGTTACGGCAACTCACTCCAGTATTCTTACCTGGAGAATCTCATGGACAGAGGAGCCTGGCAGGCCACAGTCCATGGGGTCACAAAGAGTCAGACATGACTGAGCAACTGAGCACATTCACACACCTGTTTTCCTACTTCCATTTGGGTACCTCTTAACTGGTTCTTAGTACTGGTTACTGCTTGGTGGTTTATATGGGTGAGAACTACTGGGCTGGCCAAAAAGTTTGTTTGGGTCTTTCTGCAAGATTATACAAAAACTTGAAAGGACTTTTTGGCCCACCCAATATTTCGAGGGAATCTCAAATTATAAGTAAGCTTGTGATGAGAGAAGTGATGCGCTGTCCTTCCTGCCTCCTTCCTTGCTGGCTCCCGGCTTGCTCCCCACATCACCTGCTCCTTCTCGGGATAGTTTTACCAGAACGTTCTCTAGGGTCAACGCTTTAAGGCGTGGGTTTTTCATCCAGTGGGTTGTACTGTCGCCTTCCCGTGTGCGTGTTACAGTCCCAGAGGCTAATGTCTCTTGCCTTTGTTTGTTGATGGTGTGGCCATCTGTAACCTTTATCGAACCCTGGGTGCTTTGAAGTTCAATGTGCAATAAAAAGTTCATTAAAAAAGATGTGGAATCGTGAAAATAAGGTTACAGAAATGTTAACAAAGGATCATTTCCTGCTTCCTGTTACACTTTTAAAAAAATGTATTTCTCTAAGGAATTTATGTCACCATTAAAACTACGGAAGAGTGAAAGGAAGGACAGGCCTGGGTCAGAGAGAGGGTGAGATGCCTGAGGAGCTATCTTGGCGAAGACCCAGCCTGTTGTCTTAATTGAGAACTTAGGGTCTAAGGGGAGAATGGAAGGCAGAAAGATATAGAGACAGATCTCAAATTCTTATGATTAATGGTTTGAACCTGACATTTCTAGTGGCGTGCGTGTATGCTCAGTCATGTCCACTCTGCAATCCCATGGACTGTAGCCCACCAAGCTCCTCTGTCCATGAGATTTCCCAGGCAAGAATACTAGAGTGGGTTGCCATTTCCTCCTCCTAGGGAATCTTTCCGACCCAGGGACTGAACCCACGTCTCCTGCATTGGCAGGTGGATTCTCTGCCACTGAGCCACCGGGGAAGCCCATTTCTAGCAGGGATGGCTCCAGATGGATTGCCACGGCCTCCAGTGGCGCAGGGACTGGGGCTGTATAGGGAGCACTTGGAGTCGCTGGGTTTCACCTTCAGACAGTGAGTGGTGCTGGCTGAGACAGAGAGGCATGGAGCGCCAAGATGGTGAAGAGAGAGAGGTGCACGGGACGCGTAGCAGAGCATCACTAAAGCTGCTCGTGGTCCCCCTGGCGGCTTGTCCATGGCTACACTGGCTTGCTTTCCAGTGGTGACCGTTTTTTTGTGTGTGTGTGTGCCATGTGGCACTGTATGTGGGATCTTAGTTCCTCGACCAGGAATCAAACCTGTATGCCCTGCATTGGAAGCATGGAGTCTTAACCACGGAACCACCAGGGATGTCCCTTCTGAACCCGTGAACTCTGTGAACCTATGAATTCAGTCCCTTCTGAATCTGTGGTGACCTTCTGAAGTGGGCAGAAGGTCAAATTTTGAGCCTCAGGGGGTGTCCCAGGAACCCCAAACACTAAAAGCATGTCAGTGCCTGGCATGGCCTTCAGGTAAGGAAGGCGCCCCTGGCCCGGCCACCGGGGGGCATTTAACAAGGAGGACCGTCCCTTGGGGCTCAGGGTTCTGACTTGATAACGGCCAAGGGCATTTGTACATTTCAGAGGTTGCCCGTCCTCCCCCATTTTGATCTGAGTAGCGGATCTGGGCTTCTCCCCCGACACCACGCAGTCCCCTAGAGGGCCCTGGTTCTTTCATTAAGGGAAGGGCACCCACAGATGATCATTCCCCGTAAATATGCTGCCACTCCCCTAATGACAGATGGGACCCCATCAGCACCTTTGTTTCTTGGCTATACACACACACAGATGCTGGGATAACATACCCTGGGAGCCAAAGCAAAATAAGTAGCTCCCTTGGCTGGGGGCAGGGAAGGTTCCTGTTTCTCATGGACCCTCCTTGCTTGGGCAGTGGACATCCACGTTTTATGCACACCCAGCCCCCGCAGCCTTGCTGGCCTTATTTTGGGGGCCAAATATCCCTAGAGACCCACTTGCTTATATAATCATTGCTGCTGCTACTGCTGCTAAGTCGCTTCAGTCATGTCTGATTCTGTGTGACCCATAGACGGCAGCCCACCAGGCTCCCCCGTCCCTGGGATTCTCCAGGCAGGACACCATTAATGACCATTTAATTACCACTCATATTTAATAGGAAACAATTATGTGACCTGGTGGCTCAGAAGGTAAACAATCTGCCTGCAATGCAAGCGACCCAGATTCGATCCCTGGGTCAGGAAGATCCCTTGGAAGAGGGAATGGCTATCCATGCTGGTATTTTTGCCTGAGGAATCCCATGGACAGAGGAGCCTGGTGGGTTACAGTCCCTGGGGTTGCAAACAGTCAGACACGACTGAGCAACTAACACTCACACTTGACTGTCACTTTTCAGCCAGAGGGCCACTGTGCCTGTACCTGGCAGCCATTAGTCTTGGTGCCAATGATGATGGTGCCATATCCCACCAGCTGAACACAGATACACGTCTCCTAAAGCACACAGCAAGCTCAGTGACACTGCTGCTGACGGTCCAGGCAGGGCCCCACTCACCCTCTCTCTTGTGGCCCGGTTGTGGTTGAGTCTCATGAGTTCTGCAAACCTCTGTTCATAGAGATGAAGCAGCAACACCAGGTACAAGCCTGAATTCAGCAGCTCATTTTGTACCTACGGGTGAACAAGAAAGCCTTTAAGTTCATCTATAAAATATTCATGGTCTCAATCACAGAGTGGAGGATACTAGGCCAACAGGAGACAAGAAATAGGAACAGGAGCCCAAGCCCCAAGGCAAGGCCTGCTCTGGAGGGGGACTGGAGAACAGGCAGAAAGGGACCCGGGGTGGAGGCAGGATAGCCATCCTGGAATCCTTGACTGCCTAGTGGAGCATGCCTGAAGAAGCTGCTGGCCTGGTCCTGGGCTGTGGACACTCGCTGCCATGAGCTGAGTGTCGGGAGAACACAGGGCCAAAGGTCTCAGCTCCCTGCTGGGACCCCATTCTGTGATGTGGGAGAGAGTGTGCCTCATTCAAAGACGGCTCCCGTATCAGTGGGATGTGTCAAGGGCCACAAAGGAGTCGTGAATGGGAAGAAAGAGGCTGGTGGCATATGACCGGGGTGAAGTGTCTCTGATGGTCCTAAAAGGATGGGAAGGGCTTTGGTAGGTGGCTCTGAGGGCCACCTTTGTCTAAAGGCCT
The DNA here is from genome assembly GCA_006408695.1 of Aepyceros melampus. Taxonomy (NCBI): domain Eukaryota; kingdom Metazoa; phylum Chordata; class Mammalia; order Artiodactyla; family Bovidae; genus Aepyceros; species Aepyceros melampus. Next base: position 266,512 of record SJXQ01007243.1, read on the forward strand.
GAATGGCAGCACACACATGAGGGGGCAGAGTGTTTGTTGGGTAAAATTCTCTACTCACTAGTATAGCTGGAGCATATGGGGAAGGTGCTGGTTTTGAATTTTTTTAAAAATCTTGTCACGGGCTGGGGAGATGGTGCGGTGGGACCATATGAGGCAGAATGGAGGCAAATGGACATCATGGTATATGTACACGCGCAGCTGCTGGCCGCTGAGAAGAGTCAGCAGGATGAGACTGTGACTCAGGAAGGCAGACGGGTCTGTTGGAGAATCTGCGACACAGGTGCCATGGCGGGAATGTTTTACGTTCCTAGATCCCTCATTTGCTCAGGCGAGGGGCCTCAGGCCTTAGTTCTCTAAGTTTCCCTCTTCACAACTGGGCTTGGTGATGGTTGCACCTAGGGGCTCCCCGACTCCCCACCCTCCCCGGCTGCCCTATTGTCATCTAAGGCCCAGAGAGCATGTGCTCGGTGGGGCCTCGGATGGCACGTGAACCTCAAGTCTTCGGCGCATGCTCTTTCTCACGTGGTCTGTTGGCTTGTTTTTGTGTGTCTGTTTCTTTTGAAAATCTTTATTTAGCTGAAAATCTTTATTTAGTTGCAACACTCAGAATCTTTGATCTTTAGTTGGGGCATGTGGGATCTTTAGCTGCACATGCAAACTCTTAGTTGCAGGAGGTGGGAACTAGTTCCCTCACAGGGATCGGAGCCGGACCCCCTGCACCGGGAGCATGGGGTCTCAGCCTCTGCACCACCAGGGAAGTCCCTTTGTGTCTCTGCTGTGAAATCTCCTCTGCCACTTTCCACCTTTCCAAGGCTGTGTCCATGACTTCCTTTACCACCGTCACAAGGTCACCTCCTTGCAGAAGCCTTCCCGATGAAACTCATTTGTTCCAGGCATCCCTCCCCGAGTCCTAAGCCTTCGTCTTTGCTGTGTATGCTGCGTCGTGCACTGGCGAATGTCTTTGCTTTTTCTCGGTGGGTGGGTGCTGGTGTATTTTTCTCACTGGTGCTGACCACACTGGGAGGTTCCTCTAGGGAAGAGCTGACCCCCCGAGTGACCGTGGCGCCTCTGTCCTCGGCTCCTTTGTCGGTCCGTCTTGCAGAGCCTCGCCCTGTGGACCTGCCTCGACCTTCAATAAATTACCAGATTTGTGACGACTCCTCCCCGTCTGCTGCTTTATCCCCCCATCTGTCCTCGGGTCAGATCTCCAGGGTGGGAGGATCAGGGATGGGCCAGACGATGCTCAGGAAACCCCAGGGGACTAGAAGCCCCGGCAGAGGGCATGGCCCTTGACATCACCCTTGGGAAAGGTCGAAACCGTGACTGCTTTCCCAGGAGAACTGAAGCTCGGCCTTGACACAGTAGCATCTCAGCACCTCCTCCTTCCTTTCCCCCCGGGGCCTGAGCGGCTTCATAGGCCCGGTGTCTTGTTCCCATCCCATGGAGGGCAGCGCAGGAAGCCAGCACAGAGCACACCCCTTCCAGGATGGATCAGCTGCCAGAAAAGGTGCTCAAGCTAAGCAGAGATCCTTGTGCTCTTCCCTTCTGCATCGGGGCCAGCTCTGAATCTTGATGACCACTGGCCTCAAGGTCACTGCTTGAGCCCCCTCCTGCCCTACAGACCTGCCTTCAAAGACTTCAGCCAACAGTCCTTAGCGGTTAGCCTATTTTTGCCTTTCTCTTCTGACCTTGGCCTAGAACAGGCAGAGAGGAGACGGCTCACTTCTCTTTTTTCTGTGTTAAAACCCTCCTGCCACCTTCCCCAGGAGTCGGTGCTTCCTTCGCCATCTGTCTCAGGAGCCACCACCTCTGGGAAGCCTTCCCCGACTACCTACCACACAGACCAAGGCTTGTCCCTCCTTGACTTTTCCAAGTCGGGGGGCCTCCCATGAGCTGTCGATGGCTCTCTCCTGAGTGCTTGCTTCACCAGGAAGACTTTCTGCTCCCAGACACTCCGATGCATAATGGCAAATCAATCAGCTAGAAAATGGCTTGGAACTATCAGGTTTGTCAAAGCGTGCAGGGAAATCATTTACTTTTTATGACTCCATAAGACCTGGAGGCATGCAGATGGGAAAATATCCACTAATGTTTTCTGCAGATCATTTGAAAAGTCACTTCCAGCAGATTGTGTCTCTTCTCTGGTCTGTGGGAGGGAACCTGTCACTCGGTGCCATAAATCTCGCTGGCCCAGCTCCTTTATGTGTGCCCTTTGCAGAGCCTGTGATGTTGGACAAAAGGGGCCGGGTGGGCCAATCAGTACAGACATTTCACAGTCAGCTTGGAGTCATCCTTTTTACCCTAAGCCACAAGTGGGAGGCGTTTGTTATCAGAGAGTTCCATCCGTCGTGTTTGGTTGGTAAAGGCAGGATGAGCTAATTTTTGGAGCATTATTTATTGGAGTTGCTCCCGACCTGACCCTCCTTGGCCCGTATGCATCACACTTTGCTGCCCACGTGCAACAGCAGAGATGGGGGTGGGAAGGCACGTGAAGCAGTGGGTAGGAGCTCAGGGGGGCACTCCACCCACCTACCAGATGTTTTTCTTCCTTTTCTCCTGCCCTTTTATTTTGTTCAAATCCATTTCGGCAGAGAGATTTGTTATGGATGGAAATTCTCAATGTAATCTGCTCGAAGAAAGAGAGCCTGGCTAAGAGTTCTAGCAAGTCTTCAAATATGCTCCAAGGATGCTCCCGGTGTGAGGGGGATTAGGTGACTACGTGTGTCCAGGGACATCTGTCCACGGCCGAGAAGGAGCACGGTCAGGACTGTGCTTCCAAGCAATGACAGCCAGAGGCCCCCTGAGCCCCTCCTGTGTGGCAGGGGCCAGGATGGCAGGGGCACTTCTTCATCATACAGGGAGCCTGGGACCTCAGAATGGGCAGCCTGGGACCACCATGCCCTGTGACATTGGGCAAAGACTTTTAACTGTGCATGGAGAAGGGGACTCCATTTATCAGTGGGGAGAATTGTAGCCTCTGCTCTGCCTCGTTTCCTCAATGTGATGACAAAATGAGCTAATACGAGTGGACATGGTGTTTTGCAAAACAGAAAACATCCTGCAAGAGACAAGCACTAAAGCTGGGATTCGGGGCAAGGACCACATGTGCCTTGCCTGCCCCTTTGCTCCTAGTGCCCGGCCCATGCCTGGAATATGATTGCTCAGTAAATACCTGCATGGATCAAAGAATGAGGGGGAAAGTGTATAATTTTGGGTTAGTGATGACTTTTGACTCTTGTGGTCCCAACTTTAACACGTGTCAGAATTACTGAAAGGGCCTTTTAAATGCAGTTCCTGGACACCCCCTTTTCCCAAATGCTGATTCAGTAGGTCTGGGTGGGGCCCAAGAATGTGCATTTCTAACAAATTCCCAAATGATGCTGTGGGCCCTGGTTTGGCAACCACCCATCTTTGAGAGCCCCTGCTCTCAGCTAAGGATTAACAGTTGGTAGCCAGTAAGCAGAATCTGGCCTGTGGATGTGCCCTGGTTGAAAGGAAGGACGGTAGGAAAGAAGGAAGGATGTAACCACCTTCCGCTGGAGGGAGTATTCACTGCCTTGCCATAGTCGCCACCACTCCCAGTGGATGGCACTTGGGAGATTCTGAGCAGCTGTTAACCTGCCTGGTCTCTATGGCATTTGAGTGTACAATCTCTGACCTCGGCTTTTCTTAAACTTCTTTTCTCATGGTCCATTTTGGAACCTGGACTGTTCCTTGAGCTCTACCTGTTGCCATCCAGGAGCTCTTCCTTTCGCTTAGAAACCCAATCAACCGACCCATCAATCAATCATGAGTCCCACCTCCAGGCTCAAGAGCGTGTGTGCGCACACATACACTCACGACTATGTGGAGTTGCTTCACGGGCAACACTGCAGGGAGGTGGGCAGTGGGCTTAATTGCCAGGCACCTTTGAGTAAGGGCGGGAACAAATTGATGCCAACCCCGGCAGGCCAATCAATGGACTGCCTGATGCCCACAGCCCAGGGTGCTTTGTTCAGGTCCTGGTCTCCCCTCCACCCCCTCCAGCTGCTTTAGCTTCATGGGGCCACTCCCCAGACAGCCTATAGGAGTTCCTAATCTAGCCACCTGGAGCCTGGTAAGAAGCCCTGACCCTATGGTGACCACCCAATGTCCAAAACAAAAGGAGGGAAAATTGGATTTCAGTGCCCTGTTAGAGGTCATGGTTAGCATTCCTGCTGGCCCTACTCAGGTGCATTGAACCACACCAGGGAAACTCACACTAATCCAAGCCCCTCAGAGAATACTGACAGTGCTGGCTGGGCACCTACTGGGCAAGTCCATCTGTGGACAGATGCTAAGTGAGTTATCTTAAAGGGCTTTGTCCTCAAAAGCCTGTGTGTGGAGGGCTCACTGTTTTTCCTCTCTGGTCTTTTCTTGGCTGTGCTGGGTCTTAGTGGGGGCACACGGGATCTCTGATCTTCACTGAAGCATGTGAGATGTAGTTCCCTGACCAGGGATCGAAGCGGGGATCCCTGCATTGAGAGCACCAAGTCTTAGCGCCAGGGAAGTCCCTCCTCACTGTCTTTATGCTGCTGCTGCTGCTGCTGCTGAGTCGCTTCAGTCGTGTCCGACTCTGTGCGACCCCATAGACGGCAGCCCACCAGGCTCCCCCGTCCCTGGGATTCTCCAGGCAAGAACACTGGAGTGGGTTGCTATTTCCTTCTAAACGACAGTTACTCCCATCTTCATCCAGGGAGAGCTTCTGAACTTATGGAAGCACACTTCCCCAGTGCCTCCAGTTTAACTCAGACTGTTAGCAAACAGACACTATTAAATTCACCACCAACCATCAGAACAGTCGGAACTGCCGTAAAAGTGTGAGCCCTCAGCTGCTTTCCATCCGCAGATAAATATTGCACGTTGGTTCTTAGGACCTTTGTTCTCCCACCAGGGTGAGTCTGTCAATCTAGTTTCTCCCTGTGATTATAATGAAGGGCATTTGCAAAAGGCTTTGATGGCCTGTCAAGCTCTCCTCGAAACTAATTTCAACTCTTTTCTGCTTCCATGTCGTGTAATTAGTGTGCTGGGTATTTTCCATCTTCCCCTCCAGCTCCATTTTTCACCCTGCTCTGCGGCCGAGAAGCTGATCTCTATGGATTGCTTTTACTTGGCCCCCTTGTCCTCTGGCTCCCCATTGTGTTCAGCCATTGGGAGGCCTTGGGAGGAGACCAGAGGCAAGGAGGAGAGAGGCTGGGGTAGTTTACCCCCCGGTTCCCTCTCTGCAGGGCAGTGGGGTGGCCGTGGCAGCTTTCCCCTACTCACAGGCTGGTGGTGACTCTCTCCTGGAGCCATAACCCAGGATTTAAAAGGGTAACTATAGGACTGCCCAAACTCAGGGGAACCATTGTGACTCTGTTGTGCTTTTTGCACAAAAAAGGTCTGGATATAGACTAGGGCTTCCCTGGTGGCTCAGCAGTCAAGAGTCTACCTGCAGTCCAGGAGACACAGGAGACGCGGGTTATCAGGTTCAATTCCTGGGTCGGGAAGATCTGGAGGAGGGCATGGCAACCCACTCCAGTGTTCCTGCCTGGAGAATGCTATGGACAGAGGAGCCTGGTGGGCTATGGTCCATAGGGTCTGAAAGAATCAGACACAACTGAAGCGACTTGGCATGCACACATCGACAGGCCAGTGATCTGAAAGCCGAAGTGACTCCTCTGAAGAGTGACATTTCAGTTGCTAACAATGATTTTATGGTTTTTACATTATGGCCTTTACAGTTGTGGTTATTAATCATTTTTTTCCTAATTGCATGATGAGGGAGGTCAGTCTTGAATTATAATGGTAACGATGGGCTATTTTCATTTGAGATAAATATCTATTGACTGCTTATTGTTTGTCAGCCATCATCCAGATCAGTGCTACCCAACAGAAATACAATGTGAGCCACCAATGCAAACCACACACGTAGCCTGCAAATTTCTGGGAGCCACAATAAAGAAGTATAGAAAGAAGCTGGCGAAATTATTAATAATTTTAATAATGTATTTTATGTGATATGATATGTTTTAAATATCATTTGTGCTGTGATATGGGCTTCCCTGGTGGCTCAGTCAGTAAAGAATCTGCCTGCAATGCGGGAGACTTGCGTTTGATCCTTGGGTTGGGAAGATCCCCTGGGGAAGAGAAGGGCAACCCATTCTAGCATTCTTGCCTGGAGAATCCCATGGACAGAGGAACCTGGCAGGCTACAGTCTATGGTGTTGCAAAGAGTCAGACACAAATGAGCAACTAACTATTTATTTTAAACTATAATATATTTATGTGATTTTTTTTTTTTAAGAGTGAAAGTGAAGCTGCTCAATCATGTCCAGCTCTTTGTGATCCCACAGACCGTAGTCTACCAGGCTTCTCCGTCCATGGGATTTTCACGCTTCATTTTGGACTGAGCCTTTGATTTGGTGTGTAACACAGCACACCTGGACTGGAAGTAACCACTTGTTTGTGAGCTGGCCGTGTCTTGTGGCTTCCATGTTGGGCAGCATAGCTCTAAGCAGAAGTGTTTGCCTGAGACATGGGCAATGAACTATTATTCCAGGAATAAATCACCTTCCCACATAAAGCTAACTCTTTCACAGTACTAGAATTGTAATCCAATAGCCCAGGAGAGTTAATTCACGAGACGGTTTTTTTGGTTTTTTTTTTTTAACATACAATAGGGAAATTCCCTGGTTGTCCTGTACTTAGAACTAATTGCTTTCACTGCCAAGGACACAGGTTCAATCCCTGGTTGGGTGCAGCCAAAAAAAAAAAAAAAAAAAGCACAGAGTAAACAGGTAAAGGGTAAATGGTGTTTACATGTTTTTAAACCCTGAGCAAAGCTGTTCCTCATTACCCCCCCCCCCAAGATTACTTGATATATAAACTGGGGACTATGTCTCGAAGACCTTGATTTTTTTTCTCTTGTGGGTATTCAACTTCAATCGTTTCAGCGAATCTGGGTGTGGAGCTTGCCAAACTTTTCCTGTGTCTGTGTGTCTAGCCAGGCATTGCAGCTTCCTACTTTGTCCCTGACAGTGGTGGGACCTCAGCAGTGGGACTAAGCCTTCTAAGCCTCCAGTGGTCCAATTTGGGAACAGACTTTCTCAGAGAACGAGCTGACTTGGGAGCCTGACACAAGACTTCTGCACCCCACCTCCACTACCATTCCTGGTATCAGAGAAAGAGTTCCTTCCTGCCTTATACCTCTACCCACTGTGGACGCAGCATGGGTAGGAGGTTCTCTTACCCGGGACTGCTGGTGCTTCTGGTAGAACTCAGTCACATTGAAATCATCCAGGTCGACCAGTAGGCTTTGCTTACACATCTCACAGGTCTTTACAGCACCAAGATCTGCTCCTTAAAATGAGACAATTTTGTTACATGTAACCCTTTTGGTGTTGACATTTTGAGAGCGAATTTGTAGGTGTTAGGAATTCTGAGTTTCAGTGGCCTTTTTATAGTGGGTCATCTTCTGTAGAAAATGACCTTGAACCTGAGAGCTGAAATTTCCTTTGTCATTGTTTTCATTATTATGCAAGCTTCCCATGAGTGAAATTCCCGTGACTTTTAAATAACAGGTCTTGCTCTCTGTTTAAATATAAACACACAGGTTCATAAAATTGGAATTACTACGTGGAGGCTGAGAGTCTGTAACACAAGTGTTTGCCAGAAGCGTGAACACTGGGTCTATGTCATTGATGTTTTTCCTGGTAGATCTAACACAAGTCCAAGCAAATAAATTAGTAAGGACCAAACTGATGGCAGAAGCTATCCTCGATCTATGGCTTAAAAATCTGCCTTTAACTTCTGCCCATGTCACTCCCCGATTGAGAAAAGTGAGGGGCCCCAGGCCCATGTGTGGGCTGTGGTATAGCAATATCTGGGTCGAGCACTTGAGCCTGAGCTCAGCCTCATTTGGGAAAAGAAACAGGAGAAGGCTTCCTTTGTTCCTGGTTTGTTGTTGTTGATTTTTTGCTTTGTTTTTTCATATATTTATTTATTTGACTGTGCCAGGTCTTAGTTGTGGCATAAGAATTCTTAGTTGTGGCACATGGGATCTAGTTCCCTGACCTGGGCCCCCTTGCATTGGGAGTACAGAGTCTTAGCCACTGGCCCACCAGGGAAGTCCTCCTGTTACTTTTGTTTTTTAATGTGAATTCTAGATCAGCACACTTCCCCCCCTTTATCCTATTCCTCAGTGCAAAGTGGAAGATGCAGATCCATGGTTGTTATGTCTAAGCAAACGTGACGCCATCTGTCCTTTCCCCTGGTGTAGGTGCTGCGTTTTGGTTAATGATGTACCGGTGTTTGTTTTATGCTTTAGAAAACAGAGGACTGGGCATTCCTTGGTGGTCCAGTGGTTAGGACTCTATGCTTCCAATGCAGTGGGCCCAGGTTTGATCCCTGGTTGGGAAACTAAGGTCCCAAAAGCCACCAGGCATGACCAGAAAAAAAAAAAAGAATACAGAAGACTAATCAATTACTTGAATTTATTTGGTAAAGATAGGGTTTGTAGTTTTACAACCCAGATCTACTTTTCCCCAGTGATACAAAGAGGTAGTAAATAATAGAGACTTTCAAAAGATAAGGATGAACACTGATCCCTCATCTGCATTTTGATGACTTGATTTTATTTTTTTAGCAACATTCTGTAATACTTAAGGGTATGGATCATCCCATGTGTCCTCCAGTCTAATCCTACCTAGCACACCCAGGCCAGAATTGGCATTTACAAGCATTTAGCAGCACTTTCATCAGACATCTCATGAGTAATTTTTTCTGTTCTAGATGTTTAATTGGCCCACATTTCTAGCAAGATAAAGCATTGCACGGCAGGGTCATTAGCTGCTGAGACCCACTTGTTCTCTGCTCTCTGAAGGGCTAGGGTCTCTGCTCACTGCGCAAAGATGCATTTAAGCAACTCGGGCTGCGGTCCCTACTATTATCCTGCAGATGTGGAGAAAGGGCCTTGGGGAGAGAAGAGTTAACTGGTTCATCCCGAGTGTTCATTCCCTGATTCAATGGTGTGCTCTGCTTGGTGAGGGGGCCTGGCCACAACCCATGGGGACAGGGTCAAGTTCTAGGTCTCCTGGGTCGTCTAGCACAACCAAGGAGGACAGCATGGAGGAGAGAAACAGCCTCTGGCTCTAGGGTAATAGTTTGCAGAGATGGGGACTCTGAAAGACATAGCAGGTCTTTTCAAAGTTAACTCTTTGCATTGGCATCCCTTTTTTTTTTTTTTTTGTTCAAGTTGCTCTTGTTCATAAATATTTTAGACAAACCTCTTGTTCTCTGCCAAGAAAACTACAGCCGACCTAGTGACGTGGCTATATTTAGGTTATAACCTCCCCAGGGCGTTGGGAATGGGGACTTCACACCCAGTTACAAGCTCTGTTAAAGACAGAGCTGCCGAAATGAGCACAATGGGAATCTATCTAATGTGGGGCTCGAAAAATTAGATTGGTATGCTTTTCCTTCCCCTGTTCCAGAAAGGCAGCTTGGCTCAGTTTCTGGGTGTCAAACCTCTCCTCACCTCCTACCCTCTCTCACAAGTGAAAGGAAGCAGGTCTTGCTGGGGGTCTACCAGCTGTCCTGACTGCTGGGTGCTTGCTGAGGTCCAGCCATGGGCCTATTTGTAGTTCCTTCCTTCCTAAGAGGTAATCTTAATATCTCTGCTCAGGCTTCAAGCAGAAGTTGAATTTAATAGCTCATTCCAGGATTTATCCCTAAGCCTTGAAGAAAAACAAACAAACAAACAAAAAACCAAAACTAACTCCTTTCCCTCTTCCCTCCCATAATTTGAAAGCAGCGTTAGTCCTGATCCTGTCTGTCATGGGCCTGGCAGCAGGAGCCCTGGGCCAGTGCCCCCCTTTTCCCTGTTGTCGGGGCTCGCGGGTCCTGCACGGCGGTGCCTCGTGTTAATTACATATCGCGGCACGTATGTCCTTCCGCCTTCCCCACCTACCTGATGTTATTTTCACTTTCAGCCATTTTTTCAGGCACTCCTGATGAACAAACTGCAGGCTTCCCACACAGCCACACGGCTCCAGGAGAGGGTTGGTGGGGGAACCCCCGGCTATCTGACAGATGCGACACAAGTCTCCTTCCTCCTCGGAATCCTCCTCCAGGAGACTAAAAGGAAAACAAGCACTCGTCACCAGGAGTCTGCACGTCGGCA
>SJXQ01007243.1:276976-295722 GCA_006408695.1 Aepyceros melampus
CTGGATCACTGCTGCGCCTTCCTGGGGCTCAGCCACCGCTCCCTCCGACCCTGCCGCACGGTTACTGATAATAAGTGCATGGATTCTTGTCAGGCTTCTTCGCAGTTACCAATGGGTGCGAGCTCACCAGGAGAACCCAGCGCTCCTATCACACAGCTAGAGACTGGGAAAGGACTCCAGAGGGAAACGCAGCCAGAGGCTAGGGGCCCCTCTCCACACCTCGGCCACTGTGGGGTTTAGCGGGTGCGGTGTGTTAGTGAGTGTTGGGTGGGGGTGAGCGAGGGGGGATTTGTGGTCAGCAGGCCTGGGTTTGAGGCTTCCTTGAGCTTGATGACATGCTGCTGTAGCTTCCCAGGTCTCTGTTTCCTCAAGCGTAAGGCCGTGAGGATAATCTGGCAACTGCCACCTACTTACAAGGGGGTGGGGCAGCCTGGGTGCTGGCGATGGGGACGAGGCGCATGGGAGCCTGCCGAGCAGCGGCAGGTGCAGACGCTCAGGAGATGCTGCTTGGGATGAATGACGAACCAGTGACCTTGGGCCTGAGCTCACAGTACCCTTGCCACTGAATTAGGCCGACATCCCAGAGTATAAGCTGCTGGTATGTGATGAAGATGGAATCAATGAAAGTGTAAGGAAACATATTTGTATCTCATAAACAGTAAGTCAGGAATAGCTGGTAGATATTTCTGTAGGGAGGCTTTTGAGAAGCCTAAGACTATTTTTTTGTGCTTTAGAGTCTTCATGGGCCTGGGGACTGTCCGGTCAAGGAAAGGAAGATTGGCTGGAGATGAAAATCAACAGAGAGGAAGAAATAGCCATTGCTCTGGATATAGGAGAGTACGCTCAGTTTCTTAAGAGAATTTTCTCCCCAAGAAAGGGAAGTTCAATGAAAAGGAACAGAATTATACTTTCTCGTGATAGTCACCAACAAAAGAAGAAATATGCCATGTTTATCAAAAAAAAGACTCCCCCAGATAATCTATAGATTCAATGCAATTCCAATGAAAATCCCAACAAGCTGATGCTTAAATGTTTGTATAGTGAAAGATTCTTATGGAAGAAAATGGAGAGGGAGGCTTTGCTCTGATAAATTCATAAAGCTGCAGTCATTGAGATGATGTTCTTTAGGGAAAAACAACAAGGCCCATAGGACAGAACAGGGATCCCTGAAACAAACTTACACACTTATGTCATATGACAGATGGGGCTCCGCAGGGGGAGGATCCTGGGCATTCAAAATGCACACCTCACACCACACATTAGATGTCACACTTAAGTCCAAAATTCACTTCACGTTAAGCCCTAAGTATGCAAAGCAAAACTGTAGAGATTTTGGAAAAGAGGAGGAAGAATGTCATAATGACCCCAGGTTACAAAGGATTTCTTAATTAAGACAGCAAGGTACAAATCACAGTCCAAACAGAAGATGGATACAATTGACTACATTAAAATTAAGAATTCATTTTCCTTAAGAAAACATCAAGAAAGAGGAGATACCAACTCTCAATACAAATTGAGAAAAGATATGTCAAAAATATAACTGTCAAAGGATCAGATTAGTTGCCAGAATATATAACGGGATATATATATATATATATATATATATATATAAAATTAAGAATTCATTTTCCTTAAGAAAACATCAAGAAAGAGGAGATACCAACTCTCAATACAAATTGAGAAAAGATATGTCAAAAATATAACTGTCAAAGGATCAGATTAGTTGCCAGAATATATAACGGGATATATATATATATATATATATATATATGAAGGATTCTTAACATAAAAGAAAAATATTCTAAAAGAAAAATGGGCAGAAGACATAGGTAAGCATTTTATGAAAGAAGAAAGACCAATGGCTGTTTAACATTTAAAAGAGTCAAGAGGGACTTCCCTGGTGGTCCAGTAGTTGACTCATCTTGCAGGGAGCACAGGTTCAGTCCCTGGTGGGGAAGATCCCCTCCTGGAGGAAGAAATGGCAAGCCACTCCATATTACTGTCTGGAGAATCCCATGGACAGAGGGGCCTAGCAGGCTTCAGTCCATGGAGTTGCAAAGAGTCAGACACGACTGAAGCGACTCAGCACGCACTGTGCTAAGGGTAACAATCACTGAGAGAGCACACATCGTGCACATCACTGTGCACGTCGTTGAGACAGTGCGTTAACTCGCACAGTGGAAGCTGTGCTACCCGCCAGCCCAGCAAGCCCACTCTTACATGTATATCCCGGAGGACCCTTCACATGTACGCCGGGCGACATCTACAAGCCTGATTGTGCAGCACCGTGTACAGAGAACAGTAGAGGACGCAAACGTCCATTGACTTGTGGTATATTTCTAGGACGAAGTAGTCTGCAGTGGTGAAAGCAAACGCATTAAAGCCTGAAAATATCAACCAGGATGCATCTGCCTAATGATATAAGTGAGAAAAGCAAGTCACAGAAGAACGGCTATTCCATTTCTATAGAGTTCAAAAATAATAGTAACATTTCTACAGAATTCAAAAATACACACAGTGTGTTGTTTAGGAATGCGTATACTCATATGGTGAAGCCATAAGGCAAAAGACTTCCAACAGCAACAACATAAAAAGCAAAGGAGTTATAAATTCAATGCAAGAATGGTTTCTAGGGGCAGTCAGATTTGACTGAGCACCTAACACACACACACACACACACACACACACACACACACACATACATATACGGGATGTTAGGAAGGAGGAGATGAAGGGAGAACAGGAGGAGGTAGGGTGGGTGAGGGGCTCACAAGCTCCAGTGAGTTCCTGTCTGCAGGAAGGTGCCTAGGTTTTGTTCCAATTCTCTAGATGTGTGCAGATGTTATATACTTATTTGTATGTATCTAACTAGTACTTTGGCCACCTCGTGAGAAGAGTTGACTCACTGGAAAAGACTCTGATGCTGGGAGGAATTGGGGGCAGGAGGAGAAGGGGACGACCGAGGATGAGATGGCTGGATGGCATCACGGACTCGATGGACGTGAGTCTGAGTGAATCCGGGAGATGGTGATGGACAGGGAGGCCTGGCGTACTGCGATTCATGGGGTCGCAAAGAGTCGGACACGACTGAGCGACTGAACTGAACTAGTCAAGGAAAAAGTTTAAAGAGTGTAAGTGGCATTGAGAAACGGGCTTGAAATCTTAAAATAAGGCATATTATAAAATATGACCATGTCTGCCCAAAACTGCATTTATATGCAAAGACCAAAGACTGGAAACAAAGTTTTTCACAGTGCTTTTCTCTGGATTATAGGGTTATTGGTGATTTTTCTTTTAAGTTTGTATTTTTAATATTTTCTAAAATGAATGTTTTTCAAATAATTAGAATGGCATAAGGTTTATTATATACAGAAAAAGACAGTATCTGATAAACACAGTACACAAATAATAGCTGTTTAATGCATTACTACAGCTAGATGGAGATGCATTTTTAACAGAAGTCCTTTTTCACCCAAAGGCATTGCTTTGGGATGATGGAAATCCAGACCCCTGACAAGTGGGTTTAAAAATGTGTTTTGGGGTAGGTGAGGATGGATTGGTGCTGAGACCTTTTGGCCCTTAACCCTGGGTCAGTCTTTTGGTAGTTTGATAAAAAAAAAAAAAGTGCCACTAACAAGGAAGTTAACTTCATCCCTGCAGTTGGAGAATAGCTATAGGAGTGTGTGTGCATTCTAAGTCTTAAGTCTTATCTTTTCCTCCTTTTTGCATTCAACTTCACTGCCATGGAATTTTCTCACTTGCAAATGAATACTAATAAGTTAATGGCCCAGTGAGCCATACTAACACACAAGAAAGAGGGCTTGCCTTCAAAGAACCACTTTCCAGATCAGTAAGCCAACATCAGGGCATGGTAACCCCTAGGAGGAGTGAAATGGTCAAATCCTGACATGATGCTTTAAAAAGTATCACATTTCATAGTTGTGAAATATCCCCAAATCATCTCACAAGAAAGGAGAGATGGAGAGATCAAAGAAAAGAGCAATTCAAAAAAGATCTGATTTCTCTCTTTCTCATGTAGAGAAACAGCACAGAAAATGGAAGCAGTGGTCACCCCAGTGTGGCCCTTCAGAGAACTGAGGTAACTATGGTAACTGTTGGAGACTGGCCTTGTAGTTTGGAAGATTCAAATTCTAGAACTGTTGGTTGGATTTGCCCAGAGTCCCATGGGGGAGAGCTGGTGAACTTCAAGTGCTGAGTGGCTCCTTCTCTGGGGAGATAGCAACCCTTTCGTAAAAATCTCTAATTGCTGGGAGTGAGGGGGTGGGTAAGGGCAAGCCATATGTAACAGTCAAAAACCCTTGGGGCCTCCCTGGCTGTCCAGTGGTTAGGACTTGTGCCTCCACTGCAGGCAGCATGGGTTCAATCCCTGGTCAGGAAAGTAAGTTACTGCAAGATATGCAGTGCAGCCAAAAGACGTTCCATCTGGCCAACTTGCCTTTCGTACAGTTATAGCATGCAAGGAAAAAGACACTTTGGGAATACTGAAGACACTGGGCTGGAACACGGGGTGTTTCTTTGTAAAGATATATATTTTTAAAAGCAACAAAACAGACAATTTTCTTGAAAGAAGCAATCATTAAAATGTCAAGGAAGGGCTTACCTGTGATTTAAAATCCCATGAACCTTTTTAGGAAAGCACTGCTTTTTGCTATTCAAGAAATGGAATTTTAAAAACATAGACGCACATTCATATATTTATGAAAACCCCTCACCTTTCTTGTATTTTCTTGAGTTTCTCAGGATCCGTCTTCATTTCAGGGGCTCCCTTTGCATTGGTAAAGCCAGAGAACTCCATTCTGCTCCCATTCTCATTTTGGTTTGGGAGCTCAGACACTGCAAAGAACATAAAAGGTCTGTTTTCTTGCAGAGACTGCGCCACGTGCAAGTGGGCTTGTACATTCATTCCTGATGGGGAGGAGCTAGAAGACTCCATCAAGGACAAGTGGCCCTGAGGATTCGGCAAGAGATGCTCTGTATATAATGGAGCCTCCTGAGATGGGCTTGTTGAAGTAACATCTTCTGCTCCCCTGATGTCAAGTCATGTGCACTGTCTACTGGAAGGTAACTGCAATTTTCAGCACCAGCAAGTAGATTCCTGTTTCTAATGGGGGACAGTGGTTGACGACTGTTAAACCTGGAACTTCCCTCCAAGTCTGAACTGGGAACTAAGGTAGATGATGGGGGCAGGTCTGCCAGAGTATCATCTCTCAGAGTGAAATGGGTGACTGATCCAAGCATGTTATGGGACGAATTCACTGATGATCCTGGAGTCGTTGGTCTACCAGCAAGGAAAGAATCAAGAGGGTTACTAGACTCACTTAAATAGGCGTGCCAGTCTCTTTCATAAGCACAGGTTCCAGGCCTCTCTTCCATAGAGGTGCCATCACGGGATTCATTTTCAGCATTGATGTCATCCTTCAGGCTGGGTTCGGATTGAGTGTCCCACGAATGAGAGGCCTTTTTCTCACTTTCACAGTCACGGCTGTCTTTCCCTTTAATAGATCCCCCATCAGACAGCCCAGGGTCTTGGGACATCCTTTGCCCGACAGAAGACTGCTGCATCGCTGGCTCCATTGCATTGCTAATTCTTAAGGAGCCATGGCTGTCCTCACTTCTCCTTATAGAATGTGCTCTGCAGTGTGCAGGATTTTCTTCAGAATTTTTATTTTTGGCCTGAGTGGCCAGTGTCCCAAGGAATCTACTTCTCTTATGACTGGAAGGGGAACAGGGCGGGTGCATGCCAGCCATCAAAAGCTCTTCCTCCATGTGGGTTTCCTCTTCTGTGTCGTCATGGTCACTTCCAGGGTTTGAGGATAAAATGGAATAGAAGTCTTCATCTCTGAACCGAAACATGGTTCTTCTCGGCCCTCCCAGGGTGCTGGCTGCAAGTGGTGGCCCCGAGGGCTCATCCAGCTCTCGGGGACTGTGTGTTCCTCGGAAGGCCTGGGGTAGGGCTGAGTGTGGCTCGCTCCGGGAGCGCGCGCTTGGGTTTCTGGCTCGTTCAGTGGGGGTGTTTTCCATCGCCATTATTACTGGTGGGGATGGGACCAAGCGTCTCCTCCTCGAGTGGGCCTCTTCAGCTTGGTGTCACTTGCCCATGTTGGATGTTCTTGTTGAACTATTTGATCTGCATTGAGAAAAGACAAGCTTAATCATTTTACCATAAGTGCTCGCGGATGCAAGACCTCTTAATATCGAGTGAGAGAGTCCTATAAGGCAACCAACAAGCCCTGGAGAGGAAAACGGGCATGGTTAAAGTGGCTGGAGGTACTGAAAGTGTCCAGGAGAGTCAGCCTCGGTTTAAAAGTAAAGTGTGAGTCACTCAGTCGTGTCTGACTCTTTGTGATCCCATGGACTGTAGCCCACCAGGCTCCTCTGTCCATGGCCTCAGTTTACCACCCACAAATTCTGTTTTGCATACTTGTGGAGCTCAGGTTGGTCCTGGGGCAGCGGAGTGACCCTGAGGATACAGATCTTTTCTGCAGAAGTTCTTGGAAGACTGTCTAGCCCCCACATCAGTCAGGGCTGATGATGAGTAAAACCTCTCATTCAATATGCAAATGATTTTCATATTCATACCTGTATTTGTTGAGAAGGAAAACCAGCACTCCAGGAATGACTATTACAGAAACTACCAGCACTGTCCCATCCCAACTCATTCAACACACATTCATACTCCTGCTTCACATGCTGCTTCACAGAACCTTAAGAAATGCACGGTCCACTGTGGCAGACTGGAGGAAGGCTCTAGAAACTGGTGTCCCATTAAGTTGATGATTGTGGTTATGTTTACTATTCCGTGCAGATAAAAATCATAACTCTCTCATGAAATCATGATCTCCCCTTTGTCACTAGCCCCTAATCAGTTTGTGATCTCTGGCTATGATAGAATTCCTCTCCATTGTCCCCTGAATCTAAAGTATAGGGAGATGTAGAAAGAAGAGAGAGGGTGAGTGCCCAAATGGGTGGAATCCTCTGAGGGTGAAATGGTTTGGTCAAAATTTACCTTGTAAAATTAATGAATAAGCACAACTTATTGAGGACAGCATGCTAACTGTGCTATATACAATAGGAAGTCCCATACTTGCCAAGACCCTATTTCCAGTAAGTGATGGAGTGAACATTTGAATTCAGGTCTGCCTGATGCTGCAGTTTGTCTCCATAACCACTACCCTGCATTGCTCCTGAAGAAACAATTTCCTTGTGAAAATAAGAATCTATTTCATTCATCACGTGTGAACTGCTGAGCGTTTTTACCCTCGTAGTGTGGATAGAACACTTCCCCGATTCCACTCACCTGTGTCCCCTCCTGCCGTCAGCCCTCCTTCTGCCCCACCCTCCCCTCCCCTGCTCCCTTCCCTGCTGTCTTGCAGGGTCTGGTGAGGTGCTACTGTCCTTATCCTTCTAAAGCAATTCACCCTGTAGGGTGGTCAGGACTCCACAGCTTTAGGAAGGCCTGTGTGGTAACAGCTCAGGCAGGCAAAATGCAAATCCTCTGAGTGTGCAGCTTAGCTAAAGCCCAAGTCCATACAGACTCGCTTTAATGGAGCTCCCAGGGAGCACCAGTCCTGGTCCCTCTGTAAGCCTCTTTTTACTGTGAACCGCATGGGACACTCAGGGACGCAGTGAGAATCTTTACTCATTGGCTCTTCTGGAAATCAGTTAAGCTTTCCTATCAGGCTCCTCCTGGGTTTTATAAACCCCAGTAAGAGACGAAGCAGTGATTCGAGGATGCTCTGGGTATGTGGCTGTGGATATAAAGGAGTGGAGCTGTGTTTCCACCCAGGCTGGGCTGATGGCTTTTTAAAGAACAAATGCTTCTATGCAGTAATCTGAATTCTCCTGATATATGTATCTGTTGTGCTCGTGTTCAGGCGAGTCTGACTCTTCATGACCCCTGATTGTAGCCCACTAGGCTCCTCTGTCCGTGGGATTTCCTAGGCAAGAATACTGGAGTGGGTTGCCATTTCCTCCTCCAGGGGATCTTCCCAACCCAGGGATCGAACTCCCATCTCTTGTGTCTCCTGCATCAGCAGGCAGATTCTTTACCACTTATGCTACCCTATGTGTGTATGTATAAATTATATATATATTACATGTACACATGCTGTTTTTACTTATTTTTGGCTGCACTGGGTCTTCACTGCTGCATGTGGGCCTTCTCTAGATGTGGCAAGCAGGGGCTACTCTCTGATTGCGGTGCGTGGACTTCTCATTGTGGCGGCTTCTCTTGTTGCAGAGCACAGGCTCTAGGGCTTGTGGGCTCAGTAGTTGTGGCGCATGGGTTTAGCTGCTCAGTGCCATATGGAATCTTTCTGGACCAGGAATCAAACCTGTGTCCCCTGTGTTGGCAAGCGGATTCTTCCACTGTCCCTCCAGGCAAGTCCATATATATGTTTTATTTTGTGTGTGTGTGTATATATATATACATATATATATTTGGAGAAGAAGGTAGTATGGAGGATTTAGAAGTATAGTTTTCAGTTGGTTACTTTTCATTTTGAATGTGATTGGAGAAGGAAATGGCAACCCACTCCAATATTTTAGCCTGGATAATCCCATGGACAAAGGAGCCTGGCAGGCTACAGTCCAGGGGGTCGCAAAGAGTCACGGACACGGACTGCAGTGACTGAGCACAAGGGCCTCAGAGATTAGCCAGCAGGTGCTGAGACCTGAATCTTCTGGTTGTGAACACACAGAGCTGCTCCTCTGCCCGGAGTCTGTTTAGTTCAGGCTCCAGGAGACTCCTCCCCACCCCCACCCCCCTGCCACCCCCAACAGGCTATCAGCTAGCTAGCTAGCTAGCTAGATAACAAGAATCAGCTTGAGTGGCTTCTGAAACCCAGAAACTGGAAACAGCAGGAGCCACAGCTTAT
Source organism: Aepyceros melampus (assembly GCA_006408695.1). NCBI lineage: Eukaryota > Metazoa > Chordata > Mammalia > Artiodactyla > Bovidae > Aepyceros > Aepyceros melampus. Next base: position 285,874 of record SJXQ01007243.1, read on the forward strand.
TTCTCGGAAGCCACTGACACTGGCCTCTGAGGCAGGAGGAGTCGCAGGCTAAGTGCTGCCCTGCGGCGCGTGCAGATTCCAGAAACGCCAGGGAGTGTGTCTCCACCCTTCCTCACCACCCAGCTGCCTTTCTCTTTAAAAATTCAGTCCCTGTGTGTGTTTCCCCTAAAGGTGGCAGACAGTACTATTCTATGTTTATGCTAGTTTAACCCTTTTTCTTGTGTCTATCAAATAGGGAGCAGATTTCATAGTCCAGGCTTGGGATGACCCCTAGATTGCGTGTGTCCAGGGATGTAGTCTTCGCAGATCAGGCCTTGCAGATGCTTCTGAGGCCTCTCTGAGACCCTGCATGGGCTCCAGCTGTGAGCAGAATGCCTGCTGTTTCCAGGAACCCAACTAGGTGCAACTGAATGTTGTAGGAGCAACGAGATAAAACCAGAAAAAGCACCTCTCTGCCCAAAGGCTGTGGCTTTGTTCTAGACTTCTTCATGTGCTTGACCAACAGTTTCATCTGTTTTCACAGCCATACACTTTTAACTGTTTTCCTCTGGTTAATAAAAGTGGTTGATAGAAACCTTGGGAGACACACAAGAGGATGAAGAAGAAGTAAAAATCACCGAGTATCTGAAACTCAGAGGAACAGCGCTGCTGTTCTGGAATTCAGAGGTGGGTTGCAAACTCAAGACCCCGGCTACTTTTATTTTGCAGTTGTCTGTTTGAACATTAAGTTACTTGCCTTCAGGTGGAGTGTGTCTGGTTGACTGCAAGCATCCTAGCCATTGTTAGGTACTTCTGCCCTACCCACCTGTTCCCTGAAGACATTTGAATTTACAACCCAGAGCTTGCTTATCTACTACTACTACTACTAAGTCACTTCAGTCGTGTCCGACTCTGTGCAACCCCATGGACAGCAGCCCACCAAGCTACCCCATCCCTGGGATTCTCCAGGCAAGAACACTGGAATGGGTTGCCATTTCCTTTTCCAATGCATCAAAGTGAAAAGTGAAAGTGAAGTTGCTCAGTCGTTTCCGACCCTCAGCGACCCCATGGACTACAGCCTTCCAGGCTCCTCTGTCCATGGGATTTTCCAGGCAAGAGTACTGGAGTGGGGTGCCATTGCCTTCTCCGTGCTTATCTAGAAATACTATTTTTAAAAACAAAATTGGGTATTTGGGTATATACAATTTTATGTCCTGCTTTCTTACCCTAAACATTTTTATTGTGAGCACTATCTCCTGCCATTAATTATTCTTTAAGAATATGATAATGATTCACTCTAAGGGTACATTATACAAACCTTTCCCCTGTTGTTGGGTATATAGATTGTTTCCAGATTTTTGCTGCCACAAATCACACCATGATAGACATCCTCACTCACACCTCCTAGATTGCAGGTCTTATTTTCTTAGAATAGATTCATAGGAGTGGAATCGCAAGCTCTCTAAAGACGAGGACACAGGTTGCCAAATTCCAGTTTGGACCAAGTGAGCCACCAGGTAGGATATGAAAGCATCTCTCCTAACTGTGGTGGTTACTGGGAATGTATGCTGCGGGCTTGGCATAGCACCTGAGCATCTGTACCCGGGAAATGTTAGTCAGTAGTTTCACTATCAGTATTGAGCATGATTTTTTATATGATTTTGTTTATCATATTTATTTATTTTTATATTTGGCTGTGTGGGCTTTTGTCTGGTTGGGGTGAGCAGGGGCTGCTCTCTGTTGGGCAGTGTGTGGGCTTCTGGTTGCAGAGCACGTGCTTGAGGGTGCACAGGCTTCAGTAATTGTGGCTCACTGGCTTAGTTGCTCTGCAGCCTGTGGGATCCTCCTGGATCAGGGATCACACCCATGTCTTCCGCATTGGCAGGTGAATTTTTCACCACTGAACCACCAGAGAAGTCGCTGAGCATTATTCTAAAATAAGACTTTAGCCGATTTGGTAGGCCAAATTTCTCTCCTGTAAATTTACATTTACTACTGAGTTAACTTTTTACCCCCCTCCCCAGTCTTTATTAACCACGTGTATTATTTCTTCTGTGAAATTGTCTGCAGTGCCTCTTCCCCAGTTTTCCTATTAGGTATTCATGTTTTCCTTATTGATTTGTAAGCGCTTTCAATATATTAGCTCTCTGTCACGTTTGCTTTGGATCTCTTGCTGACACCATTCAAACATCTGGCTCCTACTCCAACTTATGCAAACTAATTTATTGTATTTATTCATTTATTTTTTTTGCAAACTACTTTGGAATGTGAAAAAAAAAAAAGACCAGAGGCAAGATAAGGAGTCGGGGGTATAATGAAGATCAGGACAAATTCTCAGTGAATCTCAGGATAATGGAAGATATCTTCTGGGCACACGTGGAGGATTAGATGAGCCTCGTGGGTCAAGGAATGTGTGATGCATGGGGAACCCCACCTTCCAAACAGCAGTCTAGAGTTCCCTGAGAACTGTGGGGGAGAGGGCAGGAGAAATTAGCGGTAGTTGAGTGCCCGCTGTATTCAAGTGCTGCCGAGAATAGCACTTCCTTTCGTTATTCTAGCAAGGCGATGAGGTAGCTTTCATTATCCTTATTTTAAAACATGGGCACTGTAACCCAGACTGGCTTCTTGACCACCCCAAGGTGCACCACGGGGAGGAAGGAGGGCTGGAATCAGAAGAGAGTTCTGCTGTTCCTGCCAGGAGGCATTAGATCACTGGGGGCCCGTGGACATTGAGTTGTTAGAGTCTCACACGTGCTCTAATCGCCCCTAACTTCAAGCCATCCGAGTACATGTTCTATGTTTACTTGTGTACACCACAGTACATATCATACTTTTAAGTAAAGGCTCCTGCGTTCAGTGGGTGGTGAGGGAATGTGATGCTCAGTGGCTCCTCCAAGAGGACGAAACAGGTGCTTGGCTGGCAAGGTGAGCTGTCAAGTGTCCCTTTCCTTGACTCCCAAGGGGGCTCCTTAGGACCTATTCCTCCTTTCCTTTGCCAGTGCAGGAGAGGACAGCGTGGTTAGCAGAGCAGCGTGGCTCGGGCCTTGGGATGAATGCTCAGGACCAAAAGAGGAGGTGTCGGCCAAACCAATGCTTTGAAATAAAGCCTATATCCACCTCTGTTATTTCTTAGACGCTAAGATCTTGACACCTTGGATAAGAAGGGAGAAAATCTCTGGGGGAGGTGAGTTGTCTGCCATCCAGAGACCTCTATCCTCCCCTCCTGGGAAGTGGGTGGGGAACTGCGGTGGCGTGAGACATCCTCAGAGCTGGAAACTGCTTCTCTACCCTCCCCCACCCACCCCCTGTACCTACCACCCACCACCAAAATACCCTCTAAACGGTGGGCATCCACTCAAAACCTTACATGGTCTCGCTTATGGAGTAATGGCAGAGAAAATGAAAACTCCCCTCGTCCTGCCTTTGCCTGCCAGCCTCCCTCAGAGAAGGAAACTGGATCCAATAGTTTGTTTTTAAAACCTTTTAAGTATTTCACTGTAAGGTACACGCTCTTCACATAAAAAGCACACAGAATTCACCATGTAACAGCGCAGATCAGTCTCTGAGGTCAGAGATGTATGAGCAGCCTTACCTATTCCCCTGAGGGCAGGTACCTTCCCAGGCTGCTGCGGTTTCTGTCTGCTTCTGTCTCCAGACAATCGTGGACTTCGTGTCTCTGGGCTGACTGTCAGTCTCCCCAGGTTTGGCCTCCTCTTCCTTGATAAAATCTGTGGTGCCGGGCTGCTGAAAAGTGCAAAATCTTTTCAATAATTTTTTATAGGAAAACAACTTCATAGACTGCTCAGAGGGCCTGTGGTGGGGAAGGCGGTTAAGGGAATTAAAAAAAAAAACACAGGAGGTGAGGGAGAAGCTGGATTTGAAACCTGGTTCTATGACCTTGTAACCACGTGGTCTAGGATAGATCACTTCCGGGAGCCTCAGTTTTCCCCACCTGTGACATGGGAATAATAATACCTACTTCACAAGGCTGTGATCAACATTCATGGGCACTCCCCTAACTCCTGCCATGTGGAGTCTGAAAGGGGTCCTTCCTTTTGTTAAGAAGTTTCTAGCTTCCAGTTCATAGATATTGGGATGGGCCTGCTATTAAAACCTTCGAGAGCCTTTACCTTTGGGACACACAAAGTCCGGCTCCCCATGTCCTCATCCAAACTTGAATCACAGTCCTGTTGTGCACCTACATATTTATATCTTCAGGTTGTTTATTAGCAACTAATATGGCCTTCCAGAAAGATTCCAAGCATCTGTGTGTTACCCACCACTGGCTGGGGTTGATACATTCCCAGGAAGACAGTAACTGAAGTGCCGATTCTAATTGCGTTCCCGGTAATATATTTTTTAAAGTCACAGTTTGAATTAGGTTGATAATTGGTATGAATAATCTCAAGTTTCCTCTTCACATGTATCAAGTCTCAGTGCATGTGAGCTTGGGGAAAGGGTTTTGTTGTTTTCCATGCATCTCTACAAGTTCTCAAGTTCACAGGCAGTTAAAGATTGTGAATTTCTAGATGAAATGCTTCCAGGAGAATTTGCCTGGCTCATCTCCTCCTGGACAGTTCAGAACTTTCACAAATAGCCAACAGCCAAGGGGGAGGGGTAAAGCTGGGAAGGGTCTCTGAGTTGTATGCGAGAGAACAGCCTTCCTTGGCACATGAAGACAACTAGATTTATGTCCCACAGTGTAAGTTGTGGTTATGTGGATCTTTTAAAATCAGATTGAGGAAAGGAATGGAAGTTCTCTTGGCTGCCCGTGAAGCCTGGTTTAAAACAATGATTAGTTACAGCTTACGTTCCCTGACAGGCCCTTATCGGGGGAACTTGCTAGAAGGGGGAGCTGCCGGTGGTGTGGGTTCCAGCTTGGGGCACATTGGCGGAGCCCAGAGAGATTGTGGGCATGATCGGAAAGAGAATTCTCCAGAAAATGAGAATACATTCTTTGGAGGGTGTAGGATGATGATTAGACAGGATCTCACTGAATTGGGAGAGAGGAGGGTGAGCGAGAGGGATGGAGGGCTTAACAGTAGGGGATCCTGCTCCCCTACTCTAGGAGCTGCATTCCTCTGGCCCATAGGCTTCTCCCCATCACTTGAGGCCTTTTTCCTCTGCAGCTCTCAGAAGTCATCAACTGCTCTCTGCCCAGCACCTGCCAGATAGGTGCGGCTGGGCAGGGAAGCAGTAGGATCTTTCTTTACTGAAGAGGAAACAGGTGGATGAGGAGGGAAGGGGCAGGCTTGGGGCACAGGCTAAGTCCAGTGGATATTCAAGACCTGGCTCAAAGGTCCTTTTTATGACGATTTTACTTTGATTTCCAGCCGATTATTCAGATTTCCTTCACACCCCAGGCAGCAGCCCTCCTGTTCCCCCACCCCATCCACACCCCTACGCCCCCTGTCTCCTAGAGGGCCTTTTTCCTCCAGCCCGCACTAGCTTGCTCCAGCCAGCAGGTCCCTGGAGGTCTGCTTTGGCCAGAACTTTCAGGGTCCTTAGGGCCTTTAGTATTTAAATATTCCAAGATTGCCTCAGAATTGTGTCTTTTCTCTCCAGCTAGACTGTAGGCTCCTTAAGGATGAGGACCCTGTCTTAGCCAGCCTGTGTGTTTTCTCAAACTCTCTAGCAGGACAAGTAATAATCACTTAGTATGGTTTATAGGGCTTGAGAAGATGCATTCAGCTGAAAACTATGGGGAATTCCAAAAGTAGAACCATTTTTTTCCTTGTGCTGAACACCCAAGATAACTTAAGATAACAGCTTAGTCTGTTTTTTCAAAAAAGTACTTTCTTCAAAGCATCGGCTCTCTTAAGTGATTTCCAGAATGATTTCCATAACCATATCTCCTCTAATTGAGTTTTCAGCAAACTAAAGTAATAAAACTGAAAAAACTAGAGATTGTTTGACCAGGTCTGGCAGTGAAGAAAACACTGCTGGTAGTGAAGCCAGATTCCTCTGACTTTGGGCAGTTTGTACCTCAGTATCTGCAACTGTAAAATGGGAATATTCGCATCCTGTTGAGTTATAGTGAAGTTTAGCAATAATGTAGGTAAATGGTCTAAGTCAGTGTCTGGTGCTTATTAGCTGCTAAAAATGGTAACTGCTGCTTCTGCCATAAACAGTGATAATACCACCAATAATAATTGGAAATCTGAAGTCACTCCTCTGAGAGAACCAAATTTGACCAGAAATGTATTATTATGCAGGCTTTATAGGTTGAGAATAACTTATTCAGCACCCTTTATTCCCGTGTAATTCTTGCTGACTCTCTTCTTTAATCCTATCATAAAATTCAAAAGACAAATAGCAACTTTTTATTGTAATTTGTTCAGCAAATGCCTTTTCTGTGTAATAATCCAAGGGCTCACAAAGATGAGTAAGACATTTTGGCCTAAAGATTATAATCTAACTTGGCTGCACCACTGACTTCTTCCCTGTGATACCCTTTAGGTTCTATGGAAAGCAAAGTCTTATGAAATATTCCTTCTTTTCCATCTGCACCTGCAGTTACAAATGAAGTGACCTAAGCTGCCTGCAGTGCAGGAGATCTGGGTTTGATCTGCAGGCTGGGAAGATCCCTGGAGAAGGGACTGGCTACCCACTCCAGTATTCTTGCCTGGAAAGTTCTGTGGACAGAAGAGCCTGGCAGGCTACAGTCCGTGGGATCACAAAGGGTTGGACAGGCTAGCAGCACACAAAGGGCCTAGTTTGTTTAAATCCATGCATGGATTCCAGTTCCTAATCACCTAACTCACATCCAAAGTGAACAAAACCTCAGGCCATGGGGGCCTTCCTACATGATCTTCATGATAGCATGCCACATATACTAACTTTTAGGAAGACTAAATTATTCTGACACTAAAAGGTGAAATATAACTTACTCTCCAGGTAGTAAGACAGAGCCTTTGCCTTGTAGAGGATGGAGCAAGTTGTGTTCAGAAGTTTTGTTGCCAGGCAACCTATCAACCTGAAGTTTGTCAGTGAATTTTGGGAAGACTGTGGCTTGCTTTGTGCACCATGAAACCCATTCCTTCTAGTATCTGCACAAAGGAATGCCTCCAGTAGCCAAGAAATCAAACAGAAGGTGTCTGCCTCAATTGCCTTGGCATTGCTGGGACACCAATTGTTGACTGAACCGTTCTTAATTTGACCAGCAAAGAAAAAAAAAGTAGAAATCTTACATTTATACAAGACCTTGATGACTGGAGATTAGTTCGAGATAGTGGAGAAGAAGGGTGTGCACTCACCTTCTCCCGTGAAAGCACTGAAATCACAACTAACTATTGAACAATCATTGACCAGAAGATGCTGGAACACACCAAGAAAAGACCCACCGCGTCCAAAGTCAGAGGAGAAGCCACAGTGAGATGGTAGGAGGGGCGCAATCACCATAAAATCAAGTTCTATACCCACTGGACGGGCGACCCCAAGACTGATGAACACTAGCATCACAGAAGTTCTCCCACTGTTGTGAAGGTTCTGAGCCCCATGTCAGGCTTTCCAGCCTGGGGATCTAGCAAAGGGACTAGGAATCCCCAGGGAATCTCTCTGTAAAAGTTAGCAGGATTTGATCGCAGGACTTCCCACAGGACCAGGGGAAACAGAGTCTCCACTCTTGGAGGCCACACACAAAATTTTGTGTGCACTAAGACTCAGAGAAGCAGCAGTGTGGCCTCAGAGAAGCAGCAGTGTGACCCCACAGGAGACTAAGCCATACCTGCCTGCTAGTGTTGGAGGGTCTTCTGCAGAGGCATGGGTTGGCAGTGGCTCACCACAGGGACAAAGGCACTGGCCACAGCAGTCATAGGAAGTACCCTTGGCATGAGCTGTCCTGGAGATCACCATTAGCTCTACCATATAGCCTGCAGATTCCAGGGATGGGTTGCCTCAGATCAAAAAACTAACAGGGAGGGAACATAGACTTACCCTTCAGCAGACAAGCAGATTAAAGTTTTACTGAGCACAGCCCTGCCCTCCAGAGTAAGACTGAGTTCTACACACCACCAGTTCCTCATATCAGGAAGCTTGCACAAGCCTCTTAGATAGCCTCATCTACCAGAAGCAAGAATAACTATAATCCTGCAGCCTCCAGAATGAAAATCACAGAAATGGAAAGGCAGAAGATTATGCCCCAGATGAAGGAACAAGATAAAACCCCAGAAAAACAATAAAGTGGAGATAGGCAACCTTCCAGAAAAAGAATTCAGAACAATGATAATGAAGATGATCTGGGATCTTGGGAAAAATAATGGAGTCAAATATCGAGAAGATGCAAGAAACATTTAATAAAGACCTAGAAGAACTAAAGAAGAAGCAAATAGATGAACAATACACTAGAAGGAATCAATAGCAGGATAACTGAGGGAAAGACAGGATGGTGGAAGTCAATACTGCAGAAATGAAATGAAGACAGCCTAAGAGACCTCTGGGATAACATTAAAAACACCAACATGTTCATTATAGGGGCCCTAGAAGGACAGCAGAGACAGGATCTGAGAAGATATTTGAAGATATAATAGCTGAAAACTTCACTAACATGAGAAAGGAAATTGAACCTCAGTCAAGTCCAGGAAACTCAGAGAGTCCCAGGCAGGATAAACTGAAGCAGGAACACACTGAAACTAATCAAATTGACAAAAATTAAAGACAAAGATAAGAGGTTAAAGGCAACAAGGGAAAATGATAAATAACATACAAGGGTTAACCCAGAAGGTTAACAGTTGATTTCTCAGCAGAAACTCTGTAAGCTAGAAGGGAATGGCATGATATATTTAAAGCAATGAAACGGAAGAAACTACAACACCAAGAATACTCTACCCAGTGAGGTGCTCATTCAGATTGACGGAGAAGTCAAAAGCTTTAAAAGCTAACAGAATTCAGCACCTTCAAGTCAACTTTACAACAAATGCTGAAGAAACTTCTCTAGGCAGGAAACAGAAGGAAAAGACCTACAAAGACAAGCCTCGACCCCCCTGACGACTGAGAACGGAGTCCCTTTAGTGGCCCAATGTCAATCCCATGCACCTGGTCATCCTTTAATTCCTCACATCACTGTATACACAGACACAGTTCTGGATAGACAAAGCGAAAAAGAAAGGTGCAGAGAGAAATACGGTTCCTGAACCTGTACCCCTCCCCGACACTATCTCCACTTTAATGCCTCGTGCCTAGGATTGTGCCTTTTGAAAAGACTTTATTGCTTCTTTTGGCTCATGGGCAGAATTACAGCTTAACCGCAAGAGCCGATGTTGCCCTGGTGGAACAGGCAGCCTTCTGTACAGTCGCAAATAATAGGCCGTGTCTGTTTGCTGGTCTGAGTGTGCTGGGAAATGTGTGTTGTCTCACATCCCCAGAGGAGATCTTAATGAAAGCTTAATTATGGACCATAAACGTGTTTTATTTAGGGACCCAGGAGGTGGGATTTTTTTGATTTGGAGAGATGTAGGGCCTAATGAGTAGTCAGGAAAGAAAACACAAACAGTGGCTGAGGCCTTTCAGTTGTCCCTCCCCGGGGTGGCCCTGGACCGGCTCTCACATCCAGCGTGGACGTCCCCCACCCAGTCCTGTCCCTGATGCCTCGCCCCCAGGGCCAGCTCTGCGTGCACGGTCACACCTCCAGGACTACGATCGGACATGGAGGGGCCTGTGGGTTTCTGGCGGTTATGATCCAAAATGTGCCAGACACAGGCGTGAAGAAATCAAATGAGTCTCAAGAGAGACTGAGAGAGGAAGGATGGGCTTTTATTGGTCGCTCACTCCTTTAAGTGCTAAGAGAAGGCTGAGTGAAGTGGCCGCAGCTGCCTGGTCTTCCTGTGCCCCTGACGCACCACACCGGCCAGCCGTGGGCCCCTCTCATCCACC
>SJXQ01007243.1:296281-315604 GCA_006408695.1 Aepyceros melampus
AATTGGTATTGGGCTGCGGGACAGGGGAGAAAGCAAAGACGGAGCAGTAAGGGGAATATTCAACACAGAACAGCGGGTGCTCACTGCTGTCACCTGCACGAAAGAAAAAGAGCGGTCAGGAGGTAACACTTGCAGGGGTAAAGGACATTCAAAAGGCTGAGAATGAATCAAAACTCAAACATCATTCTTGAGGGGTGGATGGCATCTCCGAGTGCCCGGCTCCCGCCCGGGAGGCGCCTGGCTCGGGTCTCACAGTCGCTGAAGAGTTAAGCAGGGCAGTGACATCACCATCACCCCCCTTTCCGGCCAGTGGTCTCCGGCGTCCCCGACAGATGCAGGAAAGTTCTTCCCCACTAAGTTCCCGTGTGGAAGCTCACAGGCCCTTCTCCTCTCCCACAGCCAGTCTAATTAGCTGTTCTGGCAGCAACATATGGTGGTCCGCGGGTCTCACTTAGGTAAGCCTCTCTCCCCAGATCTTCCAGCTGCCCACCCCGGTTGGGAGGTTGTGGTCATGCCCTAATCTGGTCTTTCTATTGCAGGGGGGAGGCTTGGGGGAAAAGAGAAAGGAGCAGAGAGATCCTGGTGGGCTCACGGGCAGGGAGAGGGAGCAAGCAGGAAGAAGCAGGTGGACAGGAGGGAGGGGTCCAGGTGAAGTTAATGATTTGTTTGCAAACCTCACACTCAATCTGCCATCCTTGCTGGAGGCAGAATATGGGCGCCTGATGGAGTCACGATCCAGAGAGACCCCCCTCAGGCAGGACATCTCTCTCCGCTCTGGCGCTCACCGAGCTGGGTCACCTTGGATTGACAGCTTACCGCCTCAAAACCTGTTTCCTTGCCTGCAAAATGAGAGAGGTGTTCTCTCTAGCCCTGTTCCTGCCAGGGTGGTCTGAGACCGCAGCAGTGTGGCTGTCACCTGGCAGCTGCCTAGAAATGCAGACTTCCTGCCCACTGAAACCTACCAAATCATAACCGGCAGTTTATTGAGGTTCCCAGGTATTTCTGGAGAATTTTAAAGTTTGAGAAGCAAGGCTACGAGACAGTGGCCCAAACTTATGATGAGACTCACCTGTAGAGCTTGTTAAAAAAACCAGCTTTGCGGCCCCTTCATTGGAGAGACATGCTCTGAGTCAGGACAGGCCCCAGGTGTGTGTGTTTTATTAAGGACCTCCCTGGCGATTCTTAGCAACAGAGGAGTTTGGGAAATGCTGCGGTTCAACTTGGTTCCAAAGCTAAGATGCCATTGTTGGAGCCATTACCTATAATGGAGGGCTCTAATCCTTAAGCACTTTAAAGTGCTGTAGGAGCTTGCTGCTGCTAAGTCACTTCAGTCGTGTCTGACTCTGTGCGACCCCATAGACGGCAGCCGACCAGGCTTCCCCTTCCCTGGGATTCTCCAGGCAAGAACACTGCAGTGGGTTGCCATTTCCTTCTCCAATGCATGAAAGTGAAAAGTGAAAGGGAATCGCTCAGTCATGTCCGACTCTTAGCGACCTCATGGACATCAGCCTACCAGGTTCCTTCATCCACGGGATTTTCCAGGCAAGAGTACTGGAGTGGGTTACCATTGTCTTCTCCATAGGAGCTTACCTACCCATTTCCAAAGGCCTCTCTTGGCTCCTGGAGTGACTCCTACTTCTTGGAACCTTTCTCTGTAGTTGTCTTTCCCTTTATTTCTCCTGTTCTTGCACCTTCTCCTCTCGTTACTCCATCCACTCTCTCAGGGAAGACACTCTTGTGGTTTCAGCCACCTCTTACTCACTACAGGCCCTTGGCTTCCTCCTGGTGGCCAGGAGTCCTCTGCTGAGCAGCAGACCTGGGTAACCATGTGCTTCCTGGCATCTCCTGGCCTGACCAGGATGTTCCTGAAGACAACAGCTTCAGAATAAGCCTTGCCTTCTCCTTGATTTCTCAGCTGCTGTTGGCCTAGTTTTCTGTGCCAGAAAGCCAAGATCTCTTAGATTCCTCCTTTTTCCTTTTCCCTATTCCTGACCCTCACCAAATTCTGCCAGGTTTACTTCCTTAAACACCCTTCTGGCCCAGACCCTCTCCCTCTGCTTTTGCCCCAGGTCAAGCCCTTTTCAGGTCTCTCTGGGGCCACTGCAGTTGTGGGTAGTCTGATCTTTGGCTTCTGTCTGCCCTCACCCTCCTTGCCAACCCCCTTCCCTGGTCACGGTCAGCTGCTAACAATGCTGATCTGGTAGAGTCCTTTCCCTGCTCAGCCCGCTGCTCCAGCACCTCCAGCATGACATTCAGGGCCCTCAGGAGCCGGGTCCTTGCTTACCTGGAGGGCACCAACTTTGCACTACCTAACTTGTAGCCTGATCCTGACCCAGAGTTTCTCAGACTCAACCTGTGCACACAAATCTCCCAGAGAGCCTGTTACATGCAGGTTCTGAGTCAGTAAGGCTGGGCTGGGGTTCTTGCATTTTTAACAAGTTCTCAGGTGATGCCCCTGTTCCTTGTCTGGAGATACTGTGAGCCCCTGCCTCGCTGTAGTTCCTCCATGTCTGCCTGTCTGTCTATCCTCTCTCTCTCCTCCCTCTTCCTCGTCCTCTCTTCCACACCTTTGTGTCTTCAGCACCTCCTGCTGGGTGCACCTTTCCTGCTTTAATCTCCTGTGCTCATTCGCTCAGTCCTGTCTGCCTTTTTGTGACCCCATGGACTGTAGGTCGCCAAGCTCCTCTGTCTATGGAACTTTCCAGGCAAGAATACTGGAGTGGGTTTCCTTTTCTTTCTCCAGGGGATCTTCCTGACCCAGGGGTTGAACCTGTGTCTCCTGCACTGGCAGGCGTGTTCTTTACCCATAGCCAGCTGGGAAGCCACCTTCCTCCTCTGGCCCTGGCTAAATCCCCTCCTTCAGGAATTTTTGCCCCACAGGCCCCTCCCAACACATCCTTAGAACTTTCCTAGGCCAGGGTGTACTGGTGTCCCACCCTCACACTAGGCTGGGCGCCCCTGGAAGGCAGGTCCTGTGTGCTTGATTCTTGTATCCCCAGTATCTACGTGGTGCCTGGCAGATAAGCAGGCAGAAAATGAATAGTGAAGTGGTGCATGAATGCATGATGGGCAGGAAAACCAAGGCTCCTTGTGCCATGCACTCTGAGATGGTAGGGAGCAAGTTGAGTGTGTTGCTAATATCCCATAGGTCCTGGGGGTATAGATGGATGACTTTACTGATAATCAAAGAGTTAAACATTTTAAATAATCAACTTATGACCTGTCACATCTCAAGCTAAAATATCTTTGGTTGAGCTATTCTTTTACAGAGATGCTAACCTGGGAGTGGCCAGTGGTGTTGGGAGCAGGCTTCATAAGTAGAGGGGGTCTTTGGGATTAGCCTTTACCTAAAGCCCAGTCCATACCCAGGATTTTAGTCCTCATGTCTACCTTGTGGTGTTGGTAACAACTCCATTTTACTGATGAGAAAACTGAGATTGGAGAAGTTGCCAGTTTATATTTATAGGGTGAAGTAGACCAGAAATCTGAAGCAGGACTTCAAATCCCGGCTCTGTGATACCTGCGCCCCTCATTTAGGAGCATTCCCATACATGGATTGAGAATTAGAATTCAGTCTATAAATATAGGAGCATTTGCTTATGTCAGTTGTTTTCTAACTTGGGCAGACAGCTTGGAAAGTTGTTGGACGCCGCTGGACTTGCCTGGAAACCCATTCATCACGGCCTCTCAGGGAATCTTCAACAGAACTGACTTGCCAGGTAAGTTATGAAGATTTGGGATTTGCCCTCAAATTTCTCTTCCTGGCTGCTCTTCAAGTGAATATTTCCCAATCCAAAAGAGACTACAGTTGTCTTAGAGGTGTACCTTTTAAAATATGAGTTTGCTGCTTTTTCTTAGTTTTAGTCTCCATCATAAGCCCACTCTTAGGCTGACTAGGTCTTGCTACTCCTACAGATCTGTATCTGGTAATGACTAATACTGAACTCAATAAGAAGTGAGGAGAATATCAGAACATTTGGCTCTGTTTTAAAGGGCAAGATTTTGGAAGCAGACTCACCGGACTCCATCCAGATCACTTTTCCTGGCACATAACGAGAGGGACTGTGCTGGGGCTCTGGGTGAGAGGAGAGGGCAGGCCAGGGTTTTTACTTCCTATGAGCCTGGCACTGGGGGTCAGGAGTGTCTTGGGACTCTGGGTGTCAGACCCCCACAGCACAATGGCCTTTGGGTGGCTCTACATGTCCTGGAAAGGAGGGGCGGCTCCTGTCCCAGTCAGGACGGGGCTAGGAGGTGTTCTGGGAACAGGCAGGAGTCCAGGAGCCTGCGGCCCCCACAGCTCCGTGCACTCAATGGGCCTGCTGTCTGCTCTGCTTCCCACTGGTTCATACAGGTCAATGGAAGGACTCAGATCCTGGGTACAGACTGGGCTTTGGTAAAGGTTAATCCCCAAGCCTCCTCCCTCTGCTTCTGAAAGAAGAATATGTTAATTGGGCCAGGCTTATTTCTCACTCCACATCCATGTTCAGCTTGATCATGAAACAGGATTTCTGAATTGATTGCATGTCAGACCAGCTGAGTCTTGACTCGCTGCCTGAGTTTTTCATGTCTTTTTGGAGGGAAAGCAAATCTCTGGCTTGGTGAATGCTATCTGATTGTTCACCTTTTTCCATTTGGTGTTTTGCTTTGAAAATTCAGGTGTAGTAAAAATGTCTGTGCCTTTGTTTGTGTTACATGTTTAAAAGTACAACTCTGATTTTTGGTAAGGGAAAGAAGACTGAGGAGGGGGGAGGAGTTAACATAAAGGCAGAAAACAAAATTTTCTAGTCCATTCTCCTTATTGAATAAAGCTCTTGTGTGCAGGGTACATTAGTGAAGTGAAAGTGAAAGTCACTCAGTCGAGTTTGAGTCTTTGTGACTCCATGGACTGTCCATGGAATTCTGCAGGCCAGAATACTAGAGTGGGTAACCTTTCCCATCGCCAGGGGAACTTCCCAACCCAGGGATCGAACCCAGGTCTCCCACATTGCAGGGAGATTCTTTACCAGCTGAGCCACAAGGGAAGCCCAAGAATACTGGAGTGGGTAGCCTATTCCTTCTCTAGGGAATCTTCCCAACCCAGGAATCGAACTGGACTCTTCTGCATTGCAGGCGGATCCTTTACCAACTGAGCTATCATACATGAGCTATGGTGCTGGAGGCTGTTCTAATGGTTGAGAATATGTTTTATCATTGAATCCTCATGGCTATGCTAGCAGGTAGGATCTGTTCTGACTCCCAGGCTCTGCCATTTTACAGATGAGGAAACTGAGGCACAGAGAAGTTACTTCTCAGAGGGACACAGCAAATGAGAAACAGGGCCCAGATGCTAATCCAAGCATTTTGTCGCTAAAGCACTTGCCCACAACTGCACAGAGATAGGGGACAAGGAGAATCATAAGCCAACTCATTTAGAAACAGTTCCATGGAATATATGAATTAATTTAAAATGCATGAATTCCTCCTAACAGAGTGTGAAGTACAATGAAAATCTGAGACCTTCTTGGCTATAAATCTATTAGCGGGTACTGGTGGTTCCTCTCTTGTAAATAGCCATTTAGGGGTTCCAGATGATAATTCACATATAAGGATTATAATGGAATATCACTATATAGGTTTGCATATAAGTCAAGCCACATTCCCCAGCTGAATTATTTTTTCCAGGAAAAGTGTGGCATAACACAGTATGGAATGTCAGCCTATTGAGCAAAGGAATTCAACTGTCTTAATGGAATTAGTTTTGCGTAGAACTCAGGTCTGACATGGCAAGTTTTGGTAACTCACTGCAATCTTTGGGTGGCCCCAAAATGCTTTAGAAAATTATTTCTCTATGGAGGTGAAGGAAAGCAGGAGCCTGTGAGTTTACCCACCGAATTAGATGGAGGTATCCTAGATACTTTAGGTCCCCACACCTCTTTTGCTACTACAGCCGGGTATTTATCAGAATGTTCTGAGTTGCCACCACCACTGGACTCAACTTTGCCTGAATAAACTCAGCTTAAGTTATTGCCTTGTCCATGGGCTTTCATTTCACTGGACTGATAAAGGAATTCTGTGGGTGAGACTATACATGTTAAACGAGTGGATCCCAACACACCAAGACTCTACCTTTAGTTTACGCGATTAACCCATCGCTATAGTAACTAACATCAATCAGCAGGGTTTTATGCTCCTTGGATGGCTGGGCCACAGTGGTCTTGTCATGGTTGCATAGAGCTCGGACATAGTCTAGAGCTATAATGTGATAATAAAGCTGGTGTTTTAAAATTTATTTATTATATTATTATTTTTAAGCTGGTGGATTTTTTTTTTTTAAATCAAGGTGGTTTTTAAAGGCTTTTACTCCGTGTTGCTTGCTTAGTCACTCATAGTGTCCAACTCTTTGTGACCCTTGGGACTAGCCCTCCAGGCTCCTCTGTCTGTGGAATTTTTCAGGCAAGAATACTGGATTGGGTTGCCCTTTCTTTCTCCAGGGTATTTTCTGACCCAAGGATTGAACCCATGTCTCCTCCGTGGCAGGCAGATTCTCTACCTGAGCCATTGGGGAAGTAACATCTCTTATTTGGTGAAATAATTATCTTCTGCCAATTTGGCTCTCTTGTCTATAACTTGGTGCTTTCCAGTCTAGTAATTCCTCAAATTTGAGGTTTTATAGAATGGAAAGTGAGTTAATTTTCCTTTCCTGTAAGTGTTGTAAGTTCCATATGGAGTTCGCTCAGTTGGAAGAACATCTGTGTTAATCAGACAAACTAAACGTGGAATGGGCCTGAACTGTCCATTTGAATGATTTATCTCTGCAAAGGACAAAACACAGCATGCAAATGGCTACCCAGTTTTAGCAAGAAGGCTAAAAATATAATGAGTGACTACAGTTCCATTATTTAAACTTAAATCCAATTTAAAAAAAGACATCCTCAGTTCAATCCATGACAGCATGTATTTGAAATATTTGAGGAGTGATCTTATCTGCCCTATTTCATTCTTAAACAGTTGAATTAAAAACCTAATGCCTACTAAAACACTTCAAAATGAGCAGTTGTTAACTAGGAAGAAACATGAGGTCACTTCTAAGCATGAGATAGGCTTTCCATTCTCAGAGAAGGAGATGCGGGCAAATTTTAATGATGGAGCCTAACACAGTCATAGGCAAGAAGAACATCAGTGAGCAGGTGACCAAACTTCTTCCACACACTTACATTACAATGGAGAAGCCTGCTCACACGTCTATTTTCAGCCAATGGAAAGGTAGGAAAGATGCTCTGGGTTACAGAGCATCAACCAATATCTGTAGTTACAGCATCAGGAGTAGTCATAGTGTCCACTGCTACTGGTGGGTTTTCCCCCATCACCCTCAGCCGGAACTAGAATTTCTGCTTGCCCCAGGAGGTGGTGAGTCCAGAACAGCTGGTGAAGAGACTCTTAATTGGGTGGGGTGTTAAGCCATGTTTATCCTTCCTTCACCCATTCATTGTACCTTTTGCTTTAAAAGCACCAATGGCAAAAGAAAATTTGGCCAATTAAATAAGAAAAGGAGTTGGGGCTTTGTCTGAAAGGACATCATTTCAGAAGTCAATTTTTTCCCCCAACTTCATTAAAGCTAAAAATATGCCTAGTTAATCTGAGAGCTGCCATTGTCTAAAAATGCATCCAGACTTAACTGGATGGATGGTTGCAGAACAGGAGCTATTTAGGATTAGAAAGTCATTGTGCTTTTAAACAAATTGCATGCTATTTACGAATTTTTGGGCAGTTAATCTGGATCCATTGCAAGCAGAAGACGGGCCTTTCTGCCTGGCTATCCCAACTTCCATGTCAGTTCCCCAGAGGAATCAAGTTTGTCCTACAGAAGTTGGCTCTAATGGAGATAAGCCTGAGGGACTCTAAACTTCCGGCTGCATTTATCCCCTCTCTGGATACTATTAAGTCACTCCTGCCTGAAGCAGAGGATGAGTCTTTGCTTCAAAGGCAGCTAAAGAGTGAATTATTTACCAAATTGCACAAAGGGGAGGATTTATCAGGCCCCCTCCCCCCTTTTTTCCCCCAGAGAGGACAACCACAGAACTAGAAGACTTTATTACTCTCTTTCTCGGCATTAAATTATGCCATTCAGATGCATTTGAAAGCTTCCCTTCATGCTCTGTATTGAGTCATAAAACTTGATACCTGGGGCTAAATGCCTTTATCCTCCTAGAAGGATGACGAAGGTGAAAGGGCAGCCATTCTAAGCCAGTGCCACACAAAGGCAGTGAGTGGGCAGAATGTGTGGGCAGTGGAGACCCTTACTCTGCCTACTTCACACCTCTTCAACCTGATGTTCTCTGAAATGAATCTGATCACTAGTGGAAGATCATCAAACCCTCCAAAACCTGAATGAGCCACATGAAAAACACTGGGCTGTCATCAGACCACCTACCTGATTGTTGTCCTTGGTATGGTGCTAGACTTAAAAAAGCTTGTGAATTTCAAAACAAAACAAAACAGAAAACCGTCACTCACCTTTTAGATTTTGTGAGTTTCGATAAACCCGTCACTTACCTTTTAGATTTTGTGAATTTCAATAAACCTGCCACTCACCTGGAGGGGGTTTGCTGGGGCCCGCTTTCTCTAATTTCTTGGGAGTCAGGTACTCTTATGTTTCTGCTTGACTGAGGTTTGGTCAATTGCTGGAAGTCTAGAATCGGTCTTACAAGCAGAACTTGTGGCAGATAATCTTGGTTCGGCTTGAGCATCCTCATCACCAGAACTCTACCAAAAATGAAAGGTCAGATCTGAGTATCAGTGATCAATAGGTCCTCTTTGCTGGGCAGAGGAAAAAGAGACAAGCCAAATGCAGCAACCTCTCAGCAAAGACATCGAGTGTCCTGCCAGCTCAATGTGCCCTTTTCGCCAGTCAGATTTTCATGGACTGGGTGTAGCAATTTAGAAATAATAGCAAAGTTAATGAGTCCATTTGGTATGACATTATGAAAAGAATGAATTCCTGACCCTTAAGTAATTGGATGACCAGTAAACAGCTCATGTTAAAAGCTGCATATGAAAGCATCCATGCATCTAAACTTCTTGATATTTGTTATTTGAACTACTCCAGGGTGGGTGAGGAAGAACCATTCCTTATGTTAATCATATAGTTGACAGTGAAAAGGAAATTTAGAGATGCGTGTTGGGACTGAATAAATGAGACCTCAGTTTAATACTCTGAATTATCGGGTGCAACATAAGACAGATTAATCTTTTAAGAAAGTCTCTACTTGTCAGTCTTCTGTAAAGAAGTCAGTGTAAATCTATGCATGGACAAATCATGACTCACGTGGTGTCAGAATATCTTAACACAGCCTTACAGATGCAATGAAATCTGTCTGCAGTGCAGGAGACCTGGGTTTGATCCCTGGGTTGGGAAGATCCCTTGGAGAAGGGAATGGCTACCCACTCCAGTATTCTTGCCTGAGAATTCCATGGACAGAGGAACCTGGCAGGCTATAGTCCAAGGGGTAGCAAAATAATTGGACATGACTGAGCAATCATACTTTGCCACACTTAGAGTGAAAACAACATACATAATTAGGAGAAACATGCTAGTAAAGTAATGCTCAAAATTCTCCAAGCCAGACTTCAGCAATATGTGAACCGTGAACTCCCTGATGTTCAAGCTGGTTTTAGAAAAGGCAGAGGAACCAGAGATCAAATTGCCAACATCCGCTGGATCATGGAAAAAGCAAGAGAGTTCCAGAAAAACATCTATTTCTGCTTTATTGACTATGCCAAAGCCTTTGACTGTGTGGATCACAGTAAACTGTGGAAAATTCTGAAAGAGATGGGAATACCAGACCACCTGACCTGCCTCTTGAGAAATCTGTATGCAGGTCAGGAAGCAACAGTTAGAACTGGACATGGAACAACAGACTGGTTCCAAATAGGAAAAGGAGATTTTTGGGCTCCAAAATCACTGCAGATGGTGACTGCAGCCATGAAATTAAAAGGCGCTTACTCCTTGGAAGAAAAGTTATGACCAACCTAGATAGTATGTTCAAAAGCAGAGACATTACTTTGCCGACTAAGGTCCGTCTAGTCAAGGCTATGGTTTTTCCTGTGGTCATGTATGGATGTGAGAGTTGGACTGTGAAGAAGGCTGAGCGCCGAAGAATTGATGCTTTTGAACTGTGGTGTTGGAGAAGACTCTTGAGAGTCCCTTGGACTGCAAGGAGAACCAACCAGTCCATTCTGAAGGAGATCAACCCTGGGATTTCTTTGGAAGGAATGATGCTAAAACTGAAGCTCCAGTACTTTGGGCACCTTATGCGAAGAGTTGACTCATTGGAAAAGACCCTGATGCTGGGAGGGATTGGGGGCAGGAGGAGAAGGGGACGACCGAGGATGAGATGGCTGGATGGCATCACAGACTCAACGGACGTGAGTCTGAGTGAACTCCGGGAGTTGGTGATGGACAGGGAGGCCTGGCATGCTGCGATTCATGGGGTCGCAAAGAGTCGGACACGACTGAGCGACTGAACTGAACTGACTGGTCTTGAAGGTGATTTACGTCCTACTTTACACTCTTAGGTCCTGGTGTTCTATACGATTTGCTAGGTGATATGCTCCATGGCAAATAAAACCAAAGGATTGCCTCCTCTCCTCCCAGGGAAAGGGTCACTAAATACTCCTGCAATGCACAACAGTCTGTACTTGCAAGTCCTCTGAAACTGTATTCCTCTGTTGACACAGAGTGCTAAATTAATGCCCCCCACGCCTCTCCAGTGGTGGCAATTTGTATTGATCTTGCTCCCTGTTCTCGCTGACAGGTGTGGCATTTTCATTTCAAGCCACCTGACTCAGGAAAACACTCTGAATAGCTTTGAATTATTGGGTGCAACGTAAGACAAACTCAGCTTTCAAAAAAGTCCCCTACCTGTCAGTCTTCTATAGGGAAGTAAGTACAAATCTACAGGTGGACAGATCATTCTTCTCTGGATATAAATCATGTTTGGTAACTTAGAGCCTGGCGACAGCCTTCCAACAAATAATTATTGTTTCTCTCTGCATTTTCAGAAAACAGACCACCCTCAGATAAAGGGACGAGAAGAAGGAAAGGACAATAATGAGTTCCTTGTTCTCCCCTTTCCCTTGTGAATCTGGAACTTAATAGAAGTCCTTGATAATGATTCTGAAATGTCAAAGATGAAACATGAGGTCATTTCTGGGCATGAGATAGGGTTCCCATTCCCAGAGAAGGAAATGTGGGCAAATTTTAATGATGGTGCCTAAGATGGTCATAGGCAAGAAGAACATCAGTGAGCATGTGGCCAAACTTGCACGCACTTACATTAGTGAATGGAGAAGCCTGCTCACTCATCTGTTTTCAGCCAATGGAAAGGTAAGAAAGGTGCTCTGGGCTAAGACAACCAATATCCACAGTTACAGCCTCAAGAGCAGTTAACAGTGTCCACTGCTACTGATGGGTCTCTCCCCATCACCCTCAGCCAGATGAGAATTTTTGCTTGCCCCAGGCAGTGGTGAATCGAGACTCTTAATTGGGTGGGGTGTTAAGCCATGTTTATCCTTCCTTCACTCTTTCATTTGTACCAAACATGAAAGAAAGTTTGGCCAATTAAACCATGCCTAAAAGAGTTGGACACAACTTAGCAATTAAGCAAAAAACAACAACAAAATTATGTTTGGATTCATGCGCTTGCCTTTCAAATACATCTTTCTCTGGTTCCTGGTTCTATCAACCTGACTTCCAGTTGTGAATCCCCCTTTTTTTTTTTTAACTTTTTATTTTATACTGGATTATCACTGATAGTTTCAGGTGGACAGCAAAGGAACTCAGTCATACATATTACGAGTATGATAATCACTCTTGGGTCCAGAAATTACAGCTGAAAGTGAGTATTTTGTCAGCTGGAAACTAAATCCACAATGGAAAGAACTAGAATGCTTATAAATGCACCACTGGGTCTTTTCCTGCTTGTTTCATTGACTAATCTTAAGCCAATCACTTCAACATTTTGTGTCTTCATTTGTGTCTTATCACGTACTCAGCCATTCTCATGCATCCTCTCTCCTGAAAGCCCATTATATTATCCAAGGAGGATGAGCCTTGGGTGAAAGAAGTTGTAGTAACTCATTCTGGCAATAAAATGTAATATTAATATGTAAGACTCTGTAGCCCAGCATCCTGGGAGTGAATCCTCACTGTTACACATAGTGACTGTGTGACATAGGGCTAGTTTTAGTTAGTTCATCTCTTTGCCTCTCAGGTTTTCTCATCTGTGAACAATAGTCCCTTCCTTTTGGTGGTACTGTGAGGATGAAATGAGTTAGGATATGTTTGTTGCACTTAGAACACTGAGGAAGTGCCATGTAAGCATTGGCTTTTGCAATTAGCCATTCATGTTAAGCCGTTTAAACAATTAACTAGCTAACTGCTGCTAAGTCGCTTCAGTCGTGTGACTCTGTGCAACCTCATAGACGGCAGCCCACCAGGCTCCCCCGTCCCTGGGATTCTCCAGGCAAGACACTACAGTGGGTTGCCATTTCCTTCTCCAATGCATGAAAGTGAAAAGTGAAAGGGAAGTCACTCAGTCATGTTCGACTCTTTGTAACCCCATGGCCTGCAGCCTACCAGGCTCCTCCGTCCATGGAATTTTCCAGGCAAGAGTACTGGAGTGGGGTGCCATTGCCTTCTCCGAACTAGCTAAGTACTGAACATTTAACTGCTTGCTGTTGGAACCAAAACCATAAGTCTCTCTGAGAAATTCTAGTGGGTTTTCACGTATTTCAAAGAGCAATGGACAGCAAGGTTGGGCAAGTCCTACACTAGACTCTTGATTTCTTCCAAAGGCTGTATAATTTATGATTGTGACATAAGTAGCCAGTTGACATTTATCTAGCCTTAAGAAAAATATGGTACAGTTTCCCTTTCAGACAATAAAGCTCTAATGGAAAATATTTAACATTTAAAGATTATCAGATGATAATAATTAAATTATACTGATTTAAAGCTGATTTTAAAACAGTGTCTCCTCCTTTTGCAATTTTAAAGAGCAATTACAATTTTCATTTCTTCTCCCTTATGTTCCTATGTTGAAATGCCGCATGGAGGTGGAGGCAACAGCACAATGCTATCCCTTTAAGAGGAAGAAAACTAGCTCTGTCTTTCAAAATCCAAGCCTGAAACATGAAACAGAAACAAACAAACAAAACTGAAAAGCCTAGACTACATAACACATGTGTAGACATTAGATTCTCTCTTGGTAGTTTGAAAAGAGTCCTAAGAACGCCATGTTAACTAAAGAAACTATTGTTGAAATTAATATGTATATAGGGTATTATGATTTTTGTAATTAACATTTTTCAAAGATTCCCCAGCTTGCTCTTTGGGCATCGTCCATAATAAAGTTGAGATATTACTTTAGTCAGAGGTAGAATCTCTCAAAAGTTCAGAAAGGGGCTTCCCTGGTGATCCAGTGGCTAAGATTCCGTGCTCCCAATGCTGGGGGCCTGGGTTCAATCCCTGGTCAGAGAACTAGATCTCACATGATGCAGCTAAGAGTTTGCATGCTGCAAGTAAGACCCATCACAGCCAAATAAACAAATAATACAAAAAATTTTAAATCAAACCAATTAAAAAAAAAAGTTCAGAGAAAAACTCATACAGGAAAAAGAAGGAATTTAGATTTTTGTAATTAACATTTTTCAAAGATTCCCCAGCTTGCTCTTTGGGCATCGTCCATAATAAAGTTGAGATATTACTTTAGTCAGAGGTAGAATCTCTCAAAAGTTCAGAAAGGGGCTTCCCTGGTGATCCAGTGGCTAAGATTCCGTGCTCCCAATGCTGGGGGCCTGGGTTCAATCCCTGGTCAGAGAACTAGATCTCACATGATGCAGCTAAGAGTTTGCATGCTGCAAGTAAGACCCATCACAGCCAAATAAACAAATAATACAAAAAATTTTAAATCAAACCAATTAAAAAAAAAAGTTCAGAGAAAAACTCATACAGGAAAAAGAAGGAATTTACCTTAGGGTATGTACGTGGCACTGGGCACGGAAGTAGGACTTTGAAAGATTATAATGGCTCTGGTTAGACCTTCTGGAAGGTGGAGACCCAAGAGTTGGGAAGTGGGATACATTTTCCCAGGGATGTGAGAGTGACTAGATCTTTAGACAAGGACCTACTGACGTTGAGTCTGAAACAGCAGAGTGACACTGAACGAGTTGATCAGAAGGGCAAGGAGACAGAAGTTGTCAGGAACAGAAAGGATCAAGTCATTTTCCAGCTCTTGCCTGATGGCTCATTTCCAAGACCTAAGGAGCTGGTTCTCAACCGGTATGCCACCTCCCTCCCTCCCTCCCGTTGCTGAATTCTGATTGATGTGTGCAAATCCCATTGCAGCCACGTGTCATGTGATGGATGGAAGGCTGAGCTCAGTGGATCTTATGACCTAGTGTAGAGATCAGGACATGACTTGCTGTGAATAAGAAAGCAGGCAAACAGAAGTGTCAGGCTGGTGCCAGAGAAAGCCAGTGTGCTTTGTTACATTTGAAATAAAGCATTCTCATGAGATGGTGAAAGAGAAGGATCAAGGTCATGAAACTCGACACTCAAACAGTGATGACAGGGAAGGGTGGCCAGGGGAGTGTGGGTGCAAATGTGTGTCTTCTAAGTGTTGTCCTCAAAGTCCACGTTCCTACTGTGTCTCAAACACAAAAACTGCCTTTGAAAATTGAGGGCAGCTTGCATAAATATAGCACTGGCCAAGAAGTGCATTCCGGTTTTTCTATTACATCATACAGGAAACCCCAGATGAACTTTTTGGCCAACCCAATAGCATTCTGGACAGGATGGGTACCTTTATGAATTCAAGAAATATAAAGTTAGCAGGTTCTATGCAGTCTCATAAAGCTGGCTAAATGTTTTCTTTTCTGGGGGGTGAAAAAAAAACTGTCAGGGTAGCAATCCCTGGGTTGGGAAGATCCCCTGGAGAAGGAAATAGCAACTCACTTCAGTATTCTTGCCTGGAAAATCCCATGGACAGAGGACCCCAGTGGGCTACAGGTCCATGGGGTCGTAAGAGTCGGACACGACTTAACAGCTAAACCACCACCAAGGGCAGCAAAGGGCTTCCCACGTGCAGGACGATTTTGACATTGCTTACCAGGATTGTAAACTTGAACAACAGTAAAGAATAGATTTGTAATTTTGGGGGGGTGGGATTTGGACTTGGGTACCACCCACCTAAATCCCACCCCTTCTTCACCCTGTTTGTGTCTCCCACCTGAAGACGTGGCTGCCAGGTGGGGTTGGACGAGATCAGACTCAGCAGGAGAAGCTTTGGGGAGTCAGCGGGGCTGTCATGTACCTGAATTTCATGAGCCATTGTCTCTACCAACGACAGCTATAGAGAACATGCTCCTGTCTGCCACCTTTTCTCTGATTCTCATGCTAGCAAGTTGGAATGAACCCCTCTGAGACACTGACCTGAGGGCAACAGTGGCCTTAGGGCTTAATGTCTTCATAATCTTTGATCACCTTTGGGGCTACTCTCTGAAGGAGAGGCATTGTGGGTCTTTAGTAGAACCTGCTTCTTGTTTACGAGACATCCCCCTGGGGAAGGGCCTCTGGGTGAAAGCTTTGCAAGCACTGAAATGGCAAACGTGACCTGTTTTATGACACTTGCTAGTATTTCTTAAGCCCAATTGAATCCCTCATGTGCTTCAGAAATCATGGTTGGTTTACATGGGTGGTAACCATACATTTTCATGCTTGGGGGACAAGCAAATGTAGTGTGCTCTGAGGTGGAGTTCTGTGTGGTGGGCAGTGAGTGAGGAAGTGGCATGTGGCCAGGAAACTGTTGGATTTTGAAAATTTGAACACTCCAGTATAGTGTTCTGTAGCACACTGAGACTGCCCTCTGTGAGAGGAGCATCTGAAGAACGTGAAAGATGGCCTTTAAGTGAAGGTCATCCATGAAAATACCTCCTACTCGAAACAATGAGTCATAACACATTTAATTGAAAAGCATCATATGTACCTACTGTGTCTTCAGCCCCCACGTACAAATAAAGCGCTTGCAGTGTGTGCGTGCTCAGTCATGTCCAGCCCTTTGCAACTCCATGGACTGCCAGGCTCTTCAGCCCATGGGCTTTCCCAGGCAAGAATACTGGAGTGGGTTGCCATTTCCCCCTCCAGGGATCTTCCCAACCCAGGGACTGAACCTGCATCTCTTCCGTCTCTTGCATTGGCAGGTGGATTCTTTGCCACCTATCCATCTGGGAAGCCCATGCTTGCCATGGGAGAGGCCCAATACTAGCCATACTAGCAAAACTATGTTTAGCTAAGTATCAATTGGGTGGTACCAATTCTAAATTTCAGAGGCATTCACAGCAAAAAAAGAAAAAAAGAAAACGAGAAGTTAAGGGATGCTTCATGGAGGAGGTGGTATTTTCTAGGTGGTATTTGCTATGAAAGACTGATAGGAACTGGCTTTGGCTGGAGTCAGCACAGGAGCCAAGGTGTGGATGGAGTGACACAATGTGGTGTGATTCTCCGTGAGGCACGTGGCCAGAACAGAGGGCGTGGGAAGAGAGGTAAGAAATACAGCTGGCTGGCATAGTCCCCCACACATCGTGGGGGTCTCTGAGATTCAAGCAAAGGGTGGAGATCAATGCATTGGAGAATAGGGTCCAACTGAAAGTTTCTGAGTTGAAAGCTGTCATTTTAATGTGGTATTTGTGGTATTTAAGATTAGCTTGTATGTTTCTTTCAGGGAGAAAAAAATGAAGCATCCAGCCAATTTGCCAGTGAAATGATGTTTTTGTAGTTTCAATGGCTTATTTTCATAAAATGTAAGTCTTTTCTTTATTGCAAGAAAAAAGCATGTTCATAATGGAAAACTAAAGACAAAGAGAGAAATTTTAAAGCATTCAAAGCTCCATTAACCTTGGAATAAAAACTGCAAATCGCTTGGTCTGTGTTGTTTCAGAGCCCTTTTTAATGACTCTGTTGGAGACTGCTAGCTTTCCACTGAAATCCCTGCTCAAGTGATGAGAGCCGCAGCTGGGATGTGCCGCCCACCTCGAACTCAGTGACTCAGTTTCCCCTGCAATGAGGTGTTGCCCTGGGAGGAAAGGCTCCCTGAAGGGGTGGGAGCAGGAGTGATGTGTGCAGCCTGTTTCAGAGATCATCTCTGGCCCTGCACCTCAGCTGGAAAGGCAACAGCTTTGAAAGTCATGTGTTAAACAGAAACATCACAGGCCTGAATCCCTGTTGAGTCCTAGTGGAAGAGAGATGCCTTCTGACCTGGTTCAGCCAACCTGGGCCATCATAGGTGTAAGAGATAAAACTCTGTCTTGACTGAGTCATCACATTTTTGGTCCCTTTGTTACAGCAGCTAATATTACCCTGCTGCTGCTGCTGCCAAGTCGCTGCAGTCGTGTCCGACTCTGTGCGACCCCATAGACAGCAGCCTACCAGGCTCCCCCGTCCCTGGAATTCTCCAGGCAAGAACACTGGAGTGGGTTGCCATTTCCTTCTCCAATGCATGAAAATGAAAAATGAAAGTGAAAGTCATGTCCGACTCTTAGCGACCTCATAGACTGCAGCCTACCAGGTTCCTCCATCCATGAGATTTTCCAGGCAAGAGTGCTACACTTGTTTATGTTATCTGCATAAATGTTTCTTTTCCAGAAATAGAATTGAACCATACTTTACATTGTCACTTAACAATACATTGCATCCATAGATACCTTTCTACAATTTTTTCAACCTTATTTTTAAAAATTTCAAATCTATGGAGAAATTGAAAGAATAATAGAAATAACATCCATTATCCTTCCCCTTGCCAATTTGCTTTCTCTCTCTCTCTCTCTCTCTCTATATATATATATATATAGTTAATATATATATACTTTTTCTAAACAATTTAAAAGTGACTGGACTTCATGATACTCTTACCCCTAAATACTTCAACATGCATCTCCTATCAAAATAGCCATTCTCCTACAAAGCCACAATACTGTTATCCGACCCAAGAGAATTTAATAGCTTCATAACATCCCCTAATATGTAGAGCATATTCAAACCAAACTGTCACCAGAGTGTGTGTTTCGATCTACCATCCAATGAAGAGACACCAGTTGCACGCACTTCTTATGTCTCTTTAGTTCTCGGCCCTTTTTGCCTTTTCATGATTTTTACTGTTTGAAAAGTCTCGGCCTCAGAGAAGGTTGTGTGATTTGGATTTGCAAGCTTTCTCATAATAAAACTGGGGGTTAATCATTTTGGGTAAGAATATTGCACAGATGGTGGCATCCATCACCTCAGTACAAAACAACACTATTTGGTCTCTAGGGTGAGCAGCTGACTGCTAGATTTCTGACAGCTAGATTTTTTAAAATATTATTTTTTAATATAAAAGTGCATTTCCCCCTTTTGTAATTAGCAGGTAATCTATGGGATGATTCTTTGATACTAAATAGCCTATTAATTACACACTTTAATAAATAATTTTAGCATCTTTTGATGTGCTTCGACTGAATTGATAATTACATCAAAGTAGCAAAATGATGATTTTTCTATCATTTCTTCTGCAATTATTAGCTGGTATTCTTCTCTAAAGAAGAACTTTCCTTTCCTCCCTTCTTGTTTGTTTACTTGTTTGTTATCATCATTGTGGTCTCACAGGCATATTTTATTTAATTATCTCACACATTTTTTGAGGCTCAAGAAGTGGTGAATGGGAATTCATTCTAGTCTGCTGTTGACGTGAGTCTCTGAGCACTTCTTCACTTTCTGGTACAGTAAAATTTCATAGCCTAACCTTGTACTTTACCTGGCTCAGACCTAAAATCAGTTGTTTTCCCAGTAAGCTCTGGTTCCTTCTAGTTTAGAAAGCTATTTAGAAATCAATATCTGCTTGCTATGTGCATTCATTGCAAATAGAGGGACAGTGTTCCTAAGTCTTTTCAGTGGAATTAATTAGAAATATGTATTTAAAAAATTATAAGCTCACAGAAATATTTAAACTTAAAATTAAATATTTTATGGGGTTTTCCCTTCCTTTTATTTTCTCTCTCAGATTTAAAATCTTTATTCCTCAGTTATATTAAAAACATTAATTTTTTACTCTGCAATACACATGAAATAATTTCAGAATCACAATACAAATGTTACTCTAACAAACCCACTAGTTCAGTTCAGTTCAGTCACTCAGTCGTGTCTGACTCTTTGAGACACCATGAATTGCAGCACGCCAGGCCTCCCTGTCTATCACCAACTCCCGGAGTTCACCCAGACCCACGCCCATGGAGTCAGTGACGCCATCAAGCCAT
>SJXQ01007244.1:0-31042 GCA_006408695.1 Aepyceros melampus
GTCAGGAGGGGGGAGGTGGGGGTCGGGACTGGGAGTTCATGTACACTCGTGGCTGATCCATGTCGATGGGTAGCAAAATGAATACAGTGTTGTAAAGCAAGGCGAACTAAAAGAATAAAAATTAATTAAAAAAAAAAAAGATGCATGCACCCCTATGTTCATAGCAGCACTATTAACAATAGTCAAGGCATGGAAATAATCTAAATGTCCATTAATAGATGCATGGAAAAAGAAGATGTAATATACATATAATTCAACACTACTCAGCCATAAAAAAGAAGGAAATCATGCCAGCTATAGCAACATGGATGAACCCAGAGATTATCATACTAAGTGAAGTAAGTCAGAAAGAAAGACAAATGCCATATGATACCAAGCGTATGTGGAATCTAAAATATGACACAAATTAACTTATTTTATATAATAGAAATGGACTCAAAGAAATAGAGAATAGACTTATGGTTGCCAAGAGGGAAGCAAGTGTGGAACAGATGGATTGGGAGTTAGGGATCAGGAGATACAAACTATTATATATAGAATGGATAAACAACATGGTCCTATTGTATATGACAGGGAACTGTATTCAGTATCCTGTGAGAAACCATAATGGAAAGAATATATAAAAGAATGTATATCTATGTGTCTACATATCTATCTATATACTGAATCACTTTGCTATACAGCAGAAATTAACACCACACTGTAAGACACCTATACTTCAATAAAATTTTTTAAAAACCTGAAAAATCCATGAGCTTCCCAGAATCCAATGATATAGAATGTTTCTGATAACAATTTTTTTTCAGTGTTTCAAACCCACTTGGGTATTTTATTTTGCCTCCAAACTACCCAGAATCACTTCTTCACCTATGCTTATACATCCTGAATCCCCTATGGTACCTAAAATAGCACTGAATATATAGGTCAAAAAGAATGATATGATTGGATATTCCCAAACACAGAAAAATTTGGATCATGCCACCCTTGGGGTTAAACCCTGAACTGAGATGTGACGTGCTAAGTGCTCCAGTTGTGTCTGACTCTTTGTAACCCTATGGACTGTAGCCAGCCAGGCTCCTCTGTCTGTGGGATTCTCCAGGCAAGAATACTGGAGTGGGTTGCCATTTCCTTCTTCAGGAGATCTTCCCGACCCAGGGATTGAACCTGTGTCTCTCATGTCTCCTGCACTGGCAGGAGGGTTCTTTACCATTAGCACCACCTGGGAAGCCCATTGAGAAGAGATGATAAAGTCCTGGAAATTAGTAACAGTGCCCTCAAGTTCAAGGTAGTTATTGTGATTTTGAGTGAAGATGAGATGCTAGATACCTTTAAGTTCCCTTGGAAAGACAAGGATGGGAAAGAAACACCAAGAATTGTCTCCTGGGGAGAAGTTCCTCAAACCAATCACCTTGAGATATTGCCAAAAGAGAAATACTGTCAAGTGAAGGAGGTATGTATTTGAAGAAAAACATAATTAACTAGTTGCCCTGAAGACTCCTTGTCCGTCTCTTGAGTGGAGTATCAGGACAATGGCATGCTTTTCTTCAGAGGTTCACCAGTGCTAAATGGACACTGTCAGTATGATGGCTACAGAATCAAGGGTAGAGATGCATACAATTTATAAAAGACAAAGGGAGTCCAGCACAAATAAGGACTTCAACATTTCATTAGTATGCTCTGGCTCTAAGGCAAAAGGCCACCCAAGAATTACATAAGAGAATAAAATTCTAGGGATTGGTAAGTACCCACCTCCACCAACTTGAGACAGTTCATGAAACTTTTAAAACTAATCAGAGCCTCAGTGAAGAGCACACAATTTAGAGTTGAAGAATCAGATGAAAGCTGACCTTACTTAGAAGCCCCAGCCCAGCAACTACAGGTTCAGTCTTCAAAGATATAACCAGACTCTATGCCTCTGAATGGGCTTGAGGTTCTTTAGTTTTTTTTAGTCAACTTCTAGCCAATATACTAATATTATTTCCTCTTGGTGGGTAGAGAATTCTATTTACTTATATATCAATTAAAATGTATTTAAATACATATTAATAGATTACCCAATGTAAATTGTATTTATATAAAGGAACAGTAAAATGTTTTGTAAATATTGTACTGCTGTATGTGTTGTTTGCTTTTTGAAATAGAATTTGAACTACTAAATTAATGTTAGATTTATCAGCATTATGGGCATTGAGTGAGTTAAAAAATTATAACATTTGTGAGAACTTTATATATTAAATCTATAAATGCAGTCAAGATGTACAAGGAAATTTGATTACTTAAGTGTAAAGTGGTGAGAATTTCATCAGTTCATTTATACATTATAAAATATTAATCAAGAAACAAATGACTTTGTTCTAAATGTTTATGTAAAAAATCATTATATGCATAAATAAGACAATGTTAGCTGAATTTGAAGGCTTAAAAAAAGTGAGTTTTAAACTGTTGATTAAAATCAAGGTAATAACAGATTTTTTTTTACATGTATAAAAGGCAAGGATATAAAAGTCAATAGGAACTTGGCAGACTCTCAACTCTACAGCCAGGAAAGAGAAGCAAGGGTGTCCCTCTCGAGCAGTTACATGCCCCACGGGCCACACCTATAGAATCCTAAACCAATAAAAGTCCCTGGAGCCTTTTCGGGCAAATTTCCATTCATTCTAGAAGAACTAGGACAGGTGGGTGACAATTAGTCTGGAGCATACATAACACAGATGGGCTGGGGCGGGGTATGCCTTTCACCTAACTTAAAAATCCAGGTTACCTTAAAATCTATGTGCCAATAGGAATTAAAAAACACTGCCCAGGACCCTATAGCACAGAGTTTTCAGGAAAACATTTTTCTTAGCTTCTCACTCCCCACCCCAACATATTCCTTTGCCTCCTGAGCATCCAGAGTTACCCTACACCCACACTTGCCAAGTGGGGACTTGTGGGGGTGCTGAACCCTGAGCAGTTAGCTACAGGGTCTTCTACGACAGCAACGCTAAGTCACAGAGAGCATGGAGGCAGCACACAGTGGAAGGCAGGGGGTCAGCCTGCATTCTGGTCCTGACTCTTGCCACCCCTGTTTGGGGAGCTCACACAAATCAAAAGGTTTTGTAACCTGGCAAGTATCACATCTATGAACTGAGCACAAACTTACTCTAGAGCAAGGTTTGTCATGAAAAGTCAATAAATATTAATAGCACTATAAACATGCTGAAAAATACATGCATAAATGCAAAGAATTAGGTTCATTATAAAGTCTAAAGACACCACGACTGCTTTACAAGTGGAAAAAATAAGCTGAACTCTCACCTATACAGACACTCATTTAACCAGTAAGTTGGAACAAAGTTCTAAGTACACATCTTCTAACCAAATTTCATCAAGACCAGAAAGGGCAGCATAAACTAGATGGGGGAGGAAAAAGACATTTAGCTCATTTAGTCCTTTCAATAATCTCAGAAGGTATAAATTATTCCGTTTTTAGTGGGGAAACAAAAAAAACTGAGGCTTTAAAGTTTGAGCAACTTGTCTATAACTGAGAAAAAAATTAGCTTTAAGAATTTTGGTTTCCACTGTACAGCCCACAGGAACTAAAGGCCATGACAATCCATCCCTCGTATCTTGAAGAGGATAGTTCTTGTGCTTTTTTTCACATTTCAACAGATGCTGAAAAATGTAGCAAGTCCTCATGGAAATTTCAGTGATGGACTCTTGCTGTCAAATTTCTAAATGGTCCTGTTTCTCTTCTCAAGCCAAGTGGTGAATGTTAAGTGCTGGTCCTAAAACCATCCAGATCACACTGCACCACCCTCCTCCCCTGAAATGAGTTCCAAGTGCAGACGAAAGGAAGCAGCCATCATTCTAGTGGCATCAAGGGCATGCCAGAGGATCCCAAGTTTTAGCGAGGGTGAACAGGGGGCCCTAGAATCTCCTTGCTCATTGAATTCTCTTCAGTGGGCAACTTTCGTTCCCATCAAGATAGTAGGAGACCAAAAAAAATTCATCAGGAAGTGTGTTGCAATTTCATAGACTGACAGATGGAGGCATGTAGCAATACATCTTTTATTACTTACCCTGACAGCTACAGATTGCATGCTGAGTTAACGGGACTGATACACACATTCTGCAGGTGTACTGTTGAGACAAAACATTTGGGACATTTTTCTGGCTATCACAGGAATAAAGCACCTAGGTCTGGAAAGAAATTTTCAGGTAGTCCAAAGAATGTTTCTCCCTACAGTTTTAAACACTCCCTTCTAGTCACATAACCCTAACAAAGGTATTTTAATGCACAGTAAATGTATTTTCAAACATGAATAGACCTGCCTGCATTAAATGTTTCTCTTCTGGAGGGATGATAAAGTGATTCAAAAATAAGCGAATGTATTTCTTTACTAAAGCATCAGGCTTCATAAAGGACTATCAGTTCAGTTTAGTCGCTCAGTCGTGTCCGACTCTTTGCAACCCCATAAATTGCAGCACACCAGGCCTCCCTGTATTTATATGTAAATAAACACTTTGGGATAATTAAACTTGTTCTAGATTTTATTTTTATAGTTAAGAAACTGAAATTGTGTTTTATGTTTATGGCAGTTCTAGCTGGCAAGTACCCACAGCTTAGAGTCTAGTTCTTCACTAGCCAGTCACACTGACATTGAGTTGCATTTGATGAAAAGGCCTTCCCAGCGGCACTCACGCTCGATAAGCACATTGGGCAGATTAGAGAGCTTTCAGACAAACAGAAGAGAAAATCATCTTCTACCCCCCGTTTCAGGCAGCACAGGTATATCATCTAACAAAAACGAGGTTTCTCTGAGGAATATGGACTATGTTTCCACCCAAATAACTACTCTGCCATGATCTACAAGATGCTGAGACAGAAACAAAGCTGGCCATATTTTTCTTATCTCCTGATTATCTCCACATTAGGGTACCAAGTGGGGTTCCCACCTCCCAGAAGACCGCTCTGATGTCGATGAATAGCAAAAGTGGAAGTGGGATGATCATAAGAATTAATTCACATGAGCTGAAAAATGGTGATATAAATGTATTTACATAATATCATATATGGGAGTAAATAATAAATATGTGAATATATTTACAACATACTTCATTATACACATATGTTTTGAAATATAACATCAAATTCCCAATACCAAACTGAAGTCTAGTTGACATACTATGAGGGCATTTAATCAGGCAGCTTTCATTAATGTAAGTGGGAAACACAGACCTCAAACAATCCCCAGAAATCCTTTAAATTTAAAAAGCTTGCTTCAGAAAATCCATGACACTGTCTTTTGGGAATCTGGATGATGACCAGGACAGAGCACATAGCTAGTGGAGTTGATCTGCAGAGTGCTGCAAACCAGCCAACCAGTGTGGCTGCCTCACAGAAAGGAAGTTACACTCTGCCTCCAACTCAGAGCTTCCGGCAACACAAGGTGAGCAGTCTCCTGAAACACCCCAGGACAACGTACTTGTGATGTTTAATTTTATGCATCAACTTGGCAGGGCCATGGGTGCCCACATGTTTGGTATTTGGTCAAACATTACTCTAGGTGAGTCTCTGAGGATGTTATTGGATGACTTTAGTGACTGAATTGACAGACAAAGCAGACGATCCTCCCTAGGACCCATCCAGTCAGAGAACAAAAAGGCTGACCCTTTTCCAAATAAGGGGGAATTCCTTCTCTCTGACTGGCTCTGAGCTGGGACTCAGCTTTTTCCTGACTTTGGACTTGATGCTCTTCCTGGGTCTTGAGCCTCTTCTGTCTCCAGTCTGCTGACTACAGATCCTGGGACTTCTTGGCTTCATTAATCAAATGAGCCAATACCCTTATCAGAAATCATATATATTACATATACTTACTTGTAATATATTAAACACACACAAGCCTCTTATTTAAGGGTCTATTTCTCCAGAGAACTCTAATACCATATTATAAGGAAAAATAAAACCTTCGTTATAGAGCAACCAAATAAAGACATCTGGGGATGTCTCTTTCAGCACTAACAGCAGCCAACAAGCAGTGATGTTATGAGAAAGTGTGTATAACTTGAAGATACAGCATCACTAAAATGTTCCTACTTGGTTGGTCTAAGAGGCCTGGAACAGGTAACCAAAAATGTACCAGATGGGAAGGGTGGTGGGGAGTTGTCGAGGGAGGAAAGGCTGGATCAAAGAGAGAAGACCTGCTCAAAGATGAGTTGCTTTTCCCCTGAAAAAATTATCCTTCATGCAAATTCATACAGCAGCCCCTGCTCCAATCTACACTAACTCATACCACTGTGAGCACTGCCACTCCCTCCAGGGCTAGAGCTGGGGACGCGCACGTGTACACATACACCCCGACCGCTAAACCTCAAGCCTTTATCATGTATGCTAAGTAAGAGCTAATCAAGTTGTAAAGAATTTCTGCTTTTTTATTCTTGTTGATTTAAATGCCAAGGTATTTCTGAACTACCTCACAAATTTTTGTTCTCACAACACCCACAAATACTTCAAACCAAACTTGATTGGGTTCACAGAGAGTAGGGGCTAAAGGTATCAAAGGAAAGATTTGTGGATTCAGAAAACTTCCAGGATCACAGCCACTCTTTTTCAATGCACAAGCTGAAGACTTTCCAAGAAATCTTATAACTGACTGGGTGTGTGGAGGCTCATGACGTGAAAGGAAATTTAGGATTCACTACATACTATTATGGATGAAGACCTAACTATTTGCTCAGGTTTGGGGGTGAGTGCTCACAAATCTTTTGCTCTATCCCCTGCAGGCTCCCCAGCAAAGTTTTCTGTCTTTGGCCAGCTCAATATTGTCAGCCTGCACAAAAGGAGGCAGATTCTGAGATAAGTGTGTAACTGGGCAGGTCTGACAAGCACCGAGGGGCTTGAGTTGCTTGTGTGTTTCAGAACCTCTCTCGCCCTCTCTCCTACTTTGAAAGTCCTTTTTCTTCCCAGAGGTTAAGAACAGAGGCTCTGGAGCCAAACTCCTGGACTGAACAGTCTTTCTGACACTTACTAGCTGCCTATCACTGTGAGAAAGTTATTTGCTGCTTTGTGACTCAGTTTTTTTCAGCAGCCAAATGTAGAAAACAGTAGTAACTAGCATGCAAGACTGTGAGGATGAAATGATTCCGTGTGTCAAGCTCCCGAAGCAGACCTGCACGAGATGCACCTCCATCAGTGCAGCCCTACTGACCCTGTAGGGTCTCGGACTCAGTCTCCTGATCCCCGCAGGTGGGAAGTTGCTTCGGACTCGTCTATAGCATTTACCGTGCTGTCTGGAAAGCACCCATTTACCAGCCCACATCCCTCCAGACTGAAAAGGAATCACACCTTCTTTTTGCCAGCACCCAGTGCCATGCTTAGTACACAGCAGATACTGTGTCTGGGGACTGCACGCTTGAAGGGAGGGCCTAGACTAGCAAGGCAAGCATGTGGCCTAGCGACTGCTGCTTATGAGGAGCATCATCAGCGCAGCAAAGCTCCAGGGAGAATTCTGAATAAAAACCCCACAATTCACCCCTAGGGTGTAGGATCAAGTTCTGGGATTGTTAATTTCTTTAAATCATTTCTTTGAAATCTTTCAAATAAGGTAACTTTTGTTTACATCCTTGTCCCTCTTAAAGGCATAGAGAAGTAAGCTTAACAAAGAGCTGACTGAATCAATGTTTCTTCTGCCCCAGGAGACCAAAATTCTGGAAATGTTTATGAGCAATCTCAAAAGGTTACATTTAATTATCAGTTATGCAAAATACATACTTATTACTCTTAAAGAGTAACATCTTTCCAAATACAAATGAGGGCAAAGCATCACAGACTGAGGACAAGGCAGAAGTTACAAATTATTGAGGCCTGGCTCCTCAAATGGATACTTGCCATAAACAAATAAGGGATAACAAGATGCTGGAAGACTAACTCTGATCTCAGTTTCAAAAAACCTTCTGCTTAAACTGCTTTTCTTGTGAAACATCATGCTCAAAAGCAAGACTCTGAGACACATTCAGAGTTCCTCTGAACAAGACCCAAAGTGTTCACTGAGGGGCCAGAGGAAGGGGTCAGACAGGCCCGTATGGGTCCCCTTTCAGACCACAGTCAAGAAACTCAATAAAAGAGCCTTTTGATTGTGTGATTTTTGTTATTCCCACATGAAACATACACAGATGTTTCTGTCAGATTACAGATTCACTGTCAGGTCAGATTAATAAAAGCCATATTCTCCAGCCAAGCATAAAGAAAAAAAAGTAATAAAGGAATTCAAATATACAAACTCCATAATAGATAAGAACAGGTGAACTCACATTTTGTTTCTGGCCACATACGCTTCTCATTCAGTTAAAAGAATCTGGGAAGATGAGTCTAAATTCACCTACTATTTAGAATAATGATGGCTAAGGAACCTCCTAGAAAACAACACTCCTAAGGATTGTGGTGGGGGAAGAGAACACTTGAACTGAATATTAAATGAAATGAGCTACACCAAGAACCAAGATGAAGATTCCTGAGAGGTTCAGCTAGTTTAGTTACACAGAAAACAAGCTGGGGAGCAGGCACCCAGAGCCTTACTCACCACAATATCCTCAGGGAAGGTGTCCCTGCTGAAGGAGCCGTCATCAAACACGACCTCATAGAAGGTCTGCGCAGTCACGGCGATAACCCTGCAGCTGTAGTACCGAGTGTTCCGATGCTTCGTGATGACCGTCTGCCCCACAGAGATGCCCTTCTCACCAGCCTTGGATTTCTAAGGATGGAACAGAGGAAGAGGAGAGAGAAGAAACAGGAGAGAGGACAGAAAATAGAAGAAATATTTATTTAGAAGATAATCATTAGTATGATCATGATATATACTTTTAACTTTTAGACCTCTTATTGGGGGATAATTTCAAACTTAAAAGTTATAAGAATATGAAAACAAAAAGATAAACATACTCTTTGACCTTTTACTCAAGATTCATCTACGGTTATTTATTGTTATTTTTTACATTTTAACATTTCCCATGTTTTTGCACATTCTCTATCTTACATGTGTGTATATATACATATATTTTTATATATGCATATTAAAGTGTGTATGTTGTTGTTTTAGTTCGTAAGTCATGTCCAACTCTTTGTGACCCCACGGACTGTAGCCCAACAGGATCCTCTGTTCAAGGGATTTTCCAGGCAAGAATACTGGAGTGGGTTACCATTTCCTTCTATATATGTATTCAAAGTGTGTGTATATATATACATACATAAATACATATGTGTTTATATATATATATAAATTGTACATGTGTACACATTTATGCCCAAACCACAAATCATGGGTTTTTATACCTAAATACATCAGAGTGTATTTTATACTGGGATTTTCCTTTACATAACCACAGCACAGTTACTAACTTTAATAAATTTAACATGGATGCCACCCTTTAATTGATGACGCATATCCCAATTTTGTCAACAGAGCGAATAATGATCTTTATGTGCCCCCATTCTTTATGTACAGGATCCAGTCTCGAATCAGGTACTGCATTTAGCTGCCAAGTCCTTTTGACCCTCTGTAACCTGGAACATCTCCACAGCCTTTCTTTGTCTTTTATGATCATGATACTTTTGAAGGACCCAGCTCTCCCTGCCCCTGTTTTTTCAATGGAGCATCTGGCTGATGTTTCCTCATGATTAGAGTCTGATATACATTCCTGGCGAGAATACCACACAGACAATGCTGTCATCTTCTCAAGAAACCACATCTGGAGGCAGATGTTTATCTGCCTTTCAATGGTGATATTAACTTTGATCCTGGTCAAAGAGCAGTCCAATTTTTCCACTTTGTAATCACTACTTTTCCCTTCTAGCTAATAAGCAATCTGTGGGAGAGCCTTAAATGGCACACAAATATCCTGTTCCTCCACACTTCTGCTTAGATAGCATCCATTGATGAATCTTGCTTGATCCAGTTTTACTATGATGGAGATGATATGCTGACTTTTCCTGCTCCAGTACTCCCTCCACATTTATTGGTTGGCACCTGGTAGTTATTAAGCAAAAACCTCCTACTCTCCCCACATCCATCCATCCATCTGTCATAAGTATGAGATTATTAACTCCTCCTTCACAACTGTTTATACATACTACAATCAATTATTTCGGTGCTCAGATTATCCCAGATTTGGCCAGTAGAAGCCTCTTCAATCTGTTTCCTATGTCCTTTAAGACGTCCTTTTATTTTTTAGCACTTCCTTCCTTCTGGCCTCATAAGAGTCTCAAGATCATCTTGCCTCAGCTCTGGAATTAGCATTTCCCAGAGGAACGTGGTTCATTTTTGTGGGCAGTGATATTAGAGGATAAGATCCAGGTGCTTAGGTGTGCTTATTACTACAAAGGCATCTTTGCTTCCTGACCCCTTCAGAAGTCAGAGCAAAGAAATGTGTGGATGTATATAAATATATATACATACATGTACACACATAAATACACACACACACTTTCATACATACATACATGTACATACATATAACCAAGAAAAACCAGGGACTAGGTCTCAGAGTATATACCATGCTATGAAGTAGAAGACTTCAGGATAAATGCTTCGGGAAAATGCTTGGCAAAATTTTAGGCTCATGGTAAGTACTCCAGACATTTTAGCTTGTTGTATTTGGGGCTTTCTAATTATTTGCAATTTATTTTTCAGAATAAGGCTGTTGCTCCCCTGTTAGAAACTCACACAAACCTCATTCCTGCCAAGTGCAGAGGGGAGTCACCATCTTACAAGGAGGTCTGCTCAGTCCCTTTTACTCCCTATCTCCAAGTCTCATTCATCAACCTGACTCTTGATGCCACAAGCTCTGACTCACTAGGGGGCTCCTGAATCAGGCACCTGGGAAGGCCCAGCACCGTTGCTAAATGGGCCCTAGAAGGCACAGTCTCATAATCCCCAAGATACCAACAGCAGTCTGACATGTCATCCATAACCTACAGAAAGCCAGGATTCATTAACCCAGTGTCTTCTGCCAGGGCTATTTATAACATCACCGGGAAATAAAGTGTCAATTCAGAATCTTGGTTTAATTAGAGCCTTTACTTTTTTCCTTGAATTTTAAAAAAAGCTAAAACACCTTACAGGAAACAGATAAAGTGCTATGCTTAAACTTTTCCTTCTGGAAACCAAAGAAAAAATGTCCAGAGAGTCACTGACTCACTGGTTCCTTCAATAGTTGTGCTGCTATTCGGTGGACACCAAGCACCTCCCCTGGTGCTCTGGACTCCACCAAAACCACTAAGACTTGATTCCCATTCCCCGGAATAGGCCTACACAGGCATGTGCTATAAAGTCATCTTACAGACTGTTGATATTCTAGCATGTCTTCATACTCACAGGCAGAATTAGGGAACCGGTAAGGGCATTAGCAAAAGCCTAGAAGCAGGAAACAGCCCACTCTACTCTGAGAACTGCAAGAGATCCTGCTTTGTATGGGAGGGGAAGCAGGAGAAGGAAGAGTTTAGAGAGGTTCAGGCTATGGGGGAGAGGGGGAAGTAGGGCAGCTCTCACACCATTCTAAGGCATTTGGACATTACCCTGTGGGCCTAAGGGAGCCACTGAGAGGTTTAAGTACAGAAGAAAAATGATCCAGGTCCATGTGACCCCAAGGGGAGAAAGGCCATGTCCAGGTGGGAGACGAGGGCCTGGAGTACAGAACTACAGACAAAGATGCTCATGGTTTGGACTGAAGGCTAACTCTCCCAGACGTGTTCCTAAAGGTCCCCTCTTTGCAGAGTGAGCTCTGCCATCGAGTTTCTCACATGCCTAACCAAATAAAAGGATACTTTTCTTCCTTGAAATCATTCCCTACTGATTGCTAGGTTGGCTGGAAAATTTTTCTCTGACTTTAGGTGTAGTTAGGTGTGTAAACGTTTTGCCAAAGCACGAGAGGAAGGAGCCTGTAGTGATTTAAACACACTGTGCTTGAAGCAGAAATCTTTAACAGCTGGGCCACAGTACCTTACATATGCCAAAGTAACTCCCTAGTTTCCTACTTCATTCCTCTGTCCAACCATTTTAAATATATCTAACCTTTCAAAGCAAGAGAGCAACTTAGATGTAATAATAAATTTGAGTGAAGGCAGAGTTTGTAGAATTCTGGAACTCTGAAATTAAGCCTATGAATGCTTCCTAAAATTGTATTGGTTATAACTGGCTCTAGGAGGCGAAGTTCTTAACACAGTGGCTCTGAGTGACCTGGATTAAGGCCCAAGGGGGCTTTATGTTGGCAGTGTATTTTTTCAAACGCGTCCCTCTTTGTCAAACGGCCTTAAAAACACTCATAGTCAGAATGGCACGCAGTGTATTTTACTGTGATATTAGTTTCTTCGTGCATGTATATTTTATTAAAATTGGAACTCACTCTCTAAGGAAAGAATGTTTTGGATTTGAATTATAGCTCAGCTTCATACTAACTATGTGATCATAGGGATGCTTCATAACCTTTATCAGCCTCAGTTTGCTCTTCTGCAGAAGGAACAGTAAGGCTTACATTAAAGGTCTGCTATAAAATAATATGAATTACATAAAATATCTAGACTCACAAGCAATTACCTCTCAGCAACTGTTAAGTGGCTTCATTATAAGAGACTATACATGAGACCCCAGCCCCAGGTAAATAAGCCACTCTTCTCTACAGTACCCCAGTAACTGGCATGCGCGACAGCGCAGTACCCTGGTTTCTCATGCCAAGGCTCAATCCAGCTCTAAATCATCACTGCTCCGCTCTTCACCTCACCCTCTTATGACTCTAATTCTTGTCAAAAGGGGGCACATGGCTCTGGTCCTTAGGAAGGAAGGCATAAATAATGTGGTCTCCTCCCTCCACCCTCAAGACTCTCAAAGCCTTTGTTTACAACTCTCTTAAGGCTCTGGTCAAATGTCACTTTCACTGACTATCCCTCCTGTAACAGGGCAAAATCCATGGGTCAGTGCCAGGACCAATTTGTCTTTTTATCCATGGCATGCAACACTGTTGCTGCCAGATAAACAATGAATGAATGAATGAATGGAAAAATAAATACACAGGACAAAAAAAACTAAATAAATGGTCTACAGGGACAGGTACAGACATATTTTTTAAATGGGAGAAGATTGATTCTAATTACTCACTGTCCAGAAAAGAGCAAAAAGAAACACAGGGGAGTTTTAGGAAGAAGTTCCTCTTTGTTAGGGTAGCTAGGCATGTGTGTGGGTAGGGGATGGTAATAAAGGTGTATGGTGAAATTCACAGGGTCTGGGAAGTGGAAGCAACCAATCAAGGGTAAAGAAAATTACAGAGACTTGACAGAGAAAAGGTTGACTCTAGACCACAACTATTTTTTTTTTCCTGCTAGGACATGAAATTTATGCAAACTGGCTAGGTGGAAAGATGGCCAGCACACAAATTAAATAAACTGCCTTCATCTAAATAAAAAAGTTTTTAAGCCTCAAGCATGACTGACCATTTCATGGGAAGTATTAAAGAAAACAGATTTTTTTTCATAATGCTATTTTGATATGACTTCTGATTTATTTTTGCAGGGAAAATTTATTGACAAGCATATCCTATAACTGATTATACATACTCAAAATTACTTCCTGTCAGAAAAGCCTAAGAATCTATTGATGTTAAGAATGTCATTTCTCACCGGAGAAGACGGGCATTATGCAAGGGGCTCCATCAGACTATGGTGTTTGAAGATTACTGCACAGGCTAAGATTGTTAAAGTCAAATTTTCTTTAACATACACTATGCAGAAATGAACAGTGCTTTAATTGGAAAAAAAAAATTCAACTTCGCTTTTTAAACAGAAACAGTTCAAAATTCTAGGAATGTGAAAAGAAAATGTTCACTAAGAAATTGTTATAGACATTCTAGAAAAGCATCAAAGAGTTACTAGGACAAAAAACACAGATATGTTACCAACACATGTCCACACTCCTGAGTTAATTAAACTCTCGCAATAACTCTGTAGTTGTTCACTTCAGTTCAATTCAGTCACTCAGTCGTGTCTGACTCTTTGTGACTTCACGAATCGCAGCACGCCAGGCCTCCCTGTCCATCACCATTCTCATTAAATAGATGAAGTCACTGGTACAGGTTGAGTGACTTTTCCAAGATCTCAAAG
This sequence comes from Aepyceros melampus, assembly GCA_006408695.1. Lineage (NCBI taxonomy): Eukaryota > Metazoa > Chordata > Mammalia > Artiodactyla > Bovidae > Aepyceros > Aepyceros melampus. Next base: position 14,126 of record SJXQ01007244.1, read on the forward strand.
CTGGTGAGAGGCTGAAGTTGGGCCCAGAACCAGGTGCTCTCCCATCACAAGTGCATGTGTCGGTATCATCAACCAGGGGAGTACACATGGAAAGACATCAGAGGAGAAATAAAACCAACCAGGAAGTGACAGGAAAGGCATTCAAGCAGTTGCCTAAAGAAGTTACATTTCCTTCTGTTCTTTCTAATTTATTTATCGACGGCCTCTTCTGTTCTACATACCATTTGAGACACTTTGTTTAATCTCCCCAGTATAATCGCAGAGTCAAATAAGCAACTTTGATTTGGAGCCTATCTGGAGACGAAAAATGCAGAACATATAACTGCATATGCACTCACATACATACCTTGCAACAAATTGCAAAAATGCTCACAAACCTTCACTCCTTCCTGTTTGCACACATCCTCTGAAATGTGACTTTGCAGCTCCTCCCACCAAAGGCTGGAGTCTACTTCCCCAACCCTCAGATCTCAGCTAGTCTTCTGGCTTAACCTGCTTTGGCCAAAAGAATACAACAGAAGTAATGGTATGCATATTCAAAGCCTCTTCACATGCCTGCCCTTCCACAGATTCTGTCCTATGAAGAAACTCGAGTTACCCTCCTGCTGGCTGATGAGAGACCACCCTGACCAGAGATGAGGCCCTACACATATGAGAGAACTCAGCCAAAAGAAGACAAGCAGTTCTTCAGCTGACCACAGATGGATGAGGCAACCAGTCTGAAACAGAAGAACTACCCTGCTGAGTCCAGCCTTCACTGATGACAGCTGATGCTGGGAAAGATGGAGGGCATGAGGAAACAGGGACAAAAGAGGATGAGATGGTTGGATGGCATCATCGACTCAATGAACATGAGTTTGAGCAAACTCCAGGAGATAGCGAAGGACAGGGAAGCCTGGCATGCTGCAGTCCATGGGGTTGCAAAGAGTTAGACAAGAATGAACAGCAAAAAAAGCAGAATCAGTAGCTAAAGAGTTGTTGTTTAAAGCCACTAAATTTTGTGATGGTTTGTCACACACACAACTAAGAAAAAAGAATAGAGCGACACTTGAACAACATCAAGGTTAGAGGTGCTGACCCTCTCACACACAGCTGAAAACTCACATCTAACTTCACAGTCAGCCTCAAAGCTACACATTTGACCAATTATGGATTGTATAGAATTCAATATGTATTGATGGAAAAAAAAATCCATGTATAAGTGGCCCATGTAGGATCAAATTTACTAAGAAAATAATACACTAAACTGTTGGCTATATATAACCCTAGATAATGGGATTTTATCTGATTGGTTCTTTACATACCTCTTGGTAGTTTCCATTATATACAGTTGTCCCTTGAACAACACAGGGGTTAGGGGCACCCTCATCCCCTGCACAGTCAAAAAATTGCACATTGTTCTCTCTGCCTCAAAAATGAAGGAATTAATACATGACTCAGTCAAGAGCAGGAAGCTGAAACAGTTTGGACAGAATGAGGACTCTTGATGCCATATACAGTGATCTCTAATCAAACACAAACTTTTCTCCACATTTAGTTAAAGATCTATAAAATGAAAATACAGATACTATACTTATTGAAAAAAAATCCACATATAAGTGAACCTGCACAGTTCAAACTCATGTTGTTCAAGAGTCAATTGTATTTCTTATAATTATCACCACAGCCTTTTGATCATCTGAACCAGGCCTAAGGGGGCCAGGAAGCCTCATATACACATGTGCCCAGAAGGCCACTGAAAAGGGAGTGCATGCTGCCACGGACCCCCTCAGTTAACTTGTGAACCTATGGATCCCTACTCAGAATAACATTTTTAAATGCACAAAATAAAACACAAGCCACCCCCCAAATTACACTGAAATAATACTGAAAAAACAAATTTGTGGTATATATATTTCTTTAACAATGTATTAAATACTAATACCTAGTGGCAAGTCTAATAACAACTATTAATATCCTAATTTCAAAGATGCAATGGGCATAAGTAATATTTTGAGATCTCTCTCCCAAAGGTAATGTGATTTCCATTGTGGACAGAGTCACAGAAACTGCTAATCCACCTCTGCCTATGCTCAAAACTGATAGCATCATTAAATTGGAGATAGAATAAAGAAAGAAATTTTCAACTTTTCCCCACATGCTCTCACAGACAAATTTCTCTTGATACTAAACTGTTCAAAGGATTTTATCTATTTAAAGGCACAGCACTCAATCTTTTAACAACAGCTTATAAAACAACAATGTTATTATATATGCTGCTTGTATAAACTGTCAATAAATGGATATAGCAGTAAAATGAAACTCCATGAAGACATCTCTGTGAAGACTGAAGTTATGAACCCTAAAATGAATAATTTGGGGGTGACCTAAACTGGAACAGGAATCTAACTTAAGTACTGACATTGGAATATATACTGTATTCTCCAATAGTCAATATCATTTCTTTCCAGTAAGTTTCTGACAGACAGCAGAGAGGAGTTAGTTCAAATATGACCTTTGCAGTGATTGCTTGGCAAGGAGTCCTGTGTGGTAGAGGAAGGAAGATTTCTATCCTTGGCAAGAAGGGTCTTCTCTTATTGGACCTGGGAAGGCGGATGTGTGTTCATATACTGAAGGAGGGTATGTGATGAGATGAGTCACGGGCAGGGATGTCATCTTAGGAAAATCCCTGAGTTTGTCCTCCATCTGTATAATGATGTTAATAAAGGGAGCAAATCCAAATAAAATAGTATATGTAGAGGTACACATAGGTACCTCTCATAGCTACATCCATCAATCAATCAGTAAGACTGAAGAGGTGAAAGAAAAAGCTTAGCAACTTATTCCATGAACAGGCCAAAATGCACATTTCCATGTATATCCAATAACCCTTTACCTTCTCAACTTTATTATTACTCCCTAATTTCTATGAATTAATAACATGTGAGATGTTATTATATTTTTTCAAGGTATCCATTTTATAAAAAGTCCTACAGGTATCAGAGTAATAAATTAATACAAACTATTATTCTTTCACTAAACTTACAAAGCAAAAATCACTCATCTAAATGTGCCTTGTAATAATGAAAAGTTTCTTTGTAAAATTACAAGAGCTAGGTAAAAATATTTAACCCAGAAAAACCTAACTCCCTGGAGCTTCATGAAGAAATAATTGCTCTTATAGCACAAATGCACATGCAGGCTCATAAAAATGTCACAAGTATTTAATTTTCGATATGTCTGTTTGTTCACGTGTACTTGATTCCTCATGGTTTTTAAGTACAAACATATAATACAGTGGGAAATGGTGGTAAGCAGTTTCCCAGCAGATTTAAGGCCTTATTCAGTTTAACGTCTGTAGAAGTTATAACTAACAGGCTGTGGAAGAAACAGAGGGGAAAAAAAAAAACAAACATGAATTATTTTCCATCTGAGTCATTAACTCACCACAGAGGTGGTAGTCTTGTTCAGGAGCTAAGTGAAGGGGACTGGGATGGGAGAAACATCTTCAGAGGCTTCACTGTGTTAATGTAGGAAACTCTCAACAGGCAGGCAACACCTGCTTTCCATTCTGAATAGTTTCAGTAATGTACTTTATAAAGAGCAGAGAGGAAAGTTCCCATCAGTTGGACTGGTGGAGCTGGAGGTGGAATGTCTACCGCTGAGATGGAATCTGATGTGAGCTCTTGCTAACTCATTTCCAATCTCATTAGCTGCTAGAGAGTATGTGAGTCCCTGGATGCCTGGCGCCAGAAGCTCTGCCTTGGGCTTTAATATTTCAGATGCTCTTCAGGCTTCTTGGGTCTGACTATAAAACTGGGGGGGTGGGGAGGGGACTATAGATTCAACAAACTCTCAATCATTCATAGTAGGCTATGTGTGTATTTAAATTCTATGTGAAAATGCAAAGAACCTAAAATATATAAACAATGTTGGAATGAATTATAATTTAGGAGGTGAGAAGGTATTCATTCATTTATAAGGTACTGTAATTTTTAAAAATGACCTCAGATGGGGTGTTTTCAACAGAGAGAAGCAAGGGACATGAGGCATTACTACACAGTTCTTCTACCCATAAGGATTTTTGGATCTCAATTACAGTGGGTAACTGGGTTAAAAATAGCTAAAAGAGATGAAAAGATTTTCTTATCAAGGTGAACTAAAGCAAAACAGATTAATTAAAGGGCTTAATAGTTGTTCTATGTCACCAAGAAGGAAGCCTAGGTAAATAATGAAGCCATGTAAGCTAATTCAAGCCACGATCTCAAACTGGAAACGTGTAGCCAAATCAGACCATCTCAATGACGCACCACGTGCTCTGACTTTGGAGACGGGGAAGTTCTGGAACTTTAATGACTGCTGAACCTCTGTGAAGTTCCATTTCATCACCTGTAGAATGGATACAATTAGAAAAACCTGCAACAGAGGGTTACGGTGTGGGCCAAAAGAGACAACGGGCTACCAGTGAAAGCATTCAATAAACTATAGAAGACATTACACCAATATTAGCTACTATTAATTTTATTTACGTCATCTACCTTGATATGCTTCTCTGAACGAAAAATAACAGTCACCTTGAACACAAGAGAAAATCAGGGTGGCACAGTCAATTCTGACTCTATAGAGGCACACTACTTCCATGAGCATCAGACAGAAAGGGAGGGAGAGAGAGAAAGAGGTAGAGAGAGGTTGAGAATGAACATGTGCAAGCTTCCTAAGCTTCCTTGAAAATCACAGGAGAAACAGCCAGAGGAGCAGTGGAGAAGTCAGCCAAAAGCTTCCTACCGCTCATCACAACCGCAGCAGGAGCAGTGCAGATTCTGCCACGTGGGCTCAAGGATGTTAATCAAAGGGGACAAATCCACAAAGCCTTTAACATCCACTATTAATTAAGCAAGCTAATATCCATCTGTCAGTCTATCAAGTGTTAATTAAATGTCTCTCTGTGCCCAGCACTGTGCTTGAAAGAGTGCTGTGTGGGCTCCAGTGGAGGCAGGAAGAGGAGGGGAAGGACTGGGAGGCTCCAGGGCAGCAACCCTCCCTTCCCAGCCCCCTGCCTATAGCCCTTGTGTTCCCTCCAACAACATGTAATGCTAACCTCTGTGGTTCCTGCAGCCTCAGCCAAAGCTGCCTCTTAGCATCTATTAAGGATGCTCTTCTTTACTCCAAATACATGATAAAGATACAATACAACAGATTTTAAGAGACAGTTAAAAGTTGTTTAATGTAAGGGTTTGCAAATTTTTAGTTTTCTTCCAATTCTTGAGAAATATATGAGAAAATGGGGACAACCTGACGAAAAGGCCTACATAACCTCAAGGAGAGACAAACACAATGGAAAACAACTTACAAGGACATTCGATGCCCACAAAGAAATGAGGTTTCATTTCTCCCTCCCTCCTGCCCCAAGAAAAAGCTTCTGAGTGCCAGGTCAGCCCAGCAATGGCTGAAAGAAAAACTAAAAGAATATTCTATTGAAAAAAATTGTAGAAAAAGAAATCTCTTAAGTTCCTTCATATACTACTCTATAATTTCACAGATCCACTACACCCAGTGTGGGAGAAGAAGACAGAGATGCACGCAACCTCAGGTGAAAACACAGTCAGCTTCAGATAAGGAATGGTCAAGAAATGATCCCTTTTACCCAGAAAAGGAAGAAGTATTGATTTGCACGTGAAAAACGGTTCAGATCCCAAGATGGCTACCAACACGCTGTGAAAGGGTGGGACAGAGAGATGGGGCAGCCCAGGCTGACTGGCTTCCTGCCAAGAGACCTCAAGAGGCCTTTCTAGTTAATTTAGAGCTTTACACATCCTGTTTGGTGAATGTGGACAAAGAACACAGACCTAGAGAGTAGCCTTTTAGATAAAAAATGATGGAACTTATTTAAGTGCCTTTTCCACTGCTTGCAGTTAACAGTCTCATTAAACTATAGTTTCATTACATTGTGTCAGTATCTATGGATTTCATTATGACTGTGGCATCTAATTACTGTTTTCTACATGAAGGAATCGAAAATCCTGCCTCTTATGCTTTACAAGATGTTGGAATGTCAAATTCTTTTTGCTGTTGTGTGTCTGCTGACACATTCCATTTATATTTCTCTACTGTATCCACAGTGCTTGACTGTAATACCAATGTTAAAAAATGGGATTAGTGTCACTACTTAATTTTCTTAACAAGCTATCAGAAAATAATGCATGCCCTAATCACTTTTTTTTTAAAAAGGAGTATTAAATTGCTGAAAAGCTTAAAATTTCCTGAGAAATAATTCTGTGAAAAGCTGAGCAAGTGTTTCATATAGAAACACACCTTACCTATGCTAAAAAATGTAACAGATAAGTGGTTCTTAAATCAAGTGGTGCAAGACTTGATTTCCCTCAGTATGTGTGGTCCATGAAGTTGTCAAGTATCAACGGTCCCACGTAAACAGTCCTTCCTGCACCTGCCCCTCCTGTAGTAGATTGGCTGGCTGGTCCCTGGTCCCGTGATGCACTTCGGGGCAGGGGGTGGGGATAAGATGGCCAAGTAGGAAATACAACATGACAAGTACTTCCTGGAGGTTCTGATGAATATGCTTTACTGATAAACACAAAAAAACTCCTGTAACCAAGATGCAGATTTTTCCTGAATTTTTCTAAGTCAGGATTATTTTGCAGTTTCACAAAGCTAAACAAAAAGTTCAGGCAAAATTTTCCTTTCCACATTTTTGAGAGGGAAGAAGATAGCCAAGGCTGTTGAATAAGAGATCTCCTGGAAATCAGGGCTCCACAGAGGGTGACTGCTAACACTCACATCAATACACTTAAGGCCTCAGCAGCCAACATTGCTTCAGAGTTATTTCAGAGGCTCACTGGGCCCTTAGGAGCAAGCACTGTCTGTTTGTAAAATAAATAAGGCATCCCATATAACTTATGTCTTAACATTTTTCAAATGCCTTTGGATTCTTCCAGGAAATTTGAAATAATGTTTGTTTGTTTTTTAACCCAACCAGATTAAAGGATAAAGGGCAAGAAATCAGAGTCTGGAGAAATGCTATACTTAAAGGCAGAGATATTGTTCTGAGTCACTGGGAACTGACTCTGCTTTCTGCCCCCAGATGACAGTGTGGCCTTGTTGATCATGAGTCTGATTCAAGAGCCCAGGTGCGCGCACATTTTTCCTTAAATGGAAAGGCCCAGACTGATAAGAGTAAATCCTTCTAGAATGGAAATGTAAACCCCTTACATAGAGCAACTATGTGGTAGCAAACCACAGTTCTGCTTTGATACAGCAGTAGCTAGTCACATGCAGATGTTGCCACACGGGGCAGCCCGCCAGGGAACGGTGTGCTGGAGAGGTGCCACATCGAGGCATTCGCCTTTCTCTGCCTGCATGGTCTCCCCCTTCTGATTAGTTTCTGTACCCATGACTGAATTAAAATTAGAATCTGCAATGGAGGCATCTGTTATCTCTTCCTGCAAATTCAAAACTCTCCCTGAAACACTTTAATTAGCATCAGAAATGGGTCTGGAGTCTCTGCAGCTGGTGCCCAAGCGGGGACCGGCACAAAGACCCTTACCAAGTAACTAGACTCTGAAAAGGGACTGGAAAATGGAGGGACAGAGGGTAAGGCAAAGATGGCTCCATAGAGGCAGAAGAGCCTCTGCCTGGGACCATGAAGTCACTGTGGGGAGCTTGTGGGGTGAGTGTTAGTGGAATTTTCCTCTATGCCCCACAACCAGGCCCAGCAGAAGGCATGGCGTCCCTCCAACAGATTCCCTGCTGCTGCTGCTAAGTCGCTTCAGTCATGTCCAACTCCGCGCAACCCCATAGACAGCAACCCACCAGGCTCCGCTGTCCCTGGGATTCTCCAGGCAAGCACACTGGAGTGGGTTGCCATTTCCTCCTCCAATGCATGAACGTGAAAAGTGAAAGTGAAGTAGCTCAGTTGTGTGCAACTCTTCGTGACCCCATGGACTGCAGCCGACCAGGCTCCTCTGTCCAGGCAAGAGTACTGGAGTGGGGTGCCATTGTCTTCTCCGAACAGACTCCCTAGGTCTCCCTAACTACACCAGGTATGATGGAAAGACAATGGAAACCGAGGGCCTGAGACTGTGCTCCAGAGACTCTGAAGCACTTCTTCTACTGACTGGAAGCCGGAAGGAGAAGAGCTCCATGATCATTGACCTTGCCCTTCCCCAGGAAATGTCTACAGAAATAGCAGCAGGAAATTAAAATGAGGGTTATTAATAAAATACAGAAGTTTGAAGTGGGATATGCTTAATTTTCTTGATAAAATTAAGAAAAACACTGTACTAACTGTTTTTACCTAATAAAGTAAACAAGGGAAAAATTGGTTCTAACTGTAAATATTCAAAAATGTCTGTGTTAAGTATTTTTCTCCCAGGTAAATCTGGCCTTAACTTTCTGTCATCTAGGATACATGGATTGAGAGGTCAACAAAACCCTGCTGCTGCTGCTGCTGCTAAGTCACTTCAGTCATGTCCAACTCTTAGCGACCCCATGGACTGCAGCCTACCAGGCTCCTCCATCCAAGGGATTCTCCAGGCAAGAATACTGGAGTGGATTCCCATGTCCTTCTCCAATGCATGAAAGTGAAAAGTGAAAGTGAAGTCACTCAGTCGTGTCCGACTCTTAGTGACCCCATGGACTGCAGCCTACCAGGCTCCTCCATCCACGGGATTTTCCAGGCAAGAGTACTGGAGTGGGGTGCCATTGCCTTACTACTGATAAAAGGGTGAGGGATTTCTTTTTGAAATGTATGTCCGATTTACAAAGATTGAACACACCCACCCCTAAATCACTATATTGTTTGTTTTTTTAAACACTTGCTAAGAATTTTTTTACACCAGACCTTTGCTTTGGTCAGAATGCTTTCTGCTATTCAATAACAGTACAAATTGAGAAGGATGTTTCAGAAACAACTTACAAAGAAAAACCATATACAAATATCAGATTATTCTGCACAAGTCTAAGAAGAGTTTGTTTTTTGGTCATGACAAACTTTACTAACTGAACAGAAAGGGGGTTAGCAATACCTCAATTGTTACGGAAAAAACAACAATCACCAAACACTGTTAGTTAATCGCAAAGACACGCAGATCAGGGTGACGAAGAGGGTTTATGGAAATGAAAACATTCAGATCATTGTTAGATGAGTGTTAGTGTTAGTTGCTCAGTCGTGTCCAACTCTTTGCGACCCCATGAACTACAGCCCAACAGGCTCCTCTGTCCATGGGATTCTCCAAGCAAGAATACTGTAGTAGGTTGCCATTTCCTTCTCCAAGATGAGCGTTAACTACAATAAATTCTGGTTCTCTTTCTTAAAAGCAGGAAGGGGACAGAGTCAAGCCATAGGATGGAGCTCCAAACTTAAGGAAGGAAAAGAAAAAACCAAAAATGATGGATTCATACCATGGGTTGAATCAAGAGACAACCAGATGATTGAGAACTAGTGACAAGTGAGAGTTTGGTTTCCTCTCACTGTGGCCTTCCAATGCCAGCTCCAACGCAGTTGACACATCAACTTAGCAAACTCAAATTTTTCTTTTTTAGAACCAGCACAAATGTTACCTCCTCTGTGAATGCCACCTGACTGCCCCAGATAGAATTAGTGACTTCCTTCCAAGGACTCTCAAAACATTTTACTCATATCTTTGTTTAGCCTATCTTCTTAGGGAATAGAGCACAGCAGCTAAGAGCCTTGCTTCTGCATCAGAGTGCTTGGTTTTGACTCTGCATGTTCACGGTGTGACAGAAGCACCAGGAAGAAAATTACAGTCAATTGGTACCTGCTGGATCTGTAAAAAGCTAGAACCCATGATGATGTCCAAAAGCATCAGTGGGAATTTACAGTGGGAGTGAGTCTTTGAGGCCTCTCCGTATCAATCCATAATCAACCTGAAACACTGCAGACCCTTTTCATAATTAATGAATTCATATAAGTGTTCCTGATTTCTTAATATTTTTTATCATTTGGTGTTTTCTCAATAATCAATACTGAAAGTATAATATGCTATGCAATATTTTAGGGTTTAGAATTTAGGGGCCTTGATCACCCGATGCTCCACATACTGGCAAGGTGAGAACTGTTTCTGTACACCAAGGAAGGTATTATTGTTAGTGATGACAGATATTCTCATCACATTACCACCCAAAGGTTAGTTACACAAGCATGGATTAACCAGAAGGGCTGCCTTGCTCCAAGTCCTTCACCAAATCCTGGGCAATGCAGGTGTCCCCTCCTGTCCTGAGCCATGCACAGTGATGGCAGGGAAGGAGTTAGTGAAGCTTGCCTGGGCTGCTGACCTTAAGACACAAGCAGGGAAAGAAGTCAGCAAGTGTTGAGCAAGGATTCAAGTTCTATAACAAAGATGAATGCTACATAGAATAGAACATGAAGGTGAGCTAAAGAGACAAGAAACCTTTCAGGGTGGGAGGGGCCGAAACAGAAGCCAACATAACCAAATATGTAACACATGCTTGATAAAAGATGGTCAATAAATACTACCTCTCTTTTGTCCACTAAGCTCATTCCCTAGCATTAGAGAGCTATTTCAACAAATTTATACCAAGCAGCTTCTATGGATTGCTGAGTACTCATGTATGGATGTATGAGTTAGACTATGAAGAAAGCTGAGCGCTGAAGAATTGATGCTTTTAAACTGTGGTGATGGAGAAGACTCTTGAGAGTCCCTTGGAGACTGGGAGATCCAATCAGTCCATTCTGAAGGAGATCAGCCCTGGGATTTCTTTGGAGGAAATGATGCTAAAGCTGAAACTCCAGTACTTTGGCCATCTCATGCAAAGGGTTGACTCACTGGAAAAGACTGATGCTGGGAGGGATTGGGGGCAGGAGGAGAAGGGGACGACAGAGGATGAGATGGATGGATGGCATCACTGACTCGATGGACATGAGTCTGAGTGAACTGCAGGAGTTGGCGTGCAGGCGTGCTGCGATTCATGGGGTCGCAAAGAGTCGGACACGACTGAGCGACTGAACTGAACTGAACTGAATTTAAAAGATAAAACATTGGTTAAATCTACTAAATATAATGATCTAGCTAAAACAATAGAAAAAATGAAAAAATATACCAGAGAGCAGGAAATAAAAATTGACCACTAAGACATTTTCTCTACTCAAATTCCTCTTTTTTTGAATAGGTGTCTGTCCCCGCATTAGCAGCCACAACTTAGAAAGTGATAAAGGAAATAAATTTCTCAAATGTCTTTGACAGTAGAGGGTATTAAGACAAAAGCAATGTACCTTGTATAAGACTGTGTATTAGAGGCGCCTTGCTTTCTACAATGTATTAATGCATAACGTACAAGGAATTCCGGAGCTCCAATACTGCGTACATGGAACAAACACTGTAATCTAATATGAAAGTTTACTGAAGTCATTTGCTTGAAAACACCTATGCATGCCATCTTTCTCAGCTCTCTGCCTTTCGTTATTCAGGCATCTCTTCCGTTGGACACCTGTCTAGTTAACTCAGGTATGAGGAGACAGTCGTGGCTGTACTTTGCAGGAAGTATAAAATTTGTGAGTAGCTCATTGTTTGCTTTGAATAAGAAATGCTTCCAAAGCTCCCAGTTTCAAAACCACCTTTACCATATTGTGTTCTCTGTCTTTTCCTTACAAATATCTGTTCAACATGCATGTAAGTGGGTTAGGAATACATCCAATGGAACCTTCAGAAACAGAGCCCAGAAAGAGGCCACAGTGGATCACGGCAAAGGATGGTCAAGTATCACAATGCTACTGACATTATCGCATGTGCACAGACACAAGCACACATGAATAAAACCTCATACTTGCAAGAAAGCAGGTACCAGTCAAAAAATATATGTTTGACAAAAATACTGAAAACTCTACACTAAAATTTAGCTTAAAATAACAGGGACTAGAGATGGGAGTGGGGGGTGGGGCTAGCGGTGCACTTACTGTAACATGCTCCTTTCTACTTCAAGAATTTGAAAGCTGGACTCCTTGGTGGTCCATTTGTTAAGCACCCATCTGTCGATGTAGGGGACAAGGGTTCAACCCCTGGCCCAGGAAGATGCCACGTGCCACGGAGCAGCTAGGCCCGGATGCACAACTGCTGAGCTCACACGCTACAAGTACTGAAGCCCATGCACCTTTGAGCCTAAGCGGCAATGAAGATCCAGTACAGCCGTAAGTAAATGATAATAAAGAATTTGAAAGCCACCTATTTTCCCAAATACTATCATTCTAACCACAGAGTATGCTTATCGTCCAATGGAAAAGTGCATTATAATAAATCAGATGAAATTTCTGTACCATTATCCAGAGTGATTTTATACTCAAAGATCAACAACACTGAATAAGCTAGTGTATTTAAAATAATTTATGGCATTAAAGGAGAAGTAGAATTTACTTTAAAATGGTCCTTTTGGATGCAAAAAGCAAACAATGGAAGAAGAGAAAAAAAAAAAAAAAGTAAACTGGAGTCCTGAAGTAACTGTAGTTTTATACTTCATTTCACCTAAATTAGTCAAGCATCCTCTACTCTCAGAAACACCTGTGATGGGTTGCCAAGTTAGCCTGGATTTCATCTCATGAGTTTTTTCACTGCTATGATTCAGCAGTTGCCTATTACTACCAAACAATCTCAGCATGGTCGAGAACACAGACAAACTACACTTCTGACTCTGGGGAGTGTATCCCCTGGCATTCACAGCTTACACAAAGAGAGATACTTGAGTGAAGTTCAATTTTTTTACGCTTGAAAAAGGAAAGAACATTTAATGCAATAAAGGTAATTACAATGCTCTTAACCACAGTTCCCAGATTCTATGGATTCCCTTGAGTTAGCTGTCAAACATTTTTGGGAGGAATCCATATCTGGAGTCTAATTAAGAATAATGGATAAGTATTAGCTACCAGGAATGTATTTCAGAAATCCAGTGTTCTTAGTGCTTCAGCCTAAAGAATTTTGCAAAGGCAATTTATGAACACTAAAATGTTTTCTTCATAGAGAAAGCCCACATGTAATGCTGTAAATTATACGATTTCCCCCCTACCCTTTACAAAAGTATACCAAGTTCTGAAATGGTCTGTGGGGAAGAGTAGTTTCTAAATCATCTCAAAGTCAAATATTTTCTCTTTCATCATCATTTATGAAACACATTAGTAACATAAACCTGACTGAACCAAACACATTAGAGTTAAGAGGAATGAGGTCCTGATTAAACACCTGGATCTCTTTAACAGCAACTTCAATATAATCATCAGTAACCACAGAGCTCTGGAATATTAAAAAGGGAATATATGATCCCAAGCAAAGGTTCAAATGAACACCTCTAGCCCCACTTGAGGTTTGGGGTGTGGAATTCAACGAACAGTAGACTATGGGCTGAAAACATATTTACATTCCAGCACCTGTCGCTCATTAACTGAATATTTGGGCAAAAAACTGAGCCTCTCTGAACTTGGGCTTCCTATCCTTGAAGTAAGGATAGCATACTCATGTGGCCCAGTTCACAAATGAACGGAGCAGCAACAGCAGTAGTGGAAGTAATAAAAAAAAAAGAAAGCAGTAGTACAGCTTTCATCTTTTGAGGGCTTACAGTGTGAGGTGAACTGAAAACCACATGATAAGGTGGGCATGCCACTGTAGACGAGGAAGCCGAGGCTCAGCGAGAGGAACTCACACACGGCTGTAATTGCGCTCCTGGCAGAATGTAAGTGTGAACAGTAACAACTCTGACTCCAGAGGCTGTGACCTGGTTCACATCTCAAAATGTATCCTCATGAGTCGTCTGATGAGGTAATGTTAGCGACTGCACTGTAAATGGCAAAGTGCCAGTAATGCAATGTGTTATTAGTGTTTTTACAGTTGCTAAAGTGGGCTTTCTGCTGAGTACATGTGCTATTCTTAGCAATAGCCCATCAACTCAAGAACTTAAGGAAAAAACATGAATGAATATGTAACTTGAGGCCTATGACAATGGAAAATAACTTTAAATTAGATGTGACAGTTTGTGATGTCATTTTCTACATTTACACACTCACATGCATCCACACAAAGACCCAAACCACACACATCAAGTATTTCTCAAGACACCAGAAGAAGCTGCTGGAATCAAAAAGCTGAGAGATGTGTTGTATAGGGGTCATGGTTCCCCAGCCCATGGTAGTGACCTGGCAGGCTGCTCATAGGAGGTAATTAAGAGACACGGGACAAGCATGTGAGGCTGCAAATAGTCTGTGGCCAAGCTTCCTGGGACCTTCACCACATTAGTGAAATTGAGGGTCAATAGGATGCTTCAGTCTCTTTATTAAAAGCCACAGACAATGATAGTGATCAGGAAGGCTAACCAAGGCATAGCAACCATCTCTGCACTGTCTGAATTATTCTAAGCCTTTAAAACAGAGGAAAGAGTCCATTCACCAAGGACAGGTAAACTGAATTACAGTTGAATTCACATGTTAGTTTGTTGCAAACATTCTTTTCCTAGAAACAAGTTCAATCCTGAGTAAAATGAAAAGGCAGAAAATGCTGACGTGTACTTCTCTTCTCCATTTCTGCTTTTCTGAGCTTGTCCTTACTCCTGCTGGTGCCTCTGTGCTGCCTCTAGCTTATCCCATCTCAGGAAACATGTCCTTCAATGTTTGTGACTACCCTCTCCCTCCCTTTACTGTGTTATTGCTCTTTGTTTTTTTCTCGAAGAGAGGAAATAAACCCCCAAGACCAGAGTGTACAGGTGTCTGGATTAAACACTGCAGGATCTCAGGAGATGTTTTCATATCAGTCTCTTCCCAGAAATGCTCTCCCCCTCATTCTGGATATGTGCAGTGCATAATCTGTACAACCATACTCGGCAGCCCTGTATACAGAACCCAAACCAGAACAGCCACAAAGAGTTTTATCCATTCATCTGTTCATTCACTCATTCAACTCATGAATCTGTGCTGCATCTGGCATGTGCCAGACACTAACGGGTCTTGGACAAATACTAGTAAATAATAACATACAATCCCTGTCCTCAAGAGACTTACATCTAGACACATCATCAATGAGTAGTAACATCACAGAGTAGAGCATGTTAGACTTGGGGGATATACAGGAGGGGATTCACAGGCAGTCTTGGCATCAGCAAAGGGAGAGCGGGCCTTACCACGTTTGGGTTGACCTTATGTCGGAAGCATGTGATGTTCACCACATATGGCCAATCATCA
Source organism: Aepyceros melampus (assembly GCA_006408695.1). Classification (NCBI taxonomy): domain Eukaryota; kingdom Metazoa; phylum Chordata; class Mammalia; order Artiodactyla; family Bovidae; genus Aepyceros; species Aepyceros melampus. Next base: position 29,313 of record SJXQ01007244.1, read on the forward strand.
GGCTCCATCAGCACCCCAGCAGCATGAGCACACGTGACATGGAAGGAGGCCGGGCAACGCCCGTAGGAACACTGGATGCAGGCTCCAGAGACCTTCTTAACCCGGTGTCTGCAGAACATGCATTTCTGGAGGATTAAAACAAAGACGACTGTCAATTCAAACTCTGTTAACTCAGCGAATTTCCACCTTTCACAGCATAACAACTTCTAGAGAGGAAGAACACTGATGATATCAGCAAGGCCTGATCTCCAGGGGCCCTAGTGGTGAGACTGACTGTGGCAATACAAGCCACATACTTTCAAGGAAATGTGCCGGTATGGCCACATCTACAAGACATATGCTGAAACACTCCTTGCAGTTAGGAAAGCCAAGCCCTTCTGCACATGCTTCTCCATGCACAGAGCTGAAGGAGAGGCCCCCTGGTTGCTCCTGTAAGTCATCCATGAACACTGAAGCTATTTCTCTTTTACCGCCTGCATGGCAGGCTTTTCTGTACATCAGACAGGCACATATTCTCCTAAATTAGATGAGGTCTTCAAAAATACCCAAATAGCACACAGATGGGCTAAGGTTTCTATTTACAAGGAAATGTAAAGTGTTAAATGGGCCACTGTGGAAACTACGGCTCAAGTGTTTAATAATCCAAATCTGAACCCTTTATGACTGAAACAAAAATATGCCTCCCAAAGTGAGAAAATTGAAAATCACCCCAAAGGGCATAATTTTGTTGAATATCTATAGCTGACTATGCCTGGGAAAGAAAGAATGGAAATAAAAACAGCAATAATAATTACCACAATCTGAAAATTAAATTGCATACAATTAGCCCTAAACGTTATCAGTACATTTGTTATGAGAGATGGAAAAAAATCAAACAGCTTCACTAAATGCAAGATTTGTGAACTAATACTTGATGATTAGGAAAAAAGAGTTGTAGGACAATGTAGGATCAGGTTCAGAAAGCAGAAGAAACAGAATGATCAAAAAGCTCAACTTTTCTTTTCTAATGATAAAGTCTGCAAGCTGACCAAATGTTGGTAAAAATGCTTTTGTTTTATAGGTACATTTTCCTTCCTGAGAAAAAAAAGATACTTGCACTCAATGCCCTTAGAGGACCGTAATATTTTATCACCGACTTGCACGAAACAGTGTGCGCTAAACTTCTAAGTCTTCTTTGCCCTCACATCTGATCAGCATCTTCAGTCTTACAGGTTCTGCACCTTAAGCTTATTTTGATTTCACTTTACTCATCTACACCAGCTGCCACGATCCTGGTCCATGGTGTCTTGCCCAGTGTAATAATGGCCTCCAACTGGATCTCTTCTTTTTGATTCATCTTCCCAAAGAATAAAATAAGACCCATTATAATATGAATAAAAGCATTATTTAACATCTTGGTATCTCTTTGGCAAATTCTTGGTATTCAGTTCAGTTCAGTTCAGTCGCTCAGTCGTGTCCGACTCTTTGTGACCCCATGAATCGCAGCACTCCAGGCTTCCCTGTCCATCACCAACTCCCGGAGTGCACTCAGACTCACATCCATTGAGTCCATGATGCCATCCAGCCATCTCATCCTCGGTCGTCCCCTTCTCCTCCTGCCCCCAATCCCTCCCAGCATCAGGGTCTTTTCCAATGAGTCAACTCTTCGCATGAGGTGGCCAAAGTACTGGAGCTTCAGTTTTAGCATCATTCCTTCCAAAGAAATCCCAGGGTTGATCTCCTTCAGAATG
>SJXQ01007245.1:6188-89667 GCA_006408695.1 Aepyceros melampus
TTGTTGAGGCTTGACTTGACCTTGATATGTGTTTCTCAAGCTGTTACTATTCTGATAAAGCTTCGCTTTACTGTCAAGTAAAATACAGGAAACTTTTTTTTTTTTCAAATGTCTTCTGGTTACTGTAAATGAAACGGTTAAAATGTCATAAATACCTTATGATAAACATTTTTCAAATTTGCTTAAAAATCTGCACATCAGTAAGCAGGGTATGACAGAGCTTTTTCAGTACAGTCATTTGAGTGCGTGGGCTTCCTGGGTTAATAATGAGTCAGCACCCGATTTCTCAAATTGGAGTGGCTGAGACAACATTCTGTTTGCCCCCAGCACAGCCCGGGGGCTGGCGGGCCCCTCCTGGAGGGTGTGGCTGTTTGGTCTCCTCTCCTGTTTGGGTGGCCCGTCTGGCTTCAGTCGCAGCTCTGCTCTGTGTGGCTGGGAGACCCCTTTGCTGAGGGGTCCTTGTGCAGGTTCATCTCTTCTGGCTGATGCTGAGGGGTCTGAGGGTCTGCCATCATGGGATTGGTTGAGTATACAGTTGGTGCAGTTAAAAGTCCAGAGTTTATGAAAGGTAGTGATGGTCCAGGGCTGAAGCTGCTTCTTGTGTCCTGTGACGTCACACTGGCCGAGGGACCCGGGGGGAGAGGCGGCCACCACGTGAGTTTCAAAGCCCACGTCGTGCAAGTGACAAGTAGCACAGGAAGACCGCTACATGTCTCCGCTTAAAAGCCAAGAGCGAGATTCCGAGGAAGAAAACCTCCCTCCACCTTTCCTCTTCTTATCTATGACATGAGGAAAATATTAAAATTTTAAACAATAATCACTAGGTTGCAGGCTAGCTGCTCAAGGCCCCAGCGCAGGCCCTTTTGACTCCATTCTGCACTAAAGCCTGTTGGCCGTGCAGGGCTGGTTTCTGGTGTTCCGATGACTATAGGTGGCGGGTCCATATTCTTTGGATCGCAGGCCCTGTATAACCCCTCAAGCCTATAACCCTCAAGCAAGGGTCTCAGGCTTCCAGACCATGTTGACCCCACTCATTTCAGTGGGTGGTCGGGAGGACTCAGAGAACCAAGTGTGTATAAGAGGGTCTGGACTCAGCAACGCACGTGTGCTGAGTCCTTAAGGCACATCCGACTCTTTGTGACCCCATGGACTGTAGCCTGCCAGGCTTCTCTGTGCATGGGATTCTCTAGGCAAGAATACTGGGGTGGGTTGCCATTTCTTCCTCCAGGGGACCTTCACGACCCAGGGATCAAACTCGAGGCTCCTGCCTCTCTCCCACTGGCAGGCAGATTCCTTACCACTGAGCCACCTGGGAAACCCTTGGACTCGGCAGGGACCCCCTCAGTGTTAGTTCTACTGCTTTCTCCTCTTACGTGGACTCTGAAGGGATCTGGGCTTACAGCTCCTGAGTTTAGTGCCTGGACTTTTTCAAGCAAGATCCTGCGATTCCAGTGGAATGAGCCTTGTCCCAAGGCTGAGTCACAGCCATACAAGTGTCAACTCAGGCTCAGCCAGGCAGGCGGCAGGGGTTTCTAAGGTGAGAGATTTGCCCAGCATCTCTTCCTTGGTGAGTAATCTTTGTAAGTGCTCAGAGAAATGCCGTCTTTGTGGAGAGAAGAGCCCGTAAAAGTGGAAATGCCTCAGGCGGTGCCTCTGTGTCCAGTGGCCAGCAGTCCTCTCTGTTGTCCACATTTCAGAGATCGTACCAGGCATCAGACGTGTGTTTACCTCCGGGTCCTGTGTCTTTAAATCCTCCTGGCTTTGGGGTGGCTGCTTTTATCCTAGACATTGATCCTGTTCCGTCATGTGGAAGTCAGGCAGTCATATGGATGCTGGAGGTCCACGGGTCTCTCACCCGTGAGACAGAGGCCTATGGTGAACCACTGTCACCTCTCTGTAATCAGAAGAGAGACTCATTTAAGAAGGTCCGAAATAAAGCCGCGGGTAGGTCTGAAAAGAGAGCATTTCTGAATGTGATTTGCTGCTTTATCATCTTTTTCTAGGGCTTGCCTGGTGGCTCAGTGATAAGGAAACTGCCTGTCAAACAGGAGATCCGGGTTCAATCCCTGGGTCAGGAATATACCCTGGAGAAGGGAATGGCAACCCACTCCAGTATTCTTGCCTGGGAGATCCCACGGACAGAGGAGCCTGGCGGGCTACAGTCCATGGAGTCGCAGAGAGTCAGACACGACTGAGTGACTGAACAATAACTACAACATCTTTTTCTAACTACCCAAAGGTGCTGAGTCTAAGTGTGAATGCGGGTAGGGATGAAGAGAGAGAAACATTCTATAATAGAAACTTCAGATGTTTTAAAGGCACATCTTCGGCAAAAAGAAAACGCTGAGTTTGATGACATTTGGCAAGTTGCCCTGTGTCCCCTGGTCGTGAGGGCCGGCCTATGGCCTGTTGCCGAGGTATCCCCCTCTCTGCTCCTAGTCAACACCCCAACCAGGGTTCTCATTATCCCTTGCAATGACGTTTCCATGGCACTTGAGAGGTGGCCCCCCAAACCCTCGGTGTTTGGCAGTCTGAGCTAGTTTTTTAACTTACTCGTGTCTTATCTTCATTACCATGAAATGCAAATATCATAGCACCAGTCTCATGGGGCCTTGTAAACATCAGTGATAATTAGCACAGAAGTTACAAGGAGACTCAGTAGCCATCACGTACGCATTCACTGATTCAGAAATGTATTCACACACCTTTCCATCTCTCCCTGGGCCTGAACCCTGTGAATCCATAAAGAACTGCTCTGATGCCCCTGAAGTGAGATCCCATCGGTGTCACCCATAATATGACACGTTCTGTATTTGTAGGGCATTTCTTGATTAGGTGAGTGGGAAAGTCTTCTTGGTTCTCTCCAGGAGCACTGGGGTTCTAGATGTCATGACCACCACCACCATCATCCTTGTCCTTAACATTATCACAGAGAGAGCAGCTCTAATTTCATTCTGCCCAACCACGTGGTAATAATAGTAACTGTCTGTTTATTACCTTTAACCCCCTTCTCCCAAACCCCACACATACCCACCCTAGAAGACAGAAAGGAGGGCCACTTTCCCCACTCACTGGAGATCCAGGATCCCAGGCAGGTGTATCAGGCAGAGCAGTTTCCTTCAAGGAGAGCACTGGTGATGGGAGAGCCTCTTGCCCCCACCAGGAGAGGAGAGTCAGGAAAATTAGGGGACTAGGAGGACTCTGAGCATCATCCAATCCAATTCAGGCCACAAGCCAGAAAACTCATGACCACTGAACCTAGACCTGCCCCCAGGGTGGAAGCAACTGGATTCTGTACCCATGCTTCCTGTCTTAAAGTCGGCTACAGTCAACTTCTGGTTGTTTGAAAATCATCATAGTATATGGAGCTGACTCATATTGAAAATATTAAGTAAGATACACTTAAAACTAAAACACAGGGGAACATAATATGGCCTTGCCTTGTCGATTCTGGAGACATTCAAGATCAGACAGCGTCTCAAAAGTCAGATCTTTACATTCATTCTGCAGGGATCCAGGAGTCCCAAGTGTGTCCTTGTGCTCTCTCTGCTTTCCTGGGAATTGCCCCATCAAAGTAAGGCATCAGGAGCTTTGTGCATCTCCTGTCTGAGCTCAGGCTTTGCCTCCTGGGCTCTGGCTCCAGTGTGTCAGTCAGTCTCAAGTGGTGTCACCTTGTGGACAGTTTTCCCCCTGCAGTCGCTTCTGCCATAATCCAGAGGCCCCTCTACCCAGCGCCTTGGGGTGGGGCAGTGCTGTGCTTCGCTCAGCGCTGCGGGGCAGAGTTTGGGCTCCTACCAGACTCAAGAGGACAGTTCTGGGGAGACCACAGAGCTCGGGCAAGGAGGAGCCAACAACAGATCAGAAGGAAGTCGAGGCCACAGGAAGGAGGGGTGGGGGGGAGGTTTGACTGGTCTCAGAGGATTCCTCTGATTTAAAAAAAAAAAAAAAACTAGACAACTGGTTTCATTGCCCCTTGTGTAATCAGAAAAGCTAATGGTGATGGCCAATCTCATCCACTGCAGTTTTCTTGCTTATCTTTTGCTTTCGGGATTGGTTATTCTGCAAGGGAAGGTGTCTATTGCAGGCGCTTTAGCCCTTTTAGCCACCTTGTCCTTTCAAAAAAGTATCATACCTACAATTTTATAATTTTTAATAATGGCTGAAATGCTCTCATTGGACAAATCCTTCATACCGTGTGAGAGGGAGAGTTTCTATCGGTTCAGCTAGATATAAAGGGAAACTATCAAATAGCAGTGTGTCCAGCAAGTGTTTAGGTTTACTTTCTCTTACAAAAAGATAAAGCAGGTTGTCTGTCCAGGGTGAAAGCCAAAAGACAGTTCTTTCATCTTTCTTCTCTGCCATCCTCAGCATTGGCTTTTCCTTGAAATTGCCTTATGGTTTTATTAAGGCTGCTGGATCTCCAGCCATCACCTCTTCATTCCGTACAGGAGGAAAGGGACAATGAGGGAAAAAAGCAAGAACCCTAGATGTCAAACTCCTTTAAAGAGGCTTCCTAGAACCCCCAACTAACCCTTTCTGCCTAAATCTTTCACTGGCCTCCTATCTGGAGAGGATCCTAGAAATTTTTTTTTAAACTGGGCACATTGCTGACCCTGACATTGCTCTCACTGGAGGTATCAGGAGGGGAGTACAAAGAGACTGGTTTCCGGAGCTTCTGGAGGAGGCATTCAAAGGGACAGAAATCCCTTTGATTTTTGTGTTATATCTAAATAGAACTTCTTTTCATTCATGCAGTTAGTTAGCAAATATTTCTCTTTTATCCATTAAATAATGAAAATCTGAGTACTGTTTTGTTTATGGAGTGCTTACTTGGGAGCAGGCCCAGTTCTGGATGCATTGTATATATGACCTCACTTAGTCCTCACAGAAGTGTGTGCAGAGTCCATCAGGTACCGTTCCCATTGTCCAAAAGAGGAACCTGGGATCCAGAGGGGTTTAGGAAGCTGAGTAAGGCCACACTGAGCTTGGCTTTGAAACCAACCATCTGGTTCTTGGACCCAGAGATGAGAACAGGCAGACAAACTCTCACCTATCGTATCTTTCTGGTGAAACAGACATAAATAAATCCAGGAACATCAGGAGGTTGCGGTGCCCCCAGGAGACCAGCCCAGAGAGATGGGGAGCTCTCATCTCTGTCAGTACCTCATGCCTGGAGAAAACACACTGCAGAATCAGGGCCGAGCTGAGCCTTCTGCACTCTGCCTCCCCCAGGGAACACACCAAGAATCTCAGCTATGTCTGTGCTCATGACTCACCCCTTTCCTTGCAGCCAGCAATTCCCAACTTGGACCGGCTCCCGAGTCAGGACCACGCCCTTCCAATCCCGGAGCTGTAGCAGGGAAACTGCCCAGATCCAGCTTCAAAGGCTGGGCGGGGTTCCAGGGAAGAGTAGAGTGACTGAAGGAGAAGAGGCGGGGCTCCGAGGGCCTGCAGGTTATTCACACTCAATCTGGCCTTCTCAGTACCACACAGCCGCCTGCTACCTAGTGACACAGTCGGGGCGATAGGATGCCTGGGGGCAGGGGGAGTTTCGGGGAGAGGAAATACTTGTTCGAACACCTTGGACCTGCCCTGGGCCGGGAAGACCCCCTGGACAGAGGAGCCTGGTGGGCTATAGTCCATGGAGTCCTAGAGAGTGGGACACAGCTGAAGCAAGTCACACACACCTGGGTCCTCAGGCCCCTCCTGTGCTCTGCACACTCAGCACCTTCTCAAGGCCTTTCTCTTTCAGCTCCTGACACAAGGTGGCCAGCGGTAGGCAAAGTTTGTAAGCCCATGGCCTTATTTGCTGTGTGTCCGATGCAGAGGAAGGCCCTGGGAGGGTCTTATCTGGAGACTGTAGGCCAGTACTGATTGGGGTGTGGTTTTTGGACTGGGGTGATCCTCTGGATTGCGAGTGGGCTTCTGGATTGTGAGCGGCCCTCTAAATTGTAGGTGGTCCTTTGGAGTGTGGATGATCCCTGGACTGTGGGCCATCCCCGGGACTGTGGGAGATCCTCTGGACTGCGGGTGGCCCTCTAGATTGTGAGAGGTCCTCTTGACTGTGCCTGACCCACAGCAGTGCGTCTGAGGGTGGCCAGTGGGTCTGGCCTGTTGTGCGTGGTTGCTGAGCTCACTTCAGTTTTGGAAGTGACCATGTGGGTTTTCAGATAAGGATTCTCGGAGCAGATTCTTATGCTTGTGCTCATTTTTACTTCCCCATTCCTCATTCTCCCTGTAATTGCACCACTTGTGCAGAGAATTTGTCCAGTGGGTATGGGTTTCAGTCTCTAATGCCAAGGTATCAAAGCTAGTGTGTGTGTGTGTGTGTGTGTGAGCTGCTCGGTTGTGTCTGACTCTTTGCCATGCCATGGACTGTAGCCTGCCAGGCTCCTCTGTCAGTGGAATTCTCCAGGCAAGAATACTGAAGTGGGTTGCCATTATCTGCTCCAGGGGATCTTCCTGACCCAAGGATCAAACCTGGTTCTCCTGCATTACAGTTCAGGTCAGTCCCTCAGTTGTGTCCGACTCTGCGACCCCATGGACTACAGCACCCTAGGCTTCCCTTCCCATCACCAACTCTCAGAGCTTGCTCAAACTCATGTCCATTGAGTTGGCGATGCCACCCAACCATCTCATCCTCTGTCTTCCCCTTTTCCTCCTGCCTTCAATCTTTCCCAGCATCAGGGTCTTTTCCAATGAGTCAGCTCTTCGAATCAGGTGGCCAAAGTGTTGGAGCTTCAGCATCAGTCTTTCCAATGAATATTCAGGAATGATTTCCTTTACCATTGACTGGTTTGATCTTGCAGTCCAAGGGACTCTCTAGAGTCTTCTCCAACACCAGTTCAAAAGCATCAATTTTTTGATGCTCAGCTTTCTTTACAGTCTAATGCTCACATCCATACATGACTACTGGGAAAACTTTGTGTTGGCAAAGTAATGTCTCTGCTTTTTAATATGCTATCTAGGTTGGCCATAGCTTTTCTTCCAAGGAGCAAGGGTCTTTTAATTTCATGGCTGCACTCACCATCTGCAGTGATTTAGGAGTACCCCAATATAAAGTCTCTCACTGTTTCCATTATTTCTCCAGAAGTGATGGACTGGATGCCATGATTTTCATTTTCTGAATGTTGAGTTTTAAGCCAATTTTTTCATCTCTTCTTTCACTTTCATCAAGAGGCTCTTTTGTTCTTTGCTTTCTGCCATAAGGGTGGTGTCATCTGCAGTATCTGAAGTTATTGATGTTTCTCCCGGCAATCTTGATTCCAGCTTGTACATCATCCAGCCTGGCATTTCACATGATGTATTCTGCATATAAGTTAAACAAGCAAGGTGACAATATACAGCCTTGACATACTCCTTTCCTGATTTGTAACCAGTCTGTTCTATGTCCATTTCTAACTGTTGCTTCTTGACCTTCATATAGATTTCTCAGGAAGCAGGTCAGGTGGTCTGGTATTCCCATTTCTTTAAGAATTTTCCACAGTTTGTGGTGATCCACACAGTCAAATGCATAGTCAATCAAGCAGAAGATGTTTTTCAGGAACTCTCTTGCTTTTTCGATGATCCCATTTGCAATGTGATCTCTAGCTCCTTGGCCTTTTCTAAATCCAGCTTGATCATTGGAAGTTCTTGGTTCACGTACTGTTGGAGCCTCACTTGGAGAATTTTGTGCATTATTTTGCTAGCGTGTGAGAGGAGTGCAATTATGCAGTAATTTGAACATTCTTTGGCATTGTCTTTCTTTGGGATTAGAATGAAAACTGACCTTTTCCAGTCCTGTGGCCACTGCTGAGGTTTCCAAATTTGCTGGCATATTAAGTGCAGCACTTTCACAGCATCATCTTTTAGGATTTGAAACAGCTCAACTGGAATTCCATCACCTCCACTAGCTTTGTTCATAGTGATGCTTTCTAAGGCCCACTTGACTTCACATTCCAGGATGTCTGGCTCTAGATGAGTGATCACACCATTGTGGTTATCTGGGTCATGAAGATCTTTTTGTACAGTTCTTCTGTGTATTCTTGCCACCTCTTCTTAGTATCTTCTGCTTCTGTTAGGTCCAGACGATTTCTGGGTCCTTTATTGTGCCATTGCATTACAGGCATATTCTTTACCGTCTGAGCCACCAGCAACGCTTATCTAAAGCTAGAACACTCCTTTATTCTCTAAATCAATCACAATCTCTTGCAAGCTTATACTGCCCCTACTGCACCCCTTCAATCTGGCTGCTGGGGAATTCAGCTTCTTTCATTGTCAAGGATCCTTGTTAGTCCTAGGTCATCGAATAATCTTGGGGTCATGTGGTGCCAGAAGATGGGGGGCAGGGGCGGTAGTCCAGTGAGTGAGGTGGTCACCACAGCTGCTGCTTCAGCACTGAAGGCATGGCAGGGGTGAGGCCCCAGAGCTCCTCTGCATCCTGCTCCACCGAATAGGAGCCCACGTGACCTGGCGGTCTGTCTCGTGCCCACAGGCCCCTTTGTTGGAGGTGCGCTACTTCTCCCACGGCCTGGCATGAGCCCCTAAGCCTCCATAACTGCCCTTGGCCATGTCTAATGGGAGTGCTGTCTGCCTGATCTGTCCTGCCCAATGCCTGCCGCTGGACCACTTCTAACCTGGGCCTCTGTCTTGACCTGGAGGGCCAAAAAGAGCGATGTTAACAGTGGAGGTGAAACAGGACACACTTGGGCTACCCATGGTAGTCACGTGGTGTCCTCTGTGGCTTCTCAAAACCCTCCAGAGCATGCCATCCTATATGTAACCCCAGCCATATGTGGCTAGTGTGACTGAGGAGCTGAGTTAAATTATTTTTTACTTCATTTCAATTAATTTAACAGTGAGTGTCTGTAGCTGCATGTAGCTAGTGGTTACCCTATTGGACGGCACAGATGGAGAGCTTGTTGTCCTAATCCGGGTTGAGGGTCGGGCCATCACCCTGAGAAAGGATGTGGCCCTGGGGTGAAGGTTCAGGATGGGGCACCTTGTCTACTGGGGTCCCCAGAAGAGTGTGTGCCTCTCCCAGGTAGAGATACCTTCTGCCAGGAGGGTGGGCCAGGCAGATGGAGATCCTGGACTTTGGTCCCCAGTGACCATAAGCCTCAATGTCCCCATTTCTGGGGGATAAACCCCCAAGTGACTCTCAGGGCATGAAGGTCCCCAGGTGAGGGGTCTGTCCAGGAGGATGCCAGAGCTGGGTTCTGGCACCCGGAACATTTCTGCCAGTGATGTTGATGGGTTTTTTGAGGCTCAGGGGCCTCCGCTGAGGAGCACACAACCTGACCATCTATGTTTGTGGTTTCTGATCATGAATTTTCCTCTTAGCAGGCATCCTTAGTTTTGTTTGCGTAGAGCCATTTCAAGGACTAAGCAGATTGGCTTAAGGAAACTTCAAGTGTCCTGTCGCTGGCCTCCTCCTCATCCTCCAAATGCATCTTTTGACTTTTTTTCCCCACCATGCAACTTGTGGGACCTTAGGTCCCTGACCAGGATTGAACTTGAGCCCACAGCATGGAAAGTACTGAGTCCTAATCACTGGATGGCCAAGGAAGTCCCTCTTTTGACTTTTTAAGAGAGAAGCATTAAGCTGTGTCCAATTGTCATTGATAAGAAACACACAAGCAGTGGGGTGATGAGCTGATCTTGGAAAATGGCAAACCTTGGCCCTTTGGCCTTGCAGCTCTCAGCACAGTACACGCTCACTCGGGCACAGATGATGTCATTGCTCATGTGTGGGATTTTGGCCTGAGACAGGCTGCCATTCCTCCCTAAAAGCAACCCCAAATTCCAAGATTTTGCTTCTGGCAGTTCCCCCAAGCCCAGGGCCCTTTGCTTTTGTTTCTTGGACCATGTGTCAGCAGGGAGCACTGTGATGAAGCTGCTGCTGGAGCTGAAATTCTGCTTCATCTGTGACTCACTGCCTGGTAAGTCATTCACACCTCCTGGCCTGTTCCTAATCCTTGAAATGGGAACACGGGAGCAATGGCCACAGAGGACTGTTTTGAGGATGAAAGATTCTTCATGAAAAATCCTTAGAAAAGTGCCACAAATAGTAAGTGTTCTATAGAATTAGCTGTTACTAGAACTGATGCCTTTTTGCCATTCACTGTTTTTGTTTTGTTTTTTAAATTGAGGCATAGATGATAAATCTGTCATTTTCTCCTGACTTTTCTCTGGGGCCTGGCTCTCCACCCCTACAGTGGGGGTAGAAACACACTGCTTGTTGTTTTTTATCAATAATGACTGGACACAGATTGATGCTTCTCTCTTAAAAATTCGAAAGACCTCCACCCCATACACTCCAACCTTGGCATCTGAAGAAGTCTGCAGGCTTTTCCTCCAGGCCCAAGAGTCAGTGTGGCTTCCACCAGGAGACGGAGATTCAACTGTCCATCCTATCTTTTTTGTTTTAATTTTTATTTTATATTGGGCCATAGCTGATTAAGCCTGGTGTGCTGCAGTTCATAGGGTCACAAATAGTCAGACACAACTTAGCACCTGAACAACAAATAGATTAACGATGTTATTAGACATGACTGAAACAACTTAGCATGCATGCAGGTACAGCAAAGTGATTCAGCTATTCCTGTATATGCATCTATTCTTTTTCAAATTATTTTCCCATTTAGGCTGTTACAGATTATTGAGCAGAGTTCCCTGTGCTATACAGTAGGTCCTTGTTGGTTATCCATTTCAAATATAGAAGTGTGAATATGTCATACCTCTTGTATTCACTCATTATTTGACATGTGAGACCCGGGGAGACCTATGGGATCAGTGTTCCAGGGCAAATGTGGCCGTGAGGAGGGCTTCTGGAGGAGGGGCCTCCCACGTAAAGAGTGGTCTCTCTGATGAGAAGACATTCGAGAGGAGATCTGAGAGTAGGGGTGTGTACGTGTAGCTTGTTTCCTCTGTGCTGATCTGGCAGCTGGGGTGGAGCTCTGGCTGCCCCTTGCAGCCACGTGGCCAAGAGCCGGTCACTGGACCTCTCTGACCCTCCACACGCACGGGTGTGGGGACACACGGCGGCCGGTTCTCACACGTCCCCCTCGGAGTCATCGTCATCAGGAAAACACGTCTCACTTCCCACTGGGAGTGCCCTGGGTTCGAAGGGCACTGACCTCCACCCCCACAGTCCCTCTGCACGAGCCCCATATCTTTAAAAAAATTTTATTTTGTATTGGGCCATAGTTGATTAATAGTGTTATTAGTTTCGGCTTCCCTGGTGGCTCAGACGGTAAAGCGTTGCCTGCAATGCGGGACACCCAGGTTCGATTCCTGGGTTGGGAAGATTCCCTGGAGAAGGAAATGGCAATCCACTCCAGCACTCTTGCCTGGAAAATCCCATGGACGGAGGAGCCTGATAGGCTACAGTCCCTGGGGTCGCAGAGAGTTGGATACGACTAAGCGATTAGTTACTAGTTTCAGGCATATAGCAAAGTGATTGAGTTGTATATGTACATGTATCTATTCTCCTTTCAAATTCTCTTCCCATTTAGGTCACTACAGAATACTGATCTGTCCTTAAACCCCTTCTCTCCTTCCAGACAGATTAATCTGAAGCCTCCTTTCTGGCATTCACATGTTTTGGACCTATCTCTGCCCCTGAAGCCACTGTCGTAGCCAGGATAGTAATTACGGTCATAATTCCACACATGCCTTAGCATCCATTGATGAATTATTTTGTCCCCCAAACTGCTGAATTATAACACGAGCCCTGGCTTCTTTTACGTCAGAGCCCTTCCAAAGGCGTGGACATCACCACTTGTGTCCAAGCTCTTCCTGCTCCTGTGGTTCCTGAAATGTGCAGCAGCCTTGCCCCCACGCCCCTTCACGGCACAGACTGCAGTTCTTGGACATCGCTCTTCACAGAGGCCCCATACCCTGCCTGCTGGGCTGAAGGGTTAGGCCAACATGCTCATCCATTGGACCCACAGTCAGCCACCGCCCCGCCTCTTGGTGGGGATCTGTGTAAAGCCACATCTCTCTCATTTTGCATTTTTGATGGCAATTTGCTTTTGACTTTTTTAAACAGAAGTAAAATTTTACATTTTCCTTTGTTTGATCTAGATTTGATCCGCATATCCTCTAGTTAAAATGTAAAGCTTCTCTTCACCAGCTGTGTCTTACACACGGTAGTGTATATATGTTGATGCTGATTTCTCCGTTCGTCCCACTCTTTCCTTCCCCCGGTGTCCATACGTTTGTTCTCTATATCTGTGTCTCCATTCCTTCCCTGCAAGTATGTTAATCAATACCATTTTTTTTAGATTACAGGGAGCCCAGCCTGGTGCTCTGTGATGACCTAGAGAGGTAGGGGAGGGAGGCTCAAGAGGGAGGCGATATATGTATAAATATGGCTGATCTGCCTTGTTATATGGCAGAAACCAACATTTTTTTTCCTCCAATTAAAAAAAAATTTTTTTAATGTAAAGCTCTGCGTCACTGGCCAGTTGGAGGGGTATCCACTTTATAAATTGACTGGAAGATCTTTTGACTCAGGGGAGACCTACAGGAGAGACCTGTGGCACTCCACTAGTGATTGTCTTCGAGGCTACCAGCATCTAACACTCTGGGACACTTCACTAAGCACAAACAACTCACGCTGCAACACAAGTTTCAGGGATGTGGATGAAAGGATGTGTGGTGTGAAGCCATCAGGTGTGTGACGTGATCTTACAGACAGGTCTCGGGTGTAGCAATAATTTAGACACTCAGCCAGACTTCTGATGGCAGATGGGTAGCCACCCTCTTTCTCTCCTGTTCTATTCTTTCTTTCCCCCATCTCGGGCATGAGAAGGTTTTAGGAAGGCTAGCTAACTCTTGGGTAGCTGTTAATTAGATATTGGGGCTTCCCGGTGGCACTAGTGGTAAAGAATCCGCCTGCCAAAGCGGGAGATGCAAGAGATGCCGGTTTGATCCCTGGGTCGGGAAAGTCCTCTGGAGGAGGAAATGGCACCCCACTCCAGCACTCTTGCCTGGGAAAGCCCATGGACAGAGGAGCCTGGCAGGCTACAGTCAACGGGATCACAAAGAGTTGGGCATGACTGAGCACAAAATTAAGCAATAAGTTACTTTAAACTTCTAGAACACTTGAACTCTTGTTTGTCAATGATCCCAGTTTAAGTTGTTTTCCGTAGATATCCTCAGAGTTTGTGGGCTGGATGCCTTTGATCCGCTTCAGGTTTGCCTTTAGCTGGAGCTGCTGAGCCCAGTCTGACAGACGGAGACTGTGTGTGCATGGTTCCTTTGAAGTCCCAGAAGTGCCCGCTCGGGTAAAGGTCTGCGGAGGAGAGGTGAGGCGTGGAGTGAGTGCAGACTGCCGCCCAGCAGCACTAGGGGTGACTGCAATCCCCAAGCTTCCCCCGGGGAAAGCGCGCGGGGAAAGCGAGCCTCCCGGCTCCGCCTGCTGGCCCTGTGCTCACCAGCTGCACCCACCACCAGCAAGCAGCTCAGTGCAACGGGAAGTTACTAGAGAGGGGATTTTATTTTCCAAGGTCACATCCAGATGAAAGCCTTTCAGGATCATTCAAGTACCTTGTTTCCAAAAGAAGACAGCTCTTTTGTAACCCCTTCTGGAGCAACTCTCGTGTGCACAGGGAGTCTCGTTGGGCGCTCTGTGGTTGGTGAGTGGTAGAGGGCATCCTCCAATCATGGGCACCCAGAGGCTGGCTCCTGGAAAGGGGTCCTTAGGGGGCACTGACTTTCAGCCGGTGCTTCTCAGCATCTCTTGAGATTTCCACACGTGTCCAGCTCTTTGCTACCCCATGGATTGGAGCCCACCAGGCTCCTCTGTCCATGGGATTTCTCGGGCAAAAATACTGGAGTGGGTTGCTGTTCCCTTTTCCAGGGGATCTTCCTGACCCAGGGATTGAACCGTGTGTCTCCTTCATTGGCAAGCAGATTCTTTACCACTGAGTCACCAGGGAAGCCCCTGAGATGACCATATAGAAAGTCTGTCTTAATCTACAAATGCAGGAAATAGGGAATAGGGCTTCCAGCTTTAATTTATTTGAAGAAGCTTCAAAAATAAAACTGTATTAAAAAGCGTTCAGTGGAAAGCACTTTCCCACTGTGGTCTCTGATCCGGTTCCCTCTGACGCCCCCTCCATCACCCTATTCTTAGTTTCTTATGTATCTGCCAAGACTTTCTTTATGCAAATATAAGCACGTAGTTGAGTGCCTCTTTTTCTTTTCTTTCCTATTTTCCGCAAAAACTATCACAGTCATTTTTGACAGTGAAACCACCTTGTGTGTGGAGAGGATCGGCTTGTGGGAGCCAAATTCAGTGGTCCTGAGGTTAGGCGGTCAATCTCAGGGTTCAAGGGCGCCTGGCCCAGCTCCCTTGCTCCTGGTGTCCTGCCGGTAGGGCCGTGGGCTTGTCCAGGCGTCTGGGTGACGGATGGACAGGCCCTCACAGTCTAGGAAGTCATGTGTGCATGGGCCCTGGTCCCCAGTGAAGCCCCAAGAGGCAGAGGGGTGAGTCGCCATCATCAGGAGCCGGCGGTTCTAAGACGCGTTCCCGGAGCTGCATCTGCGTCCCCCAAGGTGACGATTCGGAAAGCGGCTGAGGGCCGGGAAGGAGAGACTCGACTCTGACAGGTGGTGCTTCCTGAGGGTCACAGGCCCCCAAAGTCAATTTGACACCAAGCTGTACTTACAAAGGAGACAGATGAGGAAATGGAGACTGCAGGTTCAAAAGAATTATCTCAGAATTCTTCTGAGCAAGTGTCCCTGCCTATTGAAAGTCACTGAGTTTTCGGTGGTGAAAGCGTTTCAAGCAGCCTTGGCTGGCTTCAGTGAGCACCTTCACTGGGCCGTCGTTGCTCCCCAGCTACCTCTTAAGAATGGTCCCCATTCCTCGGAGAGGAAGCAGCAGCTGAGCCACACAGCTGACAAGTGGAGGAGCCAGAGTCCCAGGCCAGCTGGTGCCCAGGCCACGCCGGCTTCTCAATGGACAGCTGAGGTCTCTGAGCTTTTCTAGATTTCACCCTCAGAGCACCCAGGAACGTAAGGGGTGCTCAAAGACAGCACAAAGGCCCAGGCTGGGTGTCAGCTTTGACAAGAGATGACGGCCCCGCCCTCCTATCCATCCCTGCTCTTTTTAGACCCTGGGCTGGCCAGGGAGGCTGGGCTTTGAAGCCCTTCCTCCAGGACCTTGGAAATTAGCAGCAGGATTTTGAGCTGGATGGAATTCTGAGCTTTTTAATTTGACTCCATCTCAGTGCAGACGACGCTGATGGAAGAGGAAGCAAACGACAGGTGCTTCTTAAGAAGGGAACTTCTTTGGGGGGAATAAGTTTGAGGGAGGAGACAGGCAGAGTCGGTGACAATAAAGTGAGTAGGAGTCCAGCTCTGTGAGTCACCGCCGGGGCCCCTGGGTGTGTTCGGGTTGGGCTGTGTCACCCCCATATTCACCTGTTGAAGTCCCACCCCGAGTAACTCAGGAGGAGACCTTATTAGGAAGTAGTATCAGATGTGGTTAGTGGAGATGAGGCCCTGCTGGAGCCGGGTGGGCCCCTGGTCCATGATGGCTGGTGTTCCTACAGGAAGAGGGCCACTGGGACAGGGGCTGAGAGAGGGCGTCACGTGAAGGTGACAAAGGGCCACCAGGAGCGAGGAGGGTGGCTCGAAACAGAGCCCTGGAGACTTCAGAGGAAGCCTGGCCCCAGAACACTTGGTCGCGGACTCCTAGCCCTCAGAACTGTGAGATGATACGATTCTGTGGCTCGAGTCCCCTGGTTCCCTTTGAGGCATTTGGCGATGGCTGGTCTAGGAAATGAATACAAAACGGTGCACGTCCTCAAAGATGCTGCAGGAGGCGCCTCTGAGCAGGTCTCCGCCCGCGCCCAGCTCTGGGTGGATTAACCCTCAAGAAGCATCTGCCAGCAGTCTATGAGTGAACGACTGATGCAGGCAATCAGGTTTTATTTAAGCACATAAGATGTTTCACTTTCCCTGAACTGCCGAAAGGCAACTGCTCAGAAATGGAGTGTGGTCTTTACATTTGCTCAAAGAAAAATTTACAAAGGGAAGACAAGGAAAAGCGTGCTTCACCTTTTCAAGTGATGGGTTCCGATGCTCCATGCTGGAAGTAGGCTATGGGGTGTGTCCCCATCCGGGGGTCTGTTTGGGTCAGTCACCCCCAAGGGCCCTTGCCTGAGCCACGGGCTCCATGTAAGCAGGGAACCTCACACGAGAACAATCGGAACTTTCACTGTTATTGTTGTTTTCCAGCTTCTTTCCCTTCCACTCATGCTCACACTCGTCACTCCACATTCGCAGAGTGGGGCAGGGGTTCCCTGGGGGCCGGGAAGTCACATTTTCTGGGGGGACTTTTTCCACATTTCCTAGTTTTGAACACGGGTGCCTGTGAGCCTAACATAAACACGGGTTTGACAAGCAGTTCAGAAAAACAGGAACCATCAATTCATGAGAATTTAAAGAAAAAAATAGTTTAAAGAACCGAGAAGTTGCCACATTATAATGAAAGAAAGTCAGGTTTGGGAAATGACAAAAGTGAGCGATTTTCACCTCGAAAAGCTGGTGGAATCAGTTACACAAGATGTAACCACACACAAACACGGGCATTTCTTATCATATAAGCGCATTTACAGTCAAGAAGCTTCTTTCAGAGTATTTCATGGAAAGTTATTTTAGTAGCAAGGGGAGCCTTCAGCAATGAGTAGTCGTCAAGTGAAACCTTGAGTTCAAAGTCAGTAGACAGAGGAGCCCAGACTCAGAACAGAAGGCGGCTGGCAGGGCGGGTGACCGCGTGCACAGCCCCGCCTCGCCCACCGTGTGCTCCCTTGCGACCAGGCAGTGGACACACCCGCTGCTGGGGCCCCCTGCATGCCCCAAGGGCCAGCTTTTAAATGTTTAAATGGGTCTTTTATTATCAAACGGAGGGCATGATTTAAAACAAAGCAAAAACTGCATGTAAAAGAAAATAATACCCGTGGGATGTAAATGGCTTATTACCTTAAGGTAATATCTGAAGAAAACATAAAGGCACCAGGTGAAGGCGGCCTGAGGATGGAGGCTCTGTGCGAGTGTCCCAGGGCAGAAAAGGAGCTCTGCTGGGACCCAGGTGCAGGCTTTAGAAATAGAGACTGGGAAGACAGTGACGTCCGCCTGTATTCTTACTGCTGGAGCTCTCTGTTGTTGCCATCACATGTGTTTCCTTCTAGTCTTTCCCCCTCGTCTGTATTTAGTAATTACATAAGTAATCTGGAAAATAATCTTTAAAATTTAGACCAGTACCCTTTATGGAGCACCGTTTTTGTTTTTTTTTTAATTACTTATTTTTAATTGAAGGATGATTGCTTGACAGTGTTGTGTTGGCTTCTAGCAAACAGCGAATCAGCCACGGGTTTGCCGAGTCCCCTCCTACCTGAGACGCCCCCCTCCCTCCCTCCATGTCCCACCTGTCTAGGTTGCTACAGAGTCCTGGTTTGAGTCCCCTGAGTCATGCAGCACATTCCTGCTGGCCGTCTGTTTCACATCTGGTCACGTGTGTTTGCACGCTACCCTCTCCACGCAGAGCGCTCTGGCTTCATTTCTGTGTTCAGCTTACCCTGCAGTTGTGCACAGCTAGCCCCTCTTCAGAAGAGTCTGCATTTAGGGATGTCTTTAGAATTTGCCCTCTCTGCTGAAGAGTTTCATGGCATAAATCTTAAAAGAAGTAGCTATACTTTAAAAAAAAATGTGAAGGAGTAAACCCAGCCTCCAGAAATACTGATTTTTAAAAAACAAATGTATAAACTGCAGATTGTTCTGGGGAGGGTTGATTTAAAGGAGAAATTGGTTTAAAGGGTGTGACATCAATTATTCTTTTGAAAATTGTCTACTCATATTCTTTTCCTATTTTCCCCTTTCCTTCCTTCTTCCTTCCCTCCTCTCTTTCTTTCTCTCCTTCATTTCTCCTCCTCCTTTCCTCCCTCCCTATCTCCCTTCCTATCTCCCTTCCTTCCTAGTTTTCTTTTTTGTTGTTGTTCTGTAAGAGCTCTTCAACTATTCTGAATTTTAAACCTTTGCTATATATACCCTGCAGATATTTTTTCCCAGCTTGTTGCTTGACATTTTACTTTGTTTCTTGGGTCTTATTCCTTTTATAGAAACATTTAATTTTATATAGTCCAATCTGTTTTTATTTCCCTGACCCCCAGGTTTTAGCTTGCTTAGAAAATCTGCTCCCACCTCTAGATTACAAAAGTATTCTCACATATTTTTTTTTCTGGTGTTTTATAATTTTATTTTTGAGCTTTAAAATTCCAAGTCCATGGGGATTTATTTTTGTTTATGATTTGAAGTTGGGGGGAATGTCTAATGAGTCTTTAAATGGCCAGCATTTTTTTCCCAGTGTCATTTTTAAGCGGTTCACTCTTTCCTGCTGAAAATCATTGCACATTTATACATTTTAGGTTGGAGGAGATGGAGGGCGTGGCATAAATGATTCTGGGTGGAAGGTGGGGTTGAGGGCTTTGACACAACACCTCTGCCTTTCAAACATCCTGTGACCTCAGGGCTGAGAGACGCTTGGAGCTTTTAGAGACTGTGAAATAGAAACAGGAAGGGTCAGAGACAGATAAATGGGGATACACAGACAGTGAACACGGTCAAGGAGACAGAAAAGCCTCGGCAGAGGAGAGAAGACGTCAGGAGAGGGCTAGGGGAAGCTTGGAATAAACAGATCCTGTGGGCAGCCAGTTCACAGAACACAGGTACTCAGTGGATGCAGGTGGGGCTGGGCCAGGTACTGAGGAGACTCATGGGTGCTGGGAGAATTCGGTTTGGATGAATGTCTTCACATGGAGAAAATCTGACCTAAACCTGGAAAAGCAGACATGCTATCCAGGGAGAAAAAAAGCCTGAGTTTTCTGGAGCCAAAAACAAACAGATCACTGAAGATAACCTCAAGATCAGGGATGGACACAATCTTTAAGAAAGAGCCTGACCTCGCCATGTGGAGGTGGAATCAAGCCAGATGATTGGAGGGGCTGCCAGGTCTGCTAAGGGCTCGAGGAGGGTGGAAATCTGTGGTGGGCATCCAGAGGGCCAGTCTGAGAGCCTCCTTTCAAAGAAGGCTTCCTGAGAGGCTGTGATGTCTGTCTTCCCACCGTGAAGACTTAGGGTGAGACCGTTAAGTCCCCAGCATCCGTGACAGAGATGGCCCAACCTCAGAGGTGTGAGCCCTATGCATCACACAGGTCCCTGTGACCGGAAGGTCGGCGCTTGGTTTAATGCCCTGCTGTCACCATCTTGAAATTCTTCAATGTGTTTAAACAAGGGACTCTGCAGATCCCCTGGGCCCCCTGTGGTCTGCCTCCAGGCCTGAAGGTGGGGAACAGGTCCTGCCGCCATTCCTGCACACTGTGCTCCAGGGAGCCACTGCCCGAAGGAAGGTGGGGCTCTTGAGAGGCAAAAGACTGGTCCTGGGTGACTTGGACTCTCCACGGCTGCTTCATGAAACAGCAGATCCTGATTTATGAAACGTGGCTTGAGAGCAGCTGACGGAAATGAAGGGGAAGAGTGTGTGTGTAGGGGGGAGTTTGTGGTGAAATTCTGCCCCCTTGAAAGTACCTCCATTCCTGTGAGTCCCTGCAGTTGGGCTGTGTTCTCTGCATTGCAAGGACCCACAGAAAAGGGAGCCTGCCAGCAGGAGGCCCGGGTGCTCCACTGAATGGAGGGTGCAGCCATCTGTGCGTCTTCTAAACGAGGTCCCTTCTAGAACTAAGAGGCTGGGGGAGTGGGCAGCTGCTGTCTAGCACAGGGAGCTCAGCATGGCACTCTGCAATGACCTAGAGGGGTGGGATGGGTGGTGGGTGGGAGGGAGGCTCAGGAGGAAGGGGACAGATGTATACTTATGTCTGATACACCCTGTTGTACAGCAGAAATCTGCACAACATGGTAAAGCAATTATCCTTGAATTAAAAGTAAATAAAAACAACAATGTTTTACAAAAGAGGCCAGGGGCCTGAGGGATTATGTCTCTGTCCTCATTGAAGCCATCCTCCAGGGGGTGGAGCTGTTGGACTATGTTCCAACTGACCCATCTCTGGGGAGCCCTGAAGACTGAGAGCAGCGTTTCCTGGTGAGGATTCTCTCAGGGCCCAGCTGTGTCTGCAGCCTGTGGCCTCCCTGTGCAGGAGGCGCCACTGCAGCTTCAGCACCCGGGAGTGTGGTAGCCAGAGGGGTGTTTCTGGACAGCAGGCTCAGGCACCCTCCGATTTGGGGAAACTTGTTGTCAAGCTGTAAAGGAAGCACAAAAGCTTCTCTGGTGGCTCAGACAGTAAAGAGTCCGACTGCAATGAGAGGGACCCAGGTTCGATTCCTAGGTGAGGAAGATCCCCTGGAAGAGGAAATGGCACCCCACTCCAGTATTCGTGCCTGGAGAACCCCATGGACAGAGGAGCCTGGTGGGTGGACCCCAGATAGTCCATGGGTCGCAAAGAGTCACACGACTGAGAGACTAACATACATATACACACAAAAGGGTCTGCTGACAGCCTGCCTTCCTGCCCCAGTTTGCCTAAACCCAGGACTCTGAGATGAGTTCTCCTTCTGGATTTCAAAGATCAGGTTCGGACCACTGAGTGCCCACTGAGCTCAGCCCACTGCGGGGTTTTTGGAAGCTGGTAGCTCAACCAATCTGATCACTGCTGAAATGAAACAGCCAGGGCTTCTGACTGCAGTTGCCAGCCCTAGGAAGCAGAAGCTTCAAAAAAAAAACCTTCTTCTCTGCTGCTTTCAAGTTCAGGCCAGTTGTAGGTCAAGTTGTTCATAATAAAGGCTATGCTCCCCAAAGAGCCTACACCCAAGGATAGAGTGGGAAAATTCGAGTTAATTCAAGATTTTTTATAAACTACAGAACTTCTTAGAGCCTTTGGCCATGCTTTGTGAATACCTGAAACAGCACAAAATAAGCAGTTGGTGGTAGATGATGGGGGAACCCTCTTCTCATTTATTTCTTGGAGAATTTTTATAGAACTCAGAGTTCCAGTGAATGCAATTTGGTATACACAGTGCAATTTTATAGAAGATTAGATGGAATATGTTAGTATGGGCTGAAAGGTGAAGTTTGGATTGAAACTTAAAAATGGGAAAAGATCCTTAAATGGGAGGGGTGGACTTCCCTGGTGGTTCAGATGGTAAAGAATCCACCTGCAACGCAGGATACTCAGGTTTGATCCCTGGTTTTGGAAGATCCCCTGGAGACGGGAATGGCTATCCACTTCAGTATTCTTGCCTGGAGAATTCCATGGACAGAGGAGTCTGGCGGGCTACAGTCTGTGGGGTCGCAAAGAGTTGGATGCAACTTCACTTAATGGGAGGAGTGGCGTGGTCAGAGGCAAGCACAGCCTGTAGAGCTGGCTGGTGGGGAGGAGCCTGGGTGTTTTGTTAGAACCTCGATTGCCTGGTCACTGTATAGGGCCTTTAACCTGCACGATTTGTGTGTGTGTGTGTTATGTGTGCAATAGTTAACAGTTTTGTAAAACCTGGGACAGGATGCTGACGCTTTAGAAAAATGACTTTACAGGAAGCACTAAAGACCTGCTGGTCTTCCCTGGTGGCTCAAACGGTAAAGTGCCTGCCTACAGTATGGGAGACCTGGGTTCCATCCCTGGGTCGGGAAGATCTCCTGGAGAAGGAAATGGCAACCCACTTCAGTACTCTTGCCTGGAAAGTCCCATGGGTGGAGGAGCCTGGTGGTCCATGAGGTCACAAAGAGTCGGACATGACTGAACAACTTCACTTTCACTTCTCAAAGACCTACGGGAGACTTGGAGCCCACTTGGAAGGCACTCGTCACGGAAGCCTGGTGCGTATGGCCAGGAAGGAGTGACCTGGCCCATGACAGGCTGGCAGATGGATACACGAGAGACGTAATCAAGACAGAAGCAGCAACTGGGAGGACTGGCTGAGTTGTGAAACTCCAGGTCGCCCACGCCACCCTTCACATTTGAGAACTCAGAGCAGATGGTAACACCTGGGCCAGTCTGTACAGATGGGCGAGGAAGATAGCTGCCACCACGTGAGGGGTGGGCACGGGGTGGAAGTCATTTCTCTCGCCCAAGATTACAGAGGGACTCCCCATTTCCCTGGGGTGCGGTGGCTGAGCAGCGCCAGTGGGAACACCTGTGTGCCAAGGATGCAGCGTGGCGGTGTGCCCTGCCAGCCCCTGAGGCGTGGCCAGCTCCTCCCTCCAACCGTCTGCACAGAAACTTCGTGGTGACCAGAGGAAGCTGGAGGCACAGACAGGCCATGTCAGAGATGGACAGCTAAGCACTGCCAGGCGGTAAATGTGGTCCCAGACATGTATTTCTTAAGTTATATTCCAATTGCATATGGCTCTTTTAAAGTATAGGAGCTGGACTTCCCTGGTGGTCCAGTGGTTAAGAATTTACCTGCCAATGCAGGGAACAGGGCTTCAATCCTTGGTCCAGGAAGACTCCTCATGCTGCCGGGCAACTAAGCCCGTGTGCCACACTACTGAGCGCACGCTCCAGAGCTGGGAAGGCACGGCTGCTGAAGCCTGTGCACCCAAGAGCCCACGCTCTGTAACAAGAGAAGCCGCTGCAGTGAGAAGCCCGTGCCAGCTAGAGAAAGCCCACGTGCAGCAACGAAGAGCCAGTGCAGACAAACAAATAATTATTAAAAAAGGAAAAGAAGCAACAGCCAGCCCACAGCTGTGGCCACTGCCTTAAAAAACACACAAAAAAGCAGAGGAATTTCTTGTTATTTGGAACCAGCAAAATCCACTCTCCTCTGAGTTGCCTGTCTTGGAATCTCACAAATTTGCACGTTGAAGTTCTTAATAAGGGACTAAGTAGATAATTCAAACAAGCCCTGTGGGTTGGAAGTCACAGGTTCTGGGGTTGAGTACTGAGACATTCAGGAGACAAAGGTTGAGCAACAGCAACTCTTAGAACCACACCATGTCTGGATCAAATGCAGCACCTTCAGACCGTCTCCCAGAGAAATTCACCCGGCCTCTGCTCTCGGTTTGTTCCCATCCACGCACACATATATGTGTGAGAGCGCTCTCACGTGTGGTATGCAGACACTGGGACCGTGATATTTTAATCCCTCCTTAATTAAGGCATATAACCAGGACATACTGATGGGAGGTTTTCAGTACTTAGAGGGGCAGACCTGATAGTCATCGTACATTATAAAGCACACCAAAATATACCATGCGCAATGAGGAAGTGGGCTTCCCAGGTGGCACAGTGGTAAAGAATCCACCTATCTATGCAGGAGACGTGGATTTGATCCCTGGGTTGGGAAGAAACCCTGGAGAAGGAAATGGCAACCCAATCCAGTATTCTTGCCTGGAAAATTCCATGGACAGAGAAGCCTGGTGAGCTACAGTCCATGGGGTCCCAAAAGAGTTGGACACGATTGACCACGCGCACACACGCGCACACACACACACACACACATACAATGAGGAAGTACTGAGATCTGAATGAAGTGAAAACCCACAGATATTTTATTTAAGCACCATGGTTCTGATGAGGACGCAACCATCCATTAGAAAAGAATTCTGGTGGAAATGACAATGAGGGATATAAAGCTACCCTGAAGGGGGATTTGGACCACGAGAGTGAATGACTTACGCTGGGACCGTGGTGTCTGCCAAGGAGGTGGGGTCTGGACCAGACCGTGGGAGGCAGGTGGTCTGGGATGGACAGTGGTGAGAACCGAAGGCTGTCCAGGCGCAGGTGCCAGCTGGTGCGAGATCACAGAAGTGGGCGAGTCCAGACTGCTGGGTGTCATCTGGCTGGTGAAAGAGTGAACAGAGGTAGAGGAGGAACTCAGCAGAACAGGAGTGTGTCCAGATCAGACCTGCTGTGACATGAATATGCAAATGAGCATGACCCCTCACCCCCAAAGCCTCAGGACATCCATTCTGCCAAGGTTAAGACTGCTCAGAACAGGGCTGAAACCCCTTCTGAGGCACTCCTCTCAGAACCCTGGAGAACCACAGTGAAAAGAGCTCTTGCTGCTGAGCTGTGGCTCAGCCAGGCCCCCACCAAGCTTACTCTACCTGGCAGTTTCTAAACTCTCTCCCATGGAATTTGTCACTCTGTTAAGCATCCAGAAAAAGCATGGTGGGCCCCAAAAGCTTTTCCAGAACAGCTTGAAAACTGAACCCGAAGTAGCCCAAACCATGACTTGCAAATCGCAAGGTTTGTTTGAATTATTCACTTAGTCCTTTATGAACAGCCTCAATGGGCAAATTTGTGAGATTCTAGGACAAGCAGTTCAGTGAACAGTGGATTTTACTGGTTCCAAATAGCACGAAAAAGCCCTGATTTTTAAGAACCAGATCCCTTTAAGAATATTCTTTATTAGTCACATGGAGCATGAAGATGACTCCAAATTATGTATTTGGTCTCTCTTTTTCCTACCATCTTAGAGTTGTCACAGTGCTCAACCTGGATTCAGCTGCTTCTCCCACAACTGTCCCTCGCTGACCCCACCAGGGTAGGCTTCATCTGTGGGATTCCGTATTGTCATGCAGCGTCTTGGCTCCACATCATAGTCCTCGTTATTTAGGAATCCACTGGGAGGACAATACTAAGTTTTATGGAGTCACAGTTCGCACATTGGCTGAGACTATGTGGGGTGAGGGTCCTCTGAGCACTTGCAGGCTGGTGTGGCCTCTGTTGTTCCTGGTGGCCCAGGAGTTACAAACCTTGGACACTTTGCCACTGTTTGTAAGGAAGTAGAAAAACCAAAGTGATTTCAGAATGGGTAATTGATTTGCTAGGGCTGCCATAACAAAATATCTTAGACTGAATGGCTTAAACCACAGAAATGTATCTCCGCTCAGCTCTGGAGGCCAGAGGTCTATGATCAAGCCGCTGGCAGGTTTGGTTTCTTCTGAGGCCCTTCTCCTTGGCCACCTTCTAGCTGTGTCCTTACATGGCCCCGCCTCTGCTCGTGCATACCTGATGACTCTCTGCGTGTCTCCTCTCCCTCTATTTTTAAAATTTGCTTTTGCCTGCCTTTTGCAGTGCCTCTCTTGCCCTGGGTCTTCGCTGGGTCTTCTTTGCCAAGGTTTTCTCTAGCTGCCATGAGAAGGGGCTACTCTTCGTTTGCGGTGCACGGGTTTCTCTTTGTGGTGGCCTCTCCTGCACAGGCTCTAGGCTGGAGGCCTTCAGTAGGTGCAGCATGCTGGCTTTATAGTTGTGGCTCGCAGACTCTAGAGTGTGGGCTCAGTAGTTGTGGCATACAGGCCTAGTTGCTCCAAGGCATGTGGAACCTTCCAGGAGCAGGGATTGAACCCATATCTCCTGCATTGGCAGGCAGATTCTGATCTACTGTGCCACCAAGGAGATCCCCCTTCTTCTTATAAGGACAGTCATCTTGGATTAGGGCTCACCCATATGACCTCATTTTGCTTAATTCAACTCTTTAAAGACCCTACATCCAAATGCAGTCTTATTCTGTGGGATTGCGTGGGGGTTAGAACCTCAACATGTAGATTTTAGGGAAACACAATTCGGCCCATTTTTGGATGATGCCTTTAAAAGACTCAAATCATGCCAATGGATGAACTGTGCAGCCAGTGGCTGGATGAAATGTTTGGCCAGTTGACATAATTTCTCTTAATTATAAAGACAAAGTACGTTCACCTTTGCATTCTTCATTCTGGCTTCCGTGCTTTAAATAACGAATTCAGAATTTTGCTAGCTGGAGTGTCAAATCTTTGATCATACAGTGTACTTTTATCTCTACATATTTTGAGCCATGTTGTTGTTGCAGTTCGGTTACTAGGTTGTGCCTGTATTGCAGCCCCATGGAGTGCAGCCCGCCAGGCTCCTCTGTCCATGGGAATTCCCAAGCAAGAACACTGGAGTGCGTCTCCATTCCTTTCTCCAGGGCACCCAGGGATCAAACCCAGGTCTCTTGCATCTCCTGTGTTACAGGTGGATTCTTCACCGCTGAGCCACCAGGGAAGCTATATTTTGATCCATGGACAAGTGCAAATAGGTGGGATGTGATCTTCATGCTCATGGGAGCACAGGGGCTCCTGATCTTCAGAACAGGACCCTTTATTCCTGTAATGAGGGGTCACACCACCTGCCAAATGGCTTGACCTTCTTGGTCCCCCTGGCAGAGAGCAACTCTAGGGGTCAGGCAGACCGATAACCGGATCAGCTCTACCCCTGAGACCTGCTGACTCCCCCTCTCAGACTTTAACTTCTTGCCCCAGGCAGGTTTCTCCCGTCCCAGAGAGGCTTCCATCTGGTCAGCCTTCCACTATTCTCCACACATGTTTCAAGTTCAAATCATATAGACTCCTCCTCCGAAGGAGGAGGTTGGAGGTTGGAGGAGGTTGGCTATCTTTGGTGCTTTTCTGCCCTGGATTTTTGGGTTTTATTTCTTTTACTTGGCAATTTTTGGTATTAATTTCTCCCACATGTTCTAGCCTCCTAGGAAGTCACTAAGGTGATGACCAGATGGAGTCAAGGAATGCCTGAGTGAGTAACTTAGGTCTCTCTCTCAGACTTTGAATCTGTTTAATGGTGGCACTAGTGGTAAAAAATCTGCCTGCCAGTGCGGAGACATAAGAGATGTGGGTTCGATCCCCGGGTTGGGAAGATCCCCTGGAGGAGGAAATGGCAACCCACTCCAGTGTTCTTGCCTGGGAAATCCCATGGACAGAGGAGCCTGGCGGGCTGCAGTCCACGGGGCTACAAAGAGTCAAACATGGCTGAGCCCAGCACAGCATGCTCTCAAATGCAATTCATGTGGGGCTTCCCTGGCGGTCTAGAGGGTAAGAATCTGTGCCTCCACTGCAGGGGGCACAGGTTTGATACTTTGTTGGGGAACTAAGATCTTGGGAGCTGTGTGATGTGGCCGGAAAACAGGAAAAAAAAATATACAATTCACTTGACCTTCTTTTGGAAGCTTTGGTTCTTTTATCACTGGATTCCCACAGACAAAGGCTTGAATTTTGAGCCCACCACATACTAGTTAGTATGTTAGTAAGTAACATACATGTTAGTAAGTTAGGTTAACTCAGTTTGTATTCCCAGCTCCCAAATCTTCATCCATAAGATGGTTATTCCTGTTTTAAATTTTTTAAAACTTTTTATTTTGTATTGGGAGCACAGCCAATTGACAATGCTGTGATAGTTTCAGGTGAACAGGGAAAGGATTCAACCATACATATATTAAAACATGTGTTCATTCTCCTCCATACGCCCCTCCCATCCATGTTGCCATGTAATATTGAGCAGAGTTCTATGTGCTATACATCGAACTCTTGGTTATCATGTAGGTCCTTGGTGGTTATCCATTTTAAATGTAGCACTGCAATACCTATTTTGAGGCTGCTGCCAGTGTTAAATGTAAATCTCTTAACACAGAGCTCGATACTGAGTAGGTGCTCGGAAAATGTCAGCTGCATCATAATATTTACTCTCACTTTGCTGTGACATCTCACCATGTTATTATTCGTTCCCTAGACTCATCTCAAGCTTCAAGAGGACCCAGTGACCATCTTGTATCACCCCGTCTGTACCTCTCTACTCTGTAACACCTCCTCCCATGACCAGATGCCAAGGCCATCTTCTAATGCTAGTAAAGTGGGGTCTTCCTTAAGCCAAGCTGTTTATTGGAAAATCTGCCAACTTCTGATCCACATCCAGCCCCTTGTACAGAGCAGTACAGCCTGTCTGTTCCCAGGGCTCTCTCATGGCCCTTCAAGATAATGCAAGACCCCGCTGAAGACAGGTGGATGTACTTCTCTTCTGCATCTTGTCCCTTGAAGCAACCAGCTCTCTTCCTACCACTCCCAGCCCATCTCTCCTCAGTTCCTCTTTGATTCACCCTCCATGTCTTCTTTCCCCTTCACCCCATCTCTGGGCCTCGCTCCTCTTCCTTAGTCAGCTGGTAGTGGCATCTTTGGTTTGCTCCAATTTTTATCTCTTCTTTACCCTTGGCACCTTTAAACCTATCAGTGCTCACTGTCCATACCTCCAGAAGTCATCTTCCTTGGAAGGGACGATGATGCAGATTTTATAGAACCTAAGTGAAAATTCGATGTCTTCAATGATGAAGTTCTTTCAGGAAATCATTGATGTTAGATTCTGAAACATCTTTCCTGTCTCAAAGAATGAAGTCCCATGTATGTGATGGGGTTCAATCTTCCTCTGTAGGATCAATAGCAACAGTGTCCCAAAGGATCTGAGTGATTTCCCAGCTATATCTGAGCTATTTGGGGGTTACAAACTTTGGCCCCAGATTACCCTCACCAAGTAAGTTCACGTGAGTCCCTAAAAAGGTGTTTCCCACCTAGGGTACAGGTTATTGGCCAGATCTGGGATGGACTGTTACAGTTTGGACCTCAGACACACTTATTCTAGGAAGGCAGGTCCCAGGGAAGCTCGCTGGGAATCCAGGAGCTTGTTTATCTTCCCTCAGGGTACTCAGAATAGAGCATCTGTTATTCAGTTGCTAAGTCATCTCGGACTCTCTGCGATCCCATGGACTGCAGCATGCCAGCCTTCCCTGTCTTTCATATCTGCTGGAGTTTGCTCAAACTCATGTCCATTGAGTCGGTGATGCCATCCAACCGTCTCATCCTCTGGCACCCCCTTTCCTCCTGGCTTCAATCTTTCCCAGCATCAAGGTCTTTCCCAATGAGTTGGCCCTTCATGTCAGGTGGCCGAAGTATTAGAATTTCAACTTCAGCATCCGTCTTTTCAATGAATATTCAGGGGGCATCTGACAGTCCCATAACTGAACACCAGGATGCTATGTTCCTTTATTTTTTTGGCCATGCTCGGAAGCATGTGGGATCTTAGTTCCCTGACTGGGGATCAAACCGGGAGCCTTGCACTGAAGCTCAGAGTCTTAAGCAATGAACCACCAGGGAAGTCCCTACATGCCTTACAAGTTTATATGAAGAACCATCTATGGTCCCTGCGGAATGCGGGGCCCCTCAACTCTTTCCCGCAACAGCCTACAGCTGTAGAGTGGCAAACTCAAAGCTCCGCAGGGAAGAAGGCAGGGAAGGAAGATGACAACTGTCTACTGCAGAGTGCAAAGGGAACTCTGATTCTCAGATTCCATCCAGGGGTAAAGAAGGGACATGGACCCCTGCATGCCAGGACACTGGGGAGTGTCCTGAGCCAAGATCAACTTTCCCTCCCAGATACCAGCTATTTTCACTGACAGAGCTGGTGATGAACATGGTTTTCTTACGTGGAAACAACGAGATCCTTGATGTCACATACCAGAACTAATCAGATGTGTCCACACCGACCAGGGAGAGGAAGGCCATCCTTGAGTAAATGGTGTCCAGAAGTTGAACAGAATTCGTACATCTGGTTGTTTTGTTCCCCCTTAGAGGGATAGTGTGTGGTGATTTAAAAAAAAAAGGCTTGGGGCTCCCCCGGTGGTCCAGTGGCTAAGACTCCAAGCTCCCAGTACAGGAGGCCATCCCTGGTTAGGACACTAGATCCCACATGCTGCAACAAGAGATTCTACATGTCGAAACTTAGACCTGGTGAGTGTGTGCCACATCGCTTCAGTTGCGCCCAATTCTTTGAGACTCTATGGACTGTAGCCCGCCAGGCTTCTCTGTTCATGGGACTCTCCAGGCAAGAATACCCAAGGCGCCACATAAATAAACAAAAATAAAATATACAAAATATATACATATATATTTGAAAAATGCTTTGATTTCTAGCTTTTTCAGAATCTTGGGCGGTTAATCTCTTCTAAGTCTTGTTTTTACCACCTCTAATAGAGACAGCGTTCATCACATGGTTCCCATCTAAGGCAAGGATCACGCTCAACTCAGTGACTGGTGGGGATTCATGGGACGATTCCACCTGTGCAATTACAGCTCTCTCAACCTGGCCTTGTGCCCAGCACCTGCCGTGAAAGCAGAAACAGCCTCTAAGTTTGCTCAGAATCCCTTGCAAGGCCCGGTGGACTTGATTGTGCCTTACATTCGATGGGTCTCACCGTGAGGGCTGAAAGACATCGCTCTCAACGTGGATCAGCTTTAAACTGAGTCACAAGTCACTAGAGGATTTCTTTACTACTTGGGGCTTTCCGAGAAGTGTCTGTGCTTGGGTAGTTTTTGTCTTATAAAAGTTTCCCACCTGCAGTGGAGTTTATAATTACTTCAGAGCTTTTTATAAATGAACTAGATTTCCTTTGCACTCAGGATAATTTACAGAGTCATCAGTCACTTCAGTGCAGCTGGGAGCTTCACACCAACCCTGCAAACGCACCTTGAAAATGAAACTGCATGTAAGTGGGAGCCAGGAAGCATGCCTTTGAGGGAAGCAGAAATGACTGTCCAGCAAATGCTTGCTCCTGTGTATCTGCTGATAGAAACTCTTGACATTTTTAAGGAAAAAAAAAAATCCTAAATCATTCACCAAGATTTATGTGAATCTCATAAATGAAACAATAAGGATTACAACTTAAAAAAGAATCATTCTGGTCTAAAGCTTGTATTAAAATACCCTTAAATGATTTATTTAGCTGTAAAAGTGCTGGAAGGCATGCCTTTCTGCCCTCCCCTGCATATCCCGCCCCACCCCCCATTTTACCAACACTGTTTCTGCTTGGTAATTTTTTTGGTGAGCATGGATGACACCTTAAACTACCTGAGTTTAACTACAATAAAACCACACATTACGCAAACAAAATGACTGCACTTCCCAATTTCGAGTGACTTGAATGTGAACTGGACGTTCGCCTTCCTAAACCCCAGGAGACTGCAGGACTCTAGGAGTCAGAACACACGTGCAGCTGTCTCCTGCCTGGGATTCAGTGTCATTCCTGGCGGGTGCCTTTCAAGGGGTCCAATAGCCCCGGGGCTTGTTTCCTGCCGCTGCACCTAATTCATTACTTTATAGTCAAGATTGCCCTTGGGAAAGGAGAATCTTGTCTCCAAATTGTAACTGGGCATTTTAAAGTAAATAGGATGCAAATACTTAGCTGGCCTTGTACGGACGAGAACGTCAGAGTGAATGATGAATATGCAAGACTGAACGGGGGTGGGGTGCGGTGGGCGGGGAGGTCATTTGCATAATGGTGTTTGCGGCGGGGTGAAACTGAAACCCCGGCTGTGTGGGTGGGGCCCTGTTTCCTTACGTCAGCGCCGTCGCCCACGCCCGCCCCCAGCGACACATGATGCCCCGTGGCAGCCCCCTGGCAGAGGGGTGGCGGGGCGTGGGACACGGGGGGAGGGGGGACCCCAAAGTGTGAAACCAGAATCAGCACCTGGAGCTGGGCGGGCTTTGGGCTTCTTGGTCTCACTCCTGAAGAAACCTACGTCATCCTTATCTCCTGAGGCTTGTGTGACCTCTTTCACATGGGGTCTCATCCTGTGTGACAGGGCAAGTCTTTAAAAACAGGGAAAAGTCATTTTTTAAAAGGATTTCTTCTGCTGTTTCTCTTCCTCCTTTTCCTTCTTTTTTTCCCTGCCCTGAGAGTCAGTGTCTGAGCTGACTTGAGTTTTCCAGAGTCCAGTAACAGAGGTCAGGCTTGCCCGTGGCCTGCTATTTCCTAGAGAACGGTTCAGCCCTTCGGGTGTCATAAACATAGCTCCCTGCGTTCACCCAGCGTCTTTCAGCCACTTCGTGTGTACCCCGAAGTCCCGAAGAGCAGTTTGGGCTCGTAGTAGTTTGAAAACTATTTGACTTGTATTTTCTGCTGTGTTTGGCTAGCTAATGTCTCCAAGCAGTGGGGTGAGTTTGGGAGGGGGTTGGGGGGAAATAACACCAGAAGGTTTTTTCACACAGCTCAGATTTGCGCTCAGTACGAGGCTTTCTGCTGTGAAAGATATACTCCTTATAGGAGCTGTGAAAATAAGAGGCTTTTGTAGCGATGTTTCTTTCTGCTCCGTCTTCAGCCAGCAGTTGGTTTGCACCCTTGCTGGTCGAAGGTGGGAGATGTTTTTCTGGAGGAGTGGTCCCACCCTGGAGGCCTCGTGTCCCCCCGGGTGTTCTCAGGGCCTCTGAATTCCACTTGCATGTCATGTCAGCCATTGTAAATAACTAACTAATGGCTCTGGCATTTATGTGTTCTATGACACAGAGGCTTTTTTTTTTAATGTATTGATATATTATACAAATTCTTTTTATGCCTAGTTAAAATAATATCATTAAACGAAAATTGTTGATGTTCAGTCGCTAAGTTGTGTCTGACTCTTTGCATCCCCATGGACTGTATAGCCCGCCAGGCTTCTCTGTCCATGGGATTTCTCAGGCAAGAATACTGGAGTGAGTTGCCTTTCCCTTCTCCAGGGGATCTTCCTAGACCAGGGATCGAACCCATGTCTCCTGCATTGGCAGGTGGACTCTTTACCGCTGAACCACTGTATAACTAGTACCATAATATGTGTGAGGGGGAAGTGACTGGCGCTCAGGAGACAAGCATCACAGTCCTGACACAAGGTTTGGTGCTGGGCAAAACCCCAAGGAGATGGCAGTACAGGACTGGGAACTGTGTTCTCCAGGAATTTTCATTTATAAACTTTGGTCACTGTTCATTTATTCCTAAGATGAATATCATGGAACTACTTTTCATCCTTCCATAGTAGGTATAGCTTCTTACCATCAACTTCTTATTTAAAAGTATTTATTTTATGGGACATTGAAAAGAAGGTAATTTATATGTGTGTGATTTTATTAGGCCTTCGTAGGGTGTTTGCACTGAAAACTGTGACTGAGGCTAAAATACAGGGGCAGGGGACTTTGTTTAATTAACCTGGACATTTTAACTGACCTGTGTTACTTTTCTTGTTTCATTTTGGAAGAAGGAGGAAAAAAAACAATTTTAAAACCAGGATTGGCTTATCACATGTGTTTATTTTCACAAATATTCCATAAATGATATTGTCTCCTAGGCATCAAGCTACCCTAAGGAATAGTGCTTTGTCCTTGGGATGTTCATAGCATAGAGGGGCAGACAGTTGGAAAAGGTAATGTGGTATCAATACTCTTTCCCAAGGGCCAAAAGCATGCCAGACTCTGGACCAGGCTCATCCTATGAACGATTTCATTTCTTCTTCAAGCAGTCCAAGAGTCCACGGACCCTATTACAACCTCTGTTTTACAGATGAGGCTGTTGAGGCAGAGAGGCTAAGTAACCTGTGCAGGGTCACACAGCAGGCGAGTCGCAGGGCCTGGATTTGAAGCCAACAGTTGGATTCCAGAGTGCTGTTCTCAACTGCCATGGCACTAAAGTGAAGAAGTGAAGCCGCTCAGCCGTGTCCGACTCTTTGCGACCCTGTGGACTGTAGCCTACCATGTTCCTCTGTCCATGGGATTTTCCAGGCAAGAGTACTGGAGTGGGGTGCCATTTCCTTCTCCAGAGGATCTTCCTGATCCAGGGATCGAACCCAAGTCTCCCGCATTGTAAGCAAGATGCTTTACCGTCTGAGCCACAATGAAGCCCTCTGGGAGCACAGAGAAGAACTCCGAGGCTTCTGTCTGTGGGCATCCAGAATGTGTTCAAAGAAAAGTTGATGTTTAGCTCAGCCAGGAAGGGTTGGGGCACCCGTGTTGGGCAAATACGTGAGGAGGCTTCTCCTGCTAATGCCAGTGGAAGAAAAGTGTCACAAGGCCATGTGTTCACACTTAGAGATGCATCACATTTTAAAGATGTGAGACCCTGGTTACTTTTCATCCTGGTAGATCTCAGTTCAGGGCTGCATGCTTAATGCTGGTGAGGATGACATTCTATCCCCCAGAGCAAGATGTCACTTCTCATACACGTCATTCAGGGCATAAAGTGAGTAAAAAATGTAACACTAAAGAGAACATTTCATCAAGATATGCTGCCTGGGGATTTCACTTATTGGTACTAGAAAGCCTCCCAGTAAGTCACGAGAAAAACAGATTTTGAAATATTCTGATGCAGGTGATGGCTTTCTTGGTGGCCCAGTGGTAAAAAAAATCTGCCTGCAAGGCCAGAGATGCAAGTTCAGTCCCTGGGTTGGGAAGATCTCCTGGAGGAGGAAATGGCAACGCACTCCAGTATTCTTGCCTGGGAAATGTCATGGACAGAGGAGCCTGGCGGGCTACAGTCCGTGGGATCACACAGAGTCAGACACGATTGAACCACTAAATAACAGCGACAAATGAAGGTGGCATGCACCTGAAAGATGCCAAGCTGGGCCGTGGAGAAGCAAGAGGCCTCTCCTGCCCCTTGGTGGCTTTTAGTTAGAAAACTAAGTACTGGTTTGGTGCTACCACGCCCAGCCTGGCATCAGATCCTTTGAGGGCAGTGCATGGGCCAGTTAAGGCACGAGAGTGATGGTGCATCAGGAGGACCGAAAAGGTCGTGAAAGGTGAGGTCCATGGACAGCCTGATGGGCTCCAGGGCCGACTTGGCCACTAGCACTTCAGTGCCCC
The DNA here is from genome assembly GCA_006408695.1 of Aepyceros melampus. NCBI lineage: Eukaryota > Metazoa > Chordata > Mammalia > Artiodactyla > Bovidae > Aepyceros > Aepyceros melampus. The sequence goes on from SJXQ01007245.1 coordinate 40,589, forward strand.
CACTTCCTTTCTTCAGCATCTCAGCCATTGCCACTGGGAGGCTAGCTGGGATGCCTTCTCTGCTCCTTGCTTCGGTGGATCTTGGTTACACATTAAGCTCAAGTTCAATATTCTGGGGCTTTTATTTGTACTCAGGGCTGCACAGTGGTGAATGAATGAAAGATTAGGGCAGAGAAAATGTCAAATCTCAGCAGGTGACCTTATGATTAGAGTTTTTTCTATGAAGCAAACCAGAAGCTATGATATCAAGATTATTTCTGAAAGGAACTTTGACCAAAGTTAGATCCATGTTTCTTATTATTTTGAAGTTTGAATATGTGAACACCTTTTAAAATCCCTTATTATATGAGCTATTCTAAAACCAATAATGCCAAGAAACCTGTGAGCATTTTTTATCATAAACTGAATGAAAATGAAAAATCTTTATATTTAAAACTCTTTAATAATTATTCTATCCTATTTAGTCAGATTCTAGAGCATACTGCTACTGCTGCTGCTAAGTTGCTTCAGTCGTATCTGACTCTGCGACCCCATAGATGGCAGCCCACCAGGCTCCCCCGTCCCTGGGATTCTCCAGGCAAGAACACTGGAGCGGGTTGCCATTTCCTTCTCCAAAGCATGAAAGTGAAAAGTGAAAGTGAAGTCGCTCAGTTGTGTCTGGCTCTTTGCGACCCCATGGACTGCAGCCTACCAGATTCTTCGTCCATGGGATTTTCCAGGCAAGAGTACTGGAGTGGGGTGCCATCGCCTTCTCCTCTAGAGCATACTATTGATTCCCAAAGAAAATAAAATTCCTGGGGTAGAGGGGAATTGGGATTTTACAAAATGACTGGATGAGAAATAATGTTGAAAATAGAAGGAAGTCTAATGATCATAGCATGTGACTTAGCCTTCTCCGTTTCAACAGTTTTGTCTGCCTTTCTGTTATTTTCTGTATGTTTTAGCTTAAATTATTTTTAACTTCCTTTATAATTGTGTCTCAGAGGGACCCACCTGGGAAACCTGGAGTAAGGTCTCTAGGATTTCTCATCATGCTAAGGCTTGAAGGGACTGAGAGAACTGTTTTCTGTTTAATTTTATCTTTTGATATATATTCCCATGTTTGTAGTTAAATGGGATGGACTGTTGAGTAACATTGAATATTTTAGAGAAAAACAAGGAATCTACACTTGTAGACCCTTTCCTTTAGGAATGGATAGTATATAATTGCAGATGAGCTTCAGATTTAATTAAGAATCTTTCCAGGTTAAGGATGACAGAAAATCCAACTCACACTGGCTTAAACAAATTCTAGAACTTACCATCTCATGTCAGTAAGCAGTCTCAGAATAGGATTTTCACAGATACCTCTCAGATGAAATTAAGACTTTGAACATTTTTCTCCTCTTGGCTCAGTTTCTACTGCTTTCTCAAACAGACTCAACTTTTATGCCCTCAGGTGGCTGCCATTTGTCCTTCTGGGTCCAAATCCAGCAGCAAAGAGCTTTTGTCCCAGCATTCCTTGCAGAAGTGCTGAAATTCACTCTGATTGGACCAGCTGAGGTCATGTACCTATCCCTGAACCAATCACAGTGGGTGGAGGACTGTGATGCATTCATTGATTTACCTGCTCTGTCTTCACTCCTCTCCTGGCAGGGGAGGGAGGGGGATGGAGTTATGAAGATTGAGAATGGATAACTAGGGCAGCAAACCATTGATATCCACTAGATTTTACTCAGCGACACAGGTGACTCGCTAAATGTATCCTTACTGGTGTGCAAAGGAGCCGTTTCTTGACTTCCAAGTAGCCACCTGTCATGGACTTGTCACACTTCCTATGCCTTTTGTTCGGCTAGCTGGAAGAGGGACCACAGTAGCTTACAAGGTTGTTCTTGTTGTTGAGTCGCTAGGTCGTGTCCTACTCTGTGACTCCATGGACTGTAGCCCACCAGGTTCCTCTGGCCATGGGATTCTCCAGGCAAGAATACTGAAGTCGGTTGCCATTTCTTTCTACAGGGGATCTTCCCAACCCAGGGACTGAACCCATGTCTCCTGCATTGGCAGGAGGGTTCTTTACCACTGAGCCACCACGGAAGCCCAGCTTGCAAGGTAGCCCCTTACAAATTGAGCGTTGTGTCCATTATTCTTAAGCCTGGTGTGCAGTTGGTGGCAGAACAATCCCTATTCACAGATTGTCGGTCATTTCTTCCACCTCCCTCGCAGCAACCCCAGCTCCTGGTGCCAAGTGTCTGACTCCTTCCTTATTGGCCCATGGCATTGTCTTTTGTGTTTGAGAAGGATTTTCTCATTTCATGCATCCACATTTTCTTTCTGTGAAGCGAACCCAGGAGATTTGTCTCTCTGAGTTTTTCTATGTCATTTAGCTAGAACCAGTGATTTGCTTCAGAAATGTCTCTGATTCTGATAAAATGTTTTGTCATCTCTATGCCCAAGGAGTAAGTCTTTCCTTAGCAGAAAGTACCTCCTAAAGGTTCATTTATTTTGCCATTCAAATGCCACAGGGATACTGTCTCTAATAAGAGTATCCCTTTCTCAGTTTTGACCACTGGCAGGGTGACCAAGGCCACTTAGCAAAAAAGACAAAAAAACCAAAAAACAATTTCACATGTCTTTTTTTCCTTTTAAAGCCTTTTAGTCTGTAATGGAATCTAGCCGATTAACAAGCAATACTGTGATAGTTTCAGTGGACAGCGAAGGGACACGCCCATACATATACATATATCCCAACCACACATTTCTTTGTCTTCCAGGTTTAAGGCATATCTAGTGAATTCTCAGTGATTACAGTTCAGTTCAGTTCAGTTGCTCAGTCGTGTCCGACTCTTTGCGACCCCGTGAATCGCAGCATGCCAGGCTTCCCTGTCCATCACCAACCCCCAGAGTTCACCCAGACCCACACCCATGGAGTCAGTGATGCCATCCAGCCATCTCATCCTCGGTAACCATCGAGCAAAGGATGGCTGCTGTATAAATCGGGAACTTCATTGTTTACTGTGGTTGTCCAATTCACTTTTAAACACTCACTTCATTTTCATTCATTTAGAAAGACACATATTTGTTCTGCTTGAGCATTCACAGTCTCTTTCTGATTAGTTAAAATGGTCTTGACCAGGGCTAAGTTCACATTGCAGCTTTAATTCATGTCTTCCCTATTTGCTGGAATATGTTGCTTGTTACCCCATACAACAGAAGATCTGTTATTTATTCCTTCTCATTTTCATGTGAACAAAGTAATTTGGTATGAGAACTATCTAAGAGCTAAGTAGGCTAATATTATAAGAGAAGAAGACATGGAGATACTATATAAAATTCCAGATTACTGGCACATAGAAGAAAACTTTGGTAATTTCTTGAGCTGATAATTCCAAATACTTAGGTATCCTTCCTGAAAAAAGAAGACAAGATATTAGAACTTTCAAAAAGGGTTCCATGGAACTGGGCCAAGGTTTTTGATGAATGCCTGTCCACAAAGATAGACCGTACACACAAAAAATTACTTCATGACTTACTTATCTTTGGCGATGCTGGGTCTTCTTCGCTTCTCACGGGCCTCCTCTAGCGGTGGGGCCGCGCTTCTCTTTGCGGAGGCTTCTTTGGTTGCGTAGCACCGGCTCTAAGCTCAGTAGCTGCAGAGCGCAGGCTCAGCGGTTGTGGTGCGCAGACCTAGTTTGCCAGCAGCACCTGGAATGTTCCCAGACCAGGGATGGACCCTATGTCCCCTGCATGTGCAGGCAGATTCCTGTCCACTGTGCCACCAGGGAAGTCCACTCAGGATGTTTCGAAGAGAAAATGTGGCCAACCCCAGATCTATGTTTTCAGCTGTGTGGCCATTTGTTCTCTATTCCCTCAATCTTACTGGCCCTGAATCTTGTTCAAAATGTGGGCAGGGTAGGAGCCCAAAGAACGACATGGTAGCCAAATTAAGGAAGAAAGACTTCACAGAAGTCGCTGATAGTTCAGTAATGACCTCATGGCTTAGCTGAAATCACCTTCTCAGGGCCCCCTGTTCCTTTGAGGAGAGACAGGCATCTCAGCCTTTGGTCCACCTCTGAGCCTGGGAACCAGGACACCCTTTGCCTCGATCCCACACCCCCAGCCTTCTCTTACACAACCCACCTTTGCAATAAATGTTGTGGGTGGCATTTGTATTTTCACTGTGTTCGTGGGTATGTCTGCCAAAATACAAAAATCTTGCTGATAACACGTGAATTCTTCCGGTGTAGAAATGAATGCCATCATCCAGAGGTACGGAAAACAAGCCCAGTTACAGCTGTTTAATAACATGTAACTTTTATAAGATGGTACATTTCCTTTTAACCTCTGCCACCAAAGGCGTTTGAAGACCTGAAGTGGGTCCCATGAAAAAAATCCACATGAAACAGCCTTGGAAAAGATACTCTGTGTGTGTGTGTGCATTGTAAGATGTTAGATTGAGTCTTTTGTTTTCTTTTCCTCCATTTATACAGACTTTTGTTCTGCTCTTAGATAAAATACTAATAAACAGGAAGTTCAAAAAAATGTGGTGCAATTGTTCTGAATGTTGTTTTTCTTGTAAGGCTTTAGGGACCATACTGCACCATCCTATTCAAAGCAGCCCCTGTAGGTGGTGGTGTTAAAAAAGAAATGAACCAGTTGGGCTGCTGGAACCGGCTCTGCATCTGCCTGCCTCCCAGTGAGGCCTCAGCCTTCAAGATCTGTGGGGCCCACTCAGACTTTTCAGCGGTTTCCTCTTTATTTGCTCTGAACCTGGTTGTAGAATTTTAAGGATGTGAAAGTAAGGCCATTCCTATGGAAAAAAATTTTTTTTCTTTGCTCCTTATCCTGAGTACGTGAGGGTTCTTCATTTCCCCCGAATATTGGTTTGTGTGTGTCTCTGAGAGAGACAGAGTGTGGTGTGTGTTTTAAAGAACCGAGAGCAAACAATTTAATAGGAATGTGCAAACTTTGTTTGTCTTTAAGACAGCTCCTTGGTCTGTTGCCACTGAAACAAGTTGTTAAAACCTGAATCTTGTTCTCCTTTTCTCAAAGGGAGACTTGAATAATCACGGCAATAGTTAGTTTCAGGATCTGTGATAAGATGAAGGGCAGCCTTGAATTCTCCTGAATGTAACCCTCACCTCCCTAGGTCCTCTGCCCTTAGCAGTTCCTGGCACTGTGTGAGCTGGGGTCTGGGACCCTCCCCTGGGGCAAGCAGAAGCTGGACAGGGGAGGTGTTGAGATGTTCTGGTTTCGGGGGGACAGTCATCAGCCACAGTGTAATGTCACCTTGCTTCTTCTGACCCTGTACTTGTTTCTCTGCCTCTCGGGGCTTCCCCCTACTGTGTGAGGGTTTGCAGAGCCGGAGTTTTAGACCCCCTAGCCTTTGGATTTGCCCCCGCCGTGGTGTCACCGTAGCTGGGGATGCCAGCCAGACACAGAGAGGCAGAGCTGCAGGAGGGGCGCCGAGGGAAACGGGGTGTAGCGGGAGGCAGGCCAGGCTGTCCCGAGCGTGCCCAGGGCCCCAGCCCCTGCCTGGGAGAGCCCTCCCACAGAGCAGCCCCACCGTCGCTCATCGCTTGGGCTTTTATCCTCCGCTGCGCTGCCCGGGGCTCGTTCTAAACTCCCCGGGGCCTGCCCTCGTCGTCAGGCGTGGACCACAGCTGGTGCTGCCCCACTCAGACAGTTGCATGTCCCAGACCTGCCCCTCTGTCTTGTCTGTTTCTGCACTCATTAAGTGAGACTCAGTGCTAAAAACTAGAAGGAAAAGATAGGTATGCCGCCACAGGAACGTGCGCCCGGGGAAGGTAGGAGGGGGAAGTGCCAAGTGCCCAGACCCCACCCCAGGGATCCCAGCAGCTGGAGCTCCGAGGCCGTTTGAATAAGCGCTTGCTGCTGTGAATGCCAGAAAATGGGAGAGAGGAGTGGTAGTGAGTCAGAGGCAGCGAAGCGGGTGAATGCAGAGCCTGTCATACAGAGTGAAGTAAGGCAGGAAGAGAGAAACAAACGTTGTATATCAACGCATAAATGTGGAATCTAGGAAAGTGGACTAGAGACGCAGATGTAGAGAATGGACTTGCAGATGCAGCAGGGGAAGGAGAGGGTGGGACAAATGGAGAAAGTGGCGTTGACATATATGTACCACCATGTGTTAAATAGGTGAGAAGTTGCCGCATGGCACAGGGAGCCCAGCCTGGCACTCTGATGACCTAGAGGGATGGAATGAGGGGGAAGGGGAGAGGGGCTCAAGAGGGAGGTGATATACGTATAACTGTGGTTGATTCGTGTTGTAGTATGGCAGAAACCAGTATAACATTGCAGAGCAATTTTCCTCCAGTTAAAAAATAAATTTGATTTTAAAAATGGGAGAGAGGAAATAAATCCCTTCTTTCGCCCTGAACCTGGTAGGACCTCACCAGTTAGTAATCCCATGAGGTTTTCTCTGGGCTTAGCCCTCTTGGGAGAACTAGAGTGTGTGTGTGTGTGTGTGTGTGTGTGACATTCCTTTGGTTCTGGAGAAAGATTCTCGAGGGACAAATGTCTCCTTGTGGAGTTTGGTGTTTGAAGGACATTTTAGGGCAAAGAAGCCTGATTTTGACAGGATTAACCAGTTTCTTGGAGGGCAGTGATCACTGTTCCTGGATACAGTGGTTAGTGGATTTCCCTAAGACATTGCACATTTTCTGTTGAGTACATAGGTATTCAGCTCTCTTACAGTTATTTTTTAAAAGCTTTTTATTGTCTATTGGGGTATAGCCAATTAGCAACGTTGTGATAGATTCAGCTGAACAGTGAAGGGCCTCAGTCACATATCCGTCTCCGTTCTCCCCCGCACTGCCCTCCCGTCCAGACTGTCAAATAACATTCAGCAGCCTTCCCTGTGCTGTACAGGAGGTTTCATGGCTATTTTTAACATTTTATTTTCTGTTCAGAGTCAAGAACTGTATCCACCTAAGTTAGCCCCTGTCAGCCGATAGAATGTCCCAGCAACCAAGTGTCTAAACACTTCCAAGACCAGACGCCTACAGTGTCTGTAAACAGAAACAATTAGAATTTAGTTCAAAAGCAGTCAGGTGAACTTATCAGGGTGCTTTTGTTTCTTTGGGCTCCTGATTTATTGAGTCTTTTCTTAGATGGCTTGGAGGTTAGAGAGCAGATAAGTAATCCGTATCTGCAGCGCTGAGCATTTTCACTGATCTCAGTCTTACTCACTAGAAAAATAATCTGCTCACCCACAGATGCCAAGGGTTCTAGAGCAGAACCCCTCTGCCTCCCCCCTAGTCCGTTTAGACCTCTTCTCCCCCGCTGTGGCTTTCACAGTCAAATGTGAGTTGACTGGCAGTCATTTGTGAGCCAGAGGTATTTTTGAAGCACTCGTTCCCTCTCTGTCACGATATTTGGTAGTGGAGGGAGATGTGTGACGATATTTGGTAGTGGAGGGAGATGTGTGACGTAAAATACCCACCCCAGAGTCCTGTGAGGGTCAGCGCCCTCTCCAGATTCTGGCATCCAGACATGAAAGTTTGGTATGATCACCCCTCAAATGCAACCTGAGGGAACAACCAGTTTGTAAGGGCCCTGTTATGAAATTGCAGGACTTTCCCTGACGATGCTGTTTGAGTCATTTTCAAACATCGGCACCCTGCGTCTGATCAGCCTATTTATATTTTTGACATTTTGTATTTTAGGAGGGATTGAAAATGAATTTGATCAGTTTCACTTTGACATTTCCTGAAGGTCATTTTACCAGCTTTAGACCAAAGTCGATAAAGCTTTCGTTTTAAATATCGGTATTTTCTTTTTGTGAAGTGTGTGGTCTGGTGACTTGATAATTTCAAAGCCCTACGGTGTGATACAGCTTGGTCTTAGGGTCTGGTGGGGCCAGGTGGCTCACTGGGCCCATTGATTGTCCGGACTTTGCACCAAACAGTGAACCACCAGCAATTAGATTCTGTCCAAAAAAGGAAACAGTAGAGGACTTTGATGGTGTAATTCTAGATTTTGGTGTTTGATTGTTGCTCTGAAAGATCCATTCTCTTCTATAAATATATGTAAATATATATACTCTGTAATCTCTCCCTCCGGATAATTCAGAGAGCCTTCAGTTAATTGGGCCAAATCAGAAATTTGCTTTTCTAGAAAAATTTCCTGTTTTCCTAGGAAACCTATTCATATGTCTGCTTGGTTATTGTATAAATAATATTTCATCTATATTTAAATATTGTGTATTTTATGTCGTTAAAGTATATATACCAATGAGCTGAATCCTTTTAAAAGAGAAAAATAATAGTTGATTTGCCTCCATTTCTTGTCAATATCAAAAAGGACATTGTTATAACAATCCCAACAGGAGAGAGTTCAGAAATTGAAACAAGTTGATATTTGCTGAGTTCTACATCAAAATGGAAACTTTAGCTTTCCCTTTTTTTTTTCCCCTCTGTTAAGCCTTTTACATACGAGCAGGCCTTTTCAGATGTAAGGTAAAATATGATTTAGAGTTACATTTCAAATTAGAACTGTCATATGGTCACTCACATATTTTCAGTTCGTTCAGTTCAGTCGCTCAGTCGTGTCTGACTCTTTGCCACCCCATGAATCGCAGCACACCAGGCCTCCCTGTCCATCACCAACTGCCGGAGTTCACTCAGACTCAGGTCCACTGAGTCAGTGATGCCACCCAGCCATCTCATCCTCTGTCATCCCCTTCTCCTCCTGCCCCCAATCCCTCCTAGCATTACAGCCTTTTACTGTTGCTATAAAATAGTAAACAGTGGTCTTTAATCAATAATTCACATATGAATTATTCATATATGAAGATAAGAATTCAGTGATTCTTATCTTCATATTCACCCATATTGCGTGGCATCAATATTTCACATTCGCTTATTTATTAAATTAGTATTTTATATAAACTTGCCTATGAAATTCATATTTCATATTTGCTTGCCTATGCAGTTAAGTTTTCTGTGATACTACAGCTCATCCTTTCAGTACACAAGTCAAGAAAATTAGCAAGATGCATGTGGTTCCCTATATAAAATGAAGGCCACATGCTGGCCCTATCTACACTTTTTGATGATAACATATGAATTTGAAAAACAACACTTGCCTCTTCTAGCCATAAGAAAACCTTTTTCTTTTTCTCTTCTCCCTCCTTTTTTTTTTGTTGGCTCTTTTTTTTTTTTTTAACCACAAAATCATCCACCTCAGCTATCCCTTCTTCAGGGGAATTACTCACTATATTTTCTGTTGGGATTCATGATGAATTTCCTGTTGTTTCACAAAAGTTTACTCAGTGGTGAGAGTGAGCTTGCATGCAGAGGGCTCGTGATGGATACGAGATAGCAGCCTGACAAATTTTACCTCTAAAAGAGCAGTTTTTAAAGTGTATCTTTCACCAAACCAAAACAGCAATATTTACCACTGAATCCTCTCCCTGTATACAGGCTTTCTATGCAATTAGATGTCTGGACTTCACTTCCATTTTTCAAATCTGTGAAAAATTTCTCACACCAGTGACCCTAGAGAAGGCCACTTTAATATATCTTACATGTTGCAGGACAGAAAAAGACAGTGTACCAGATAAACCATAATCCTATTTAATCCTTACCGTGCTGAGAATATTTGTGAATATAAAAATATGGTATGATTGTACTTACCATATAAGGCTGTCAAATCCAAAGAGAAAGAAAGTATAGGAGGGGTTACCAGGGGCTGGGGACAAAAAGGAATGGAAAATTGTTGTTTAAAATGATTTCTGTTTGGATGATGTTCATTTTGGGAGATGGATAGTGGTGATAGTTATACAACACAATGAATATGCTTCATGCTACCAAATTGTAAGCTTAATCTAGTTAAAATAGTGAATGTTACGTTATGTATATTTAACCACAGTAAAAAAAAAAAAAACATGCATGGAAATAAGGCATCTGAATCACTGTGTATCATAAAGTTAGATGCTAGATGTAATTTGCAAGGAATTATAGAGATTATGGAGTGTGCGAGAGTATCTCAAGAGCCACCATTGAGTCCAGACCTCCAGTTGCACAGATCTGAGAGCTGAGGCTGGGAGGGAGCGTGTCTCACCCCTAGGGATCGAGGAAGCCTAGTCCAGAGCTCTGAGATGACACATGGTCACCTCTCCCCAGAACACCCTTTCCTTCTTGTTCAGAGAAGCATGCCACTGGTTAGATTAGCTTTGTGCTAAAGCCATGTTGCTAGGACCTTTCCATCCTGCAGTCTTGAATCCAGACAGTCCGTGAGTCAGATGGATACCTCACTAAGGGAAGGCCCCTAGACCTGGGGCTGATTTCCCAGCCCTGTGACAGGCTTTCATTTCACAGGAAAATTGTGTTTGAAACTGAAGTGGTTCCTGGTGGCAGTTTGCAGCCCCCTGGCTCTCCCAGGGCACAGAGAGTGTCCTCTGATGGAGTTTTGCGTTTGATGGGATCCATCCATGTTTTTGAACCTTCATTCATATTTAGTTTACGTCTACTAAGTCAAGTGTACCATCTTACTGAGGGAAGTATGTATGTGAGAAATAGTCACATGATGTTTGTAAGCGGTTTAAGTCAGCTTGGGTGGTAAACCCTAAAAATGAATTTCGATAAACATTCTATGGCCATGGAATAGAATCTCTCAAGAGATTCTATCACAGAATTCTACCGTATCATTATATCATAGAATCTTTTTCTATGATATTCTTTTTTTTTTTTTTACTATCATACATATCCTCTATCATCAAACAAGTTCTTGAGCCACGTTTGATTTTTTTAAAAGTCCACTTCGTTGGAACTAACACATTATATTTAATTTCACACAAACTGTAGTCCCACTTGTAGACAATTTACCTACTTCCTGAGAGTAAATGCCGCACCCGTGCAAGGTTTAATTGTAACACATTTGTGCCCAGTGTCAGCATTAATAATTCTGGGTAGAGGCCGCAATGAAATGAAGAAATCGCCTGAGCTAGGGACCACAAATGCCTAATGTGTGAGACAGGCATCTCAGTGAAACAAGTGCATGACATACTTTTCCTTTCCAAATGAGGCAGCACTACAACTAAAAAGCCAGCTTGCCTTTCGCTTTCTAAAATATATCTTGCTGGAGACAGCGATTGCTCCGTCGCATCCTTCACCCACGGAGATGCCATTCGGAAAAGTCTAGCATGAACGACAGCACCTCTGATGGATTTATAAGTGGCCCTCCCACACCGTCCCAATGTGGAGCCAGAAATATCACCTTCAACATCAAGACTGTTCCAAGCTGTTTCTGTGGTTAGTCTTGTAATTCAGCTCATTGGGACGCTTGTTGTTGTTTAGTCCTTCGGTAATGTCTGACTCTTTGTGACTCCATGGACTGTAGCCCGCCAGGCTCCTCTGTCCATGGGATTTTCCAGGCGAGAATATTGGAGCAGGTTGCCATTTCCTCCTCCGGGGATGTTCCTGGACTAGGGATCAAACCTGTGTCTCCTGCCATTGACAGGCAGTTTCTTTACTGGTGAGCCACCTGGGAAGCCCCACTGGGAATCTTAGGCGAAAGTACATTTCTCTTAATCTGAGGAGTAGGGTGGAAAAAAAAAGAAAAAACCTCATGGAGGAGGGGGAAGGCAAAGAGCTGCGTGGCTGGAGGAAAGTCACAGAGGACAGAATTAGATGTGTTGATCTTGTCTGAAGGGAGCTTGGGCAGGAAAAGGAATAGAACTCGTCTAAGTGAAAGTGACTGATGCCCAGGAGGAAAAAAAAGTATTTAGTGTGGTAGCAAGGGTGATCAGGGTAATGGGGTGAAACCAAAAAAGGACGTCCTGGAATTTCATATTAGAAATTAACTTTCTAACAGGGATGTGTCTGTCAGAGTGTGAAATGGACTTATCAGAAAAAGAACTAGAGATGGGTTCTTCTGACATTGCCCAGAAGGTTAGAAGGAAAAGTTGATGAACAGGATGAATAGCAAATAAGGGGTGTGTTGGTAGAGCACTGGGCCAGGTGCAGGCTCGAGAAACTCTATGGCTTTTTTGCAGACACCCTTCCGAGCCAAAAGATATTAGGGAAGTCAGGTTTACACCTGCACCTCTGTCTGTGAATCAGGAGCTGTTTCTAAAGCTGAGCTTTTTGTCACCTTAACACCCGTCGTCCCAAGCTTGACCGCCAATGTTCCACCGAAAGCCTCTTTGTGACTGTTACATCATGTTATGGAGGCCACAACCAGGAGTGGCCTGCATGGTCATAACGGTGCATTTTTTCTGTTATTACGTCTTTGGACTTTTCAGATAAGTTGCAGAATTGTCATTAATATCTATACGTTTTCCATGATAACAGTAGTTCATTAAAAGTGCCCGGAAATGCCCCTGCCGGCTCCTGGTGTCTTCTGGCTGGATTTTTTTTTTTCCCCAGCAGGCAAGGAGATTTATTCCCACAGCAGGGGATTCCGGTGTCCTGTTGACAGTCTTGAGACCATTCTCCCTGGCTTCATGTACTGACTGGCTTTTAAAACAGTCCTGTCACAGTGCTAGGTAGGCAAAGTCATGCTTCTATCACAAGGGAAGATCACCTTTTCCCGACTCGGAAGGATCCTGTGAATCACTCTCAGTTTTGGCTGCGCTGGGTCTTCATGTGGGCTTTCTCTGGTCCTGGCTCTGGCCCCAGACCGTGGGCTCAGCTGCCCCACAGCAGATGGGATCTTCCTGGACAAGGGATCGAACCTGCACCCCCTGCACTGCAGGCAGATTCTTAACCACTGGATCACCAGAGAACCACCTACAATTGCTTTGTAAGAACTGCATGGAATGAGTGTCTAGATCAGAGGGGAGGCCCGGGCTTCCTTCAGATGCTCTAGGCAGGAGCCTCAGTGTCTGGGTGGAATTTTCCTCCATCCCTCCTTCCCCTCTTCCTACTTTTCTTCCCAGATATCTCCCCTTCCCCTTCCTCTTTGTCCTCTTGCTTTTTCTCCTGAGTCCTCAGCTTCTCTTTTCTCTGAACTTTTTTCTTTTTTTGTAGACAGTGTACATAACTTGCTTAAAAAATATAAGAAAAATATTTTTGTGTTTTTGCTTAAAAAAAAAAAAAGACACAAATTCAACCATGACACCACCCTGGATATATCCATCTACAGGAAGAGAAGGCCAAGGGAAGCAGCAAATAACAGAAATATAATTATTTTATTATTTTTTCCAATGATGGAGTGACTCAGAGAGGATGTCCCTCCCACCAAGCAGGCCATGTGTGGTCTGTGTTAGGTGGTCCCAGGGAAAGAGATGGGTCAGAGCTCAGATGAAGAGGAGGAACAGAAAAGGCACGGTGCCCTGGGTGGTCCATGACTGTCTGCTTCCCAGAGCAAGACCGTGGGCCAAGCAGGGGAAGACTGGTTAAGGAGAAATGGTCCTCGGGCTCCCCTGGAAGAAATTTTATAAGCTGCCTGCTGGAGGGACAGGCTTGTCTCAAAACCCCACCTTCCTACTCCCAACTCCCACGGTTTGCTCTGAAAAGAGGCCTGAAATCCTGCTCTGAGGGTTTTATGAACACATAAGCCTCCTCCAGGCGTGTTCACTGCTGGTCTGGGAGGCTGAGCCCAGGGTCCTGTTGCCCACAGGCCACCTCCCCAGTCTTTCCGGAGAAGGGTCAAGAGTGGCGGCGTGGAAGACTGGAAATGCAGTGCAGGTGTAGGACTTGCAACAGGCCTGGAGGGATTCCCTGGGGGACGCTCAGGGACAGAGGACAGCTAAAGGAGGAAGACCCAGGCTCCCCAAAGTGCATGCTGGGAGAGAGGGGCCTTCTCCAGGTGGGAGTGATGAACCTGTGGTTCGAATTTCTTCCTCTTAGTGTGAGCCCAAACATCCAATACTGAAGACAGTGCCCTCTTGGCTTTGAAAGGCTCCATGGGCAGGAGATGGCAACTCACTTCTTGAACACAGATGAGGTGTCCATGAAGCTCCAGACAGGGCGCTCAGGGCTGGGAAGGCAGGTGTCCTGGAGAGCTTACAGTCAGGCCAGACACACACGGATCTGTGGACCAGCAGCCTCGGTGGAAGGCGCTGCGTGGGCTGTGGGTGGGGGCTGCTGATTTAAACAGGGATGAAGGCGGCAGCGTAGGAAGGCAGCGATGTGGGTTGGGGCAACAGAGGTCAGCCATCCTTCCCGACTCTTCACTTGCTGTCATCTGCAGCCAGTTAACCACCTCCCACTCTCCACCCTGTGGCTTCATTCTCCCTCAGTGAGGGTAACAAGAGTAGCAGCCTCAGAAGTTTGAGGCAAGTCGATAACGTACACGAAGCGCCTAGAACAGGACCTCAGTGAATGGTAGCTGTCGGTCTCTGTCACCTCGTGGTACCCGTCCGTGCCTCCCCTGGAACTGTGGTGAAGCCCAAGCTCCCGCTACCTGAAAAGCTGCACACGTGTGGGCCCATCCGTCAGATTTTCACCCAGCGCCAGCTCGGACCACACACCATGCTGCGAGCGGATGAGACACAATCGAGCCGGACTGAGCCTGTCTCGACGCTGGTCACCCTGCTTCCCGGAGGCCTACGTGTTTCCGGTGACAACATGTCCCAGGGAGAGGTGACAGGAGGTGACTTTCAAACCGCAAAATGACATTTGAACTCCCATTCAGATGAGGCGTGGTGGCATCTAAAGAGAGAAAGGCTCACTCCATCTCCACCAGTTTGCAGGGCCACGGCCACCAGCAGGCCTGAACGCTGGCCACCCGCGCAGAAGGCCCGCAGGAGAGCTAGGGAAGCCGCATGCAGGGGACCGGGGTGAGTCTCGGTGTGAGGACAGAGACTGGGCTTTGCTTCCCGTTGGCAAGAGGCAAATGTAGAGCACCGGTGCCACTCCAAACGCTAGGCTTCTCACTGAATCCGAGCGAAAAATGACAATGGTTTCCAAGCGACTCCTGGAAATAAACTGTGGGTAAATAGCGTCTACTTAGAGCCTGGAAACCCAGCTTCCTTTGGTTTGTGTTTTTAAATGCTTTGACAATGTGGTTTGCTTCTCTCCAAGAACGAAAAGAAAAAAAATAGTAAATAAAGGCTGACAGCGGAGTGAGATCTACAGCTGAGCTCTGCTCATCGTCCGCCGTCACCTGGGGGCAGGGCAGTGCGGGACGAGGACAGTTGGTACAGACACGAGATCTGTCCCAAAGGTGCCATCCCCAGTGTGAAGGAGAAGAAGACGCAGCTCAGCAGAGGGGAGTATTGCCAGCCTGCGGAGGGAAAATGCCAGTGGGGGTGTTTTGAAGGATTGCTTCTGCCTTGTCGCCAAATGGAGACGTTTGTGCTTGTTCACTGCCAAGTGTGAACGGCGGCTGCTCTTGTTCCTTTGAAGTGATTAGGGCTCCTTCCCTAGAAACAGGCGACCAACTGCAGAAAGCAAGCCTGGCGGGAGTGTCACATAATCAACGCAGTGGGGACGGCGGCAAGGACAAAGGCGGCCCAGGAGGGAGGCACACGCGGCAGGGCCTGTCACCTGCTGGCCTTTTGGTCTGTGACAAAGACCACAGGCCGCTGGGAAGGGGCCTGCCAATGTGGGAATCCCTCTCATGTGCTGAAATGTTCGGAAGGTTTTGCGTCGGATTTTGCAGGCCGGCCTGCCCGTTCTAGAATCGTCCCAAGTGCTTTAGTGCTGTTTCATAACTCCTTTTTTCTTGATCTGTCCTTCTCAAAACCAGTCTGTAAAGGAAATTGGCTGATTAGCTGTCCCTGGGACCCTTTGCGCTAGCTTTGAACTTCTGTCCGGAGGTCAAAGGAACAGGCAGGACGAGATCTCTCAGAATCTAGAAGCAGAGGCCCCTGGGTTTGGGGAACAGGGAAGCCCCTCTCTCCCAACCCCTCCCCAGTTTCCAGCTTCCCTGGTGCTTAGACACTGGTTTGGGTAACTTCCCAAAGGAAAGCCACCGCGTGGGCAAGAAGAGAACTCTTAATAAATGAAGCCCAGTTGTTTCTGAGTTGAGAAAATGAATCAAATGGCTGCTTCTCACTGAGACAGAGCAGAAGACAGGACACATTCTTGTCCTCTGCTTGTTCCTCAGGCCCCTGTTATGCTTCCTTTTCTAGCTGCTGTGTCAGACCCTGGTGGGGATTTCCTCTGGGCTGGCTCTCCTGAGGTTGAATGACAACCTATATGGACAGATTTTATGCTACATCTTAAAAAAAAAAATGATTAACAACGAAAGACTTGGGTTTGGGGAGAAGCCCTTTGTAAAACAAACTATGAAAAGTAATTGATGAGTAGTGGCAGTCTTTGAGAGCATTTTGTCTGTACCCCTTTACAAATTCTGTTTCTAACTGCATGTAAATTCCTGAATTAACATCCTGACGCTGGTACCCTTTGACTTCTACAATGTGAATTAAGGTAGAAAGTTCCTGAGAAACAGAGTTCTTACTTAGAATGTACATTTTGGTCCTGTAACATCAACGACCATTTCCCTTTCATTTTGAAAGATGTGTGTGGTCCCAGGCATGAGGTTGTGTGGTTCAAGCGTGCTGTTGGCTGCAAATTTCACTTGGGTCTGCTACGGCTTCTCTCAAGCTGAATTTGTCTTTGAGCTTAATTTTCATTTTCAACAAATTAGACAAGATGAAAAGTGATCTTTGGGAAAGAGTGAATGAGTGACTAACACATTCTTTAAACCCATTTCTTGTGCCAGTGCAATGGTGCAATTCACTAAACCATCTCCATAAAACGTAAAGCGTGAATACATGGTCACTAAACAGACTGACACACTATCCAACCTGTTCCTGATGTGAAGATGTTTAAAGGCTGATGCTTTTCTGGGATATTTTACCGCTCCTTCGTGGGGACTTTTGCTGAGACAGTTTTCGTCGTGGTAAAACTGGTCTCCCTGTGGGTTTTCCTTGAAGTGGACAACGTTAAGTGTTAAGCCGAGAACAGTTCTTCTTATCAGAATGTTGTTTCCGAGACATGCTGCATGAAGCAGGGGGTTAGAGTTTAGACCCCTCTCTATTTCAGGAAGCATCCAGCTTGTCAATAACTCTGCTCCTCTGTGCTCAGTCCAGCGTGGTTTGCTTGTTCTGTCACAATCCCTGTAACCCAGTGTGAAAGTGGGCTTCAATTCCACTTTGTCACCCTTGGCCCCACTTTCTTTTTAGTCAGTCTTAAGTAAGGAAGTGAGAGGACACGGAAAGGATCTGTGTTCAGTAAATAAGAGTTAAGTCTTTGCAGATTTCTAGGCTGGAAATCAACAAAACAAGATCTGCTCACAGAAGTGGTTACCTCTAAACTAAGTATAGGCTGGAGATAAATCTGACAACCTCTGACATCTTTAAATGTCAAATCCACCGCACGGCATAGATGACATTGTACCTAATGATCGAACTCCCTTTAAAATATACTTCATGTAAATACATTTTTTGTGAAACCACAAGCTATTTCTCTCAGTTTTGTTTTCAGTTGGCTTTGATAAAGAGATTGGTTGGCATCTTACAGCTAATTAAACAGCTTTCAAGCCAACATCAATGAAGGATTTTTAAATTCAAAAATATACTATGCTATTCATGATCCAGGGTTATTCATGATGCTTTTAATGATGTTAACAGACCCTGTCAGAGGGAGAATCATTTAGCTCAAACCTGAGTTTGCAACACACATCATCCTATTTCTGGTGCTATAGACACAGGGTCTGATCTCTGTCAATTCACCAACATGGTAGGTTGAATTCATACTAACAAGAAAAAAAAATTGCAAGACCTGTGTTTCTTTAGATTTATTAATATTTAACATATTGCATGTTTCCATACTTGTTACATATTTCATTTGGGGACTAGAGAGCTATTTGGTTTTTTCCTTGTGAAAAATAGAAAATGCAATGTGACAGACCTTTGTTTTCAGGGCAAAGATTCTGAGCTTTCTTTCACCCTTGTCTGTCTGGCATTTTTATTTTCTTTTTTCCAGAGGCAGTTATTTCTGGATTCTGGAAAATTATTTCTTGCTTTCAAGAAAAAAATGGCTTGGTTTCTAATTTTAATTTTACAGTAGAACCTGTCCTAACTTTTAAAACCAGATTGCTCTAACAAAATTGTTGTCATTTCATACACAACAAATTGACTCCCAGTAAAAATGTGTATCTAAAAAATAGGGGAGAAAAACCCTTACTTACACCTAGGAATGCTTCCAAATATAACAATGGTATTTCAAAACCTTGGTGTTAACACATGCATTTTGTAAAAAAAAAAAAAAAGAAGAAGTTAGCTAGTTGTAGGTGAAGTAATTGTGCTGAGAACATGAAATTTTCATATGGTAGAGTCTACCTTTTGATTTTTACACTTGCCAAAAAAGTGGGAGTTTTTTTTTTTTTAAGTGCTTTGAATCTTTCTTCCATGAAAGCTTTTGCCCTGTGCCACCCTGCTCATGAGAAATTCCCAGGTTACAGATACAACTGAGGGTGAACTTGAATTTGTTCCGTGAGCACGGCCTTTTTTACTTGTGGTAAAAGAGTTTAAATGACAACGGTTCTGAAGAAAGTACTTAAAGACCAATGTCATGTTTCACTCTTTCCAGATGACTAAAATCACCCTCATTTCCCAAGTCTTATGTCGGGGGAAGGGGAGATATGTGGTTTAAGAGTGGCAAGTATTGGCTAAGGTCAGGGTTTTTCTGAATGTGAATATTCGATTATGCTGGTTAAGGGTGAGGGCAGATATTCTAGGGTAAAAGACTCATACAGAAAATGTCTGAAAGTAACAAATTCAGGTGATTACCATAGCCTTCTTATTCCCTGTCATCTTTCATCGTGGGGTTCATTCAAGGTTTTTTGGTTGTTCTAAAATGCTGTTGCCTTACGCAAGTCAGGCTGCTTGCTCTCAAGTATCAGAGCAGTCCCATAATATTGAAAGAGCTGGATCATAAAATCATAAAGTGTGTAAATTCTGAATCACATGTTTTAGGTCTGATGTCAAACAGCCTAACCAGAAAATGTCATTACACTGATACTGTGCTCGCTTCAAGTTTCCCCAAAGCTATGCTGATCGCTCCCTGAGAATGCCTGAAACTCACCACAAATGAGTTCATCCTTAAGGACTGAAAATTCCTCCTGTTAAGTTTTCTGTCCATCAGGCTGTGTTCTTCCTGAGTTGTGCTATTTGTTTTTAGTTCTTTTCACTGTTTATCTTGCTGCCCTGTGTTTTAGGAAGAAATGACTTCTTGCTGTCTGTGAGTGTTTACTTTCTTTATTATCTTAAGAATTTTCATGTAGGAATAGATTAGGAGAATATATATTTGTGCAAAGAACTTGGTGAGAGGAGAATGAACTAATTTTTAAATTGTTTGAAATCAGGGGACTGCTGGACTGGATCTTTTGGGGTTTTTCAAATTGTTCCTCAACTTAATTAGCCAAAGCCCTGAGTAGTATTTCTTTCTGCTATAGATGTTGAAAACACATTAGCTTTTCTAAATGTAAATAGCAAGAACTCTTAGTATTGCTTGCAAAATCTAGAAATATCTGCAGGCTGTTGTGAACAATTCTGTCTCTTTATGGAGAGTTGTTTGGGCTTTTTAGAAACTCATTAAATTGATTGTGAGTGCCTGAGTGTTATCAGGAAAAGGAGCTTTAGAAAATGGTTTCAGAATGTGTCATTTTCTCCTTGGTTTAATCTGAGATAGTGTGTGGGCATGCTGATATTTTAAAAGGCTAAAAATGTACATAATGCTGTGCCTTCAAATATGAGATAGGATTGCAAACAGAGAAGAGTTTTCTTAAGTCTTCTGTCAGAAATTCTGCTTTTCTTCCAACTAATACTTCTTGGATTTTTAACAAGCAGTCGTTCATCCTTGTTTCATCTTAATTTGTTGTTGGAATTAAGCAAAAACAAATTTTGAAAAGCCAGGTTAGCTTTCTCTCATTTTGATCTGAATACTGAAGGTTTCATCAAGTAAAACCCTGTGTTTTCATTTTAACTAGTTCATTATTTTTTTTAATGAAATGATTTGTGGTAGAAGACTGCTCTTTGGTTTCAATATTAATATATAAGATGAACTACGTGGGTGTCATTTATTTTCAGTAGTAAATAAGTGCTTAACCGATTCTTTGCCTTTAGCAGAATTTAATTGACTCCTTTAGAATTTGGCTGTGCAGGTTCAAGCAGTATTTGATGTGTGTGAATGTAAAATAAAAATTACCTCTTGTGTCATTAAAAGCACTTTTCATGGTGTCCTGTGGTCAGAATCAGGGAATGTTGTGTAGTTGGTTTCAAAATCCAATCAGTAGGTTAATCATTAATTATTCTTTTTTCCAGGAAATTCTGCTTAGTTTATTTCAGAATTTGAATTTGCTAGAATTCTTGTTTTTAATCTTTTGTGTGTGTGTCACTTTAACCTTAAAAAGGGGTTAATGTAGCAAGATTAGGTACCTTTCTGTTTGTATTGTGGCTTCTTCAATTTCTCATAAACTATTTGGTAGCTAAAATGTTGAAAGCAGTTTGGGAACAAAATGTCTGCTTCAACCATGACAAAATTGGCCACAATTTGCCGATTGGGCTGATAACAAAAGCCAGCAACACAAAATAGGTAGAAAAACAGTTTGTTCGGTGATGTGAGACCACTGCAGCACTTTTTGCATGTTATTTTTTTCATTCTGCTGTTTATGTTGTGCCGGCAGAACGTGGAGAGAGATTTTTGCTCACCCATGATTTTGATTAACCATTTCATCCAGAGGATTTCTTTGAAAACTTCAGAAAACAAGCTGCTTACCTGGCATCTGAGACCCATTTGAGTTAAAATCCAGCTTTGCATCTCAACCCCAGGTTTCCTCCCAGCTCAACTGCTTGGAAAGTATCTCAAGGCTCAGAATTGGATGTTTTCAAGAACTCTTCAATTCCCCTTTTTTCAAGGCTTCAACATGGAAATGTGTGGCTGGGACTGCATTTCTGCAAGTGTAAAACAAAAACATGAAAGTTTGCAGCTTAAAAAAAATCGTTCTGTACCTGAGACTACAGTGGACCAAAGTTTTAACGACTCAAAGTACCCATTGCCTGTCGTGTGGCTGTTACAGACTGTAAACAAATATTAATGTTTGACATGAGACAATACATTTTTTCAAGTGATAGGATGAGATAACAGGACCGTCTCTCCCCTCTCTGTTGTTTTGAATTCTCATGCCTTGAGTGTGTGTCTGATGCTCTTTCTTTTTTCTTTTTTTTTTGTCTGAAAAATCAGATACTCCAGGGCAATAATTAGGATGAGGTCTATGTTTCTACTTATCTAATCTTTGTTTTCACAAATAAATACAAATAACTCAAACTGAAACTTGATGGCTTTGGTGATAATAAAATAGCAGCCACGGGGAAATTTTCTTCATTTTAATGTTCTTTCACAACCCACATTCAGTTTCGGTAGGAAAATTATTAACCTTTTCAAGAGCATGCTAAAACATGGTCCACAATAGACGCCTGAGTATGATTTGCAGGTTTTGGTTCTATTTTGAGATTTTGGGGTGTGCAGAGTTTTTTTTTTTTTTTCTTTTTCTTTTTCTTTCTTTCTTTCTTTCTTTTCTAAATGGCTTTCTTTGACAGCGATAATCATGACTTGGAGTCATTTCGTTGGTGTATTTCCAGTGTGGGCACATTGAGAGCGTTTGTATTTTTTTTTTTTTTTTTTTATGATGAGGAGGGAAGATTCCTGTTTCCTATCCTCTTACTATTTTGTGCTATGAAAGAGGAAATGTTCTTGAGTCTCATTGTTTTTCCTCATTTGAATTCTTGGGTGGATATTGTGAGTTCCTGGCCCCCATTTGAAAAAAAAATCCATTTGAGCCACATTCAGGGAGGGCAGATGGCCCTGGTTTAGGGGTCTTACTTGACTCCTGTCTGCCTTGGGTGGCCTCATGTCCTGCCCTTCAAAACAAAACAAGGCTGGCCAGTTTGGGTTTGTGATCCTGAAGGAGTGTCCAGCCACAGGCTTGGATGGAAGGCCTGGGATGGTGTGGTCTGCCTAGCTGACTGCTGTTAGCTTTGGAAGGTGCGTGGGGTGTGGTGAGCATGATCTGGTCTTGACCTGAAACACACAAAGGGCAGAAGGTGGGACAGCAGGGGCGGACACGGGGGATGCTCTCGGAGAGCAGTTTCCATTTTAGGCGTCGTCTTCTCCACGTCTGGCGGGACAGCCAGCCCTGCCTGGAGGGCCCTGGACGGGGCGCCGTCCTCCCCCTGTGTGTGGCAAGGCTGTGCCTCGGGTCTCATGGTCCCTTTCTCTCCTGCAGCCCCCCTCTTTGTAAGTCCCCCCTTTGCCCAGTGCCCTTCCCTACCTGTTCCCACCACCCCTGCAAAGTGGGAATGGGAACTGCAGGGCCTTCCCTTGGTTTGTATCCAAGGCTGCCACTTTCGGCGTTGTAGCCTGGGGCTGTGTTTTTCTTCTTCTTCTTCTTCTCATACTTCCTGTATGAGGTTAGTTTTTTTAAAATGATAAACAAACTATTTTTTTAAAACGTTTTTTTTGACCTGGTCATGTGTTGCCAGCTACCTATCCGGCTGTGAGCCTTCAGCCATCAGCCCCCTACCTGTGCACCACCGGGCATGAGCGGGGTTCCAAAGCAGAGGGGGTCTCTGCTCCCCTCTCCTCTCAGAGTGGCAGTCAGGTAAAGGCATTCTCTAGTCTGCTATTTGAGAGCAATACCAACAGACATCATGGCTCAAGGATTCTCCCCAGGCAGAGAGCGTGGGGGAGAGGAAGGCAATGTGTGGGAGGAGAGGGCTTGGCCAGGAAAGAGATGTGATGTGGTGGGGGATTCCCGGGTACAGGTGTAGAATCCCACGGTGTCAGTCCCACGCTCTGCAGATGCACAGCGTCTGGGAAAGAGGATTACGGAATGAGCTGTGCCGGCCTTTCTTCCCAGGTCAGCCCAGACCGTGCTGCGGTCTCGGCTGGCTTCGGGGCTGCCGGTTCTCTCCTCCCACTGCGGCGTCTCAGGGCAGAGCCGTCCAGTGAGGAGCCTGGGGACAGCTGACCAAACAAAGAGCATCCGCAGACAGCTGGCCTGCCGTGGTCACTGCCGTGGTCATGGGCCCACGGCCCAGGCATCACCTGCCACTGGTGATACTCGGGTGGGTGTCACGTCACTCGGGCACTTGTGAAAAGAGACATGCCTGGGTCCCATTGCCAGAGTTTCCGGTTTAGAAGGCCTAGGGCACACCCTGCAAATCTGCATTTATAAAAATTCTCAGATGATACTTTTGGTCCAGAGGTCCATGTTGAGGGCCATTAGTTAGGGTCATGGGCCAAGGGTGATTGGAAAACCTTAGGCCTGAAGATTATCTCTATTTTCCTCTTTAACGCTGAGAATCCCTGCATGGGTGATGTCCAACTTTAGAGGTAAAACCAGCTTTAGCAAGGTTACCTGTAACTTTGACATTTTACAATGTCAACCATGCTATAGATCTGCTAAAATGTTTTTGAGGTTTAATTCTTTGAAAAGAGGATTTTTTTTTTTTATTGATAGAGAAGGTGAGGGGAGGGGATGGTATTGACTAGACCAGGAAATGATTGAGTGAGGCCCAGTCCTTGGGCTGCCCACCCTTGTCTCCATTTGTGGAAACCTTTAGTATTAACAGAGGGAGGTATTTTGTGGGTCCCTTTTGGTACCAAAAGGTGGACAAATTTCCGAGATCCTCGGGGCTCAGGGTGAATCACCCATGAAACTCCTGTTCATCCTAGAAGGTGGAGGAGCATCACGATCTGGATGCTGGACTGGAGGCTGAGTGCTATCAGGTACCAGCTGGTGGCTGAACTTCCCCTGCCTCCCAGGTGAGAAAGACGCTCCTGCAGCAGCGGTCTGAGAGGGCAGATGCTCACAGAAAGCACACATCCAAACTAGCATCTGGGATGGGATGGGATGAGCCCAACACAGGGATGCTGCTTGTATTCGGGGCAGCCCTGGGCAGGCTCACGCTCTGCTGATGGCTCTGTTCAAGGCTGAGACTTCCTGAACCATGGGCAGGTCTGTAATGATGCATGGAACACTTCGCAAAAACTGCTTCTTGGGGAGGTCCCCTCAGAAAAGTTTTTATGTCTGCTCGGGGTTATGTGGCTTTTGTTCTAAAAACGGGGCCCTCCCCAGAAACAAGGGGAGGGGGCCTCTCAAGGGTGGCTCCTCTTTCTCCTGCCCTGAAATCTCTCGTAGCACAAAAGCTGAATCATTGACACAGGGGATCCATATTACTTATCCTTAAAATTAGTCTGCAAGAAACAGTGATGTCTGCTGAACGTGTCCTCTAGCCTTTCGTTTTCTGAGAGCATGCACCTTGGCATTGCCAAGCTTGCCACACCCTCCTGGCAACAGTTTCAAAAGCTCAAAAAGTTGGCTTCCAACCCCATCCGAATCCGATATGAATCAACACGAACAGGATGTGAGCTCCTGGCCCATCGTTTTCCCAGGAGCTGATGGAGCCCTCGATGGCTCGAGTGTGTGTTTTGCACATGGGTGGCTGGGGGCTCTGGTCCGGGGTTTCGGCACTGTCAAGGATGTTACAGCAAGTTGAAGTGTGTGCTCTCTGTTTCCCCATTTCCCTGCCCAGGTATTTGTTGTTGTTTAGTTGCTAAGTCCTGTCCCACTCTCTCTGCTGGCTCAACGGCAATGAATCGGCCTGCCAATGAATGAGACTCAGGAAATGAGGGTTTGATCCCTAGGTTGAGAAGATCCCCTGAGGGAGAAAATGGCAACCCACTCCAGTATTCCTGCTCTATTCCTACCACCCGGGAAGTAGAAGCTTGGATGGAATTGAGGGGAAAAGCCCTGACCTGTGACCCATCCAGTCAGGGGGTGGATGTCTGAGCTCTGTCTCCACTTCTCAGTTTCCCAGGCTGAGGACTCTCCTCTGCCATAAGGAGCCGAAAGGGTGTAATCTGGGACCTGGCTTGGGGAGCACCCAGGGAATTGCCTGGGCTGCATCTCAGGTCCCTGTGAGGACTCGTATTCACAATGTGATGTACAGATTTGAGGAAAAGTAGAGCTGGGTACCCACAGTGCGGCGAGCACATGGGGGTCCCCTGAATGCTAGAGACTGCAGGAAGAACACAGCTCAGTCAAGCTGGGAGTAAGAATAAAGGAGTAACGTGTGACCAGGAGTTTCTCTAGAATGTCCCAATGCAAAAGAAGTGCTGGTGGTCTCTGCTCCATCCCAGTGTATGCTGGCATATGGGAAGCCATTTGTGTGGTCAGCTCTGAATTAGGGGCAAGACTTTTAGAGTCCCTGGATGTAAAATCTTAAGTTTCTTCAATGATAACTGGACAGCCTGGTCAATGTGGAGTCACTCAGGATTTGACTTATGCATGCAAAAACTCCCACACCAGCTAGATCAGGTTTTACAGTGGAAAGCTAGAATTAAGAATCTAGGGATGAAGGTAGAAGAGACCCAGATCTCATTCCCAGCAACGTCTTTTCCAGAGTGACCCTGAAAAGACTGCCAACTTCCTCACTCTGTGTATGTGTAAAATGTAGGTTGACCAGATGACACCTGCCCACATTATTTTGGTCCAAGTCCACATGGTCAAGTGATGCATACCAAATCCTGCCTGAGCTCTTGCTCTTTGGTTTTTCCTTCCCACTCAGAACTGGAGAGGAGCATAGGTTCCTTAGCTGCCTCTCTATTTCAAACTAGAGGAACCAGGTCGCCCCTTCCACCCATGTCAGCCACTGATGCGTGTCTTAGTTCCTGTTTCTCTTTGCCCACCCAGGAAGGCACTGCGTATAAAATTTTGGGCCCAGAT
This sequence comes from Aepyceros melampus, assembly GCA_006408695.1. Classification (NCBI taxonomy): domain Eukaryota; kingdom Metazoa; phylum Chordata; class Mammalia; order Artiodactyla; family Bovidae; genus Aepyceros; species Aepyceros melampus. Next base: position 66,272 of record SJXQ01007245.1, read on the forward strand.
TCAGATATTAAGTCACATTAGAAAATGCTAGCTCATTGAACACACGGTAGGAAACTCGTATTCCCAACAGGCTCAGGTGGGCAGCGCTCTCCCCAGGATGTTAGCAAGCACACAGCCAGATTCATCATCACTCAGAAAGGTCACTAGCAAAGGAGGCTTATGAGAGAGAGAAAAAGCAAGGCTGCAGGAGTTTGTGTGATTCAGTGAACTTGTATTGGGGGACCTTAGAGGGAAAATATTGAGGAAAAGCAATACAGAGTTCCAAGAGATAGACTGTCACAATTGCCCTGTGAGTGTCAGGAGAACAGGGACTCAGTCTAAGTAAAGCTCTGCTCTCTGTTGCCCAGTGGAACCCTGTTGGCAGAGGTTCCACTGTAAGAGGGGTTCCACTCCAGATATGTTTGAGAAGCATACAAGAAATTAATTTAAATGGCTTTCTTTATTTCCTAACTTCTCAAGGTCTTCTGCACGTTACTGTGCATTGTGAATGAATTTCTTCCAGAAAGATGGAGCTTTTCCAAAATTATGCAGCGCCCCCTGCTCCCAACCTTTTTTACAGAAAGTTTTGTGCCATTAACAAAAGAAGGCAATGGCACCCCACTCCAGTACTCTTGCCTGGAAAATCCCATGGATGGAGGAGCCTGGAAGGCTGCAGTCCATGGGGTTGCTGAGGGTCGGGCTCGACTGCGCAACTTCACTTTCACTTTTCACTCTCCTGCATTGGAGAAGGAAATGGCAATCCACTCCAGTGTTCTTGCCTGGAGAATCCCAGGGATGGGGGAGCCTGGTGGGCTTCCATCTATGGGGTCGCACAGAGTCGGACACGACTGAAGTGACTTAGCAGCAACAAAAGTCAGAAAAGGGAGAGGGGCCTGGGCAGCTGGCTTTCCGAGTGAACTCAGGGTCACATCCAGGAAAGATGGCATGTGGAAGGGATGACAGGGTATGCAAGGAAGTTCTGAGCAGTCCTGGGCAGAGTATATCCCGTCTCTGACCATCAGTGGGGGCTGGTCAGAGAATGCGATGGGGAGGAGTGGGCAGGTGGGGGTTTGACTTTGCTCCCAAGACAGTGCTGTCTTCCAGTTCTCTCTTCCTCCTCCAAGGTCTGAGCAGCAGATTGAAGTGCTAAGCCCATTTTTTGGGAGAGGTTGGACTGTTTGTAATCATGAATCAAGCCATCCCTCTGTCTGTCTCTGAACCTGTCCCTTCAATTGTTTGGGAGAATTAAGGGTGAGTTCCACAATGTGCTGCTTGGGAGCCAAACCATACCACCAGCCTCAAGTGGACAAAGCAATTTTCAATAGAATCATAGTCTCTGGAGTTGTCTTCAGCCCTGTGCTGTCCTTCAGGGTCTTTGCTTGGACAAGACCCCCTCTCTTACCATCTCTCCTTCCCCCTACCTCACTGAGGCTGCTCGGTACAAGCTTGTGTGCTCATAATGCTGTGAGGTCCCTGGGAGACCAGCTCTCTTGAATGGGAAGAGGAGAAGGGACCAGAAGTTCAGACACCATCCTCTGCATCCAACTACAATTCCATGGTGATTTCTTTTAAGTCTCTTTGGACCCCTGAGGAGAGGCTCTCAGAGAATCACCTGGGCCAACACCAGGGTTGTCCAGGGAGTCCTGTCTGACTTCAGCTAGACCAACAAGGGCACATAGGGGAAGTGCCATGGTGTGCCCCAGACTTAGACCTGGACCCAGAGGAGGCAGAATTGACTTCAACTTTTCAGTAAACAGGCAGTGGGCTTCTGGGAACATCTGCCTTTACAGCCTCTTTCTGAATTATTTTTGAACAGATGCCCCGCCCACCCCATCCCCACCGCAGTTTTTTGTTGATTATCACCATTTGAATAGATGCTGATAAATTTGATTCCCCATCTTACTGTGGCATTTACGATCTGTCTTTCCCTTTTCGGTTTCCATGTACTGGAGTGACTGTGTCTCAATGCGGTTGGCAGTGACCTGTGTTTTTCGTGCATGTTTTTGTTTCAGAATAACTGGGAGATGAAACAGGAAACTTTATGACACACTTGCTTGAAAATGACACAGGACTCAGCCCCTCTGCAACACCTCTACCTGCGGCCCACAGCCGAGTGCGGGGGAAGGGCTGGCCCTGGGACCTGATTCCAACCGCCGTGGACTCGACGTCCAGTGTGATGTGTCTGCCATATTGTGGTCACGGTCTAGTCTGGTCAATTTCCTATGTAGCTGGCCACTCTTGGTGTATCTTTGCCCCTTTTCCTTCATTAAAAGCATAACTAAGAAAAATGGACTGTTTGCTTATTGTTGCTGTTCATCTGCTAAGTTGTGTCTGACTCTTTGAGACCCCGTGGACTGTAGCACTCCAGGCTCCTCTGTCCTCCACGATCTCAACAGCTCTGTTTAAATCTCAATGTAAAGGAGACCAAATAACGTTTGAGATTCATTTCTCTAGGACCACAGAGAAACCATGTCATAACCACACAGCTCATTATGACAGCTTCTAGAAGAAGCGTGTTGAACTCGAATCACTTATTACTCAGTCTGGTCTGCCCTGCCTTTTCTTCTGTCTCTGGAAGCCCTCTCTTGAATCAGTACTGGAAAGTTGACACTTGAGAAAAACACTGGGAGATATTTGGAAGTCTCTTCCCACACCCTGTCTGATCATGGCCTACAGATGGTGGCCCCAAATCATCACCAGCCTTGAGCTTGCTATTGCAGACTTCTGTCTTCTCAGCTGCCCCCTCCCTCCCTCTGCACATCAGTCACCCGTTCACTCTTTCATGCCACAAGGGTTTTTTGGGCTTCTCTGTGCCAGGTTCTGAAGACAAGGGTGAGGATGGGGCAGTCTGCCTGGCCTTCCCAACACCTCTAGTCTGCTTCTGCGTGAGCCTCCCTAGGCTTCACTCACCAAGTGTAGTGGGTGCTGGACAGTTCATTACAGACCATAGATGCCCAGATTTTTTAAACCCACCCTTCACATTGGAGCCCCTGGAATTGGCAGCTAAATATTCCTTAAAATGAGTAAACATCAGCACGTCCGTTCTGCTGGATCACACTCTCTTCCCCAGCTCTTGGTAGGACATTTCCATGCTCTTGGGGACCTGGCCATTAGAAGTTGCCTTCCAGAAATTCCCATCTGTCTTCGTGTTTAAGCTTAGCAGACACATAAGAATAATTTAAAATGACTGTGTCCTACTGTTTCACACATTTCAGAATTTATCAGTAGACCATTATGATCATATCAAACCCCCCTACTGCCCTGAACAGTATATACCAGATGTATATCTAGGTCTCAGCCCAATGTCCCCAGGTCAGGGGGGCCTCTCTGGCCACCTGTCCTGAGAGACCCCATTCCCTCTACCATTACGCTGCTCATTCACTTATTAGCTAGCTATCGCTCTCACCTGCCCCTCCGGATTTCAGTTCTGTAAAGGCAGCCTCGGACCTGTCTTACCCCTCAGGTTGTCCCCAGCACCTGACACTCTGCTCAGGGACAAGGTATTGACTGGATCCATCATGACACTGCTTCTCAGCGTGACCCTGTGAGGTTGAGCACCTTGTACTCTAACCACTGTCTGCTGGATGAGGAAACTGCCAATCCCTGTATTCTGATGAGCTAAGGAGATAAACAGGGTACTCCCAGAGAGGACCCAATCTTCCTGCCAGCTCACTCTGCCCAGCAGGAAAGGTTGATCATGAACCATCTGCCCTCTGGATACTCAGACCGTCATCTGAAACCAATCTTTGCATTTCTTGTGTTGTCGCTGTTGTTCAGTCACTAGGTCATGTCCAGTTCTTTGTGACCCCATGGACTGCAGCAGCCAGGCTTCCCTGTCCTTCACCATCTCCTGGGTCTTGCTCAGACTCATGTCCTTTGAGTCAGTGATGCCATCCAACCATCTCATCCTCTGTCCCCTTCTCCTCCTCCATTGCTTATGAATATCCTCAAGTTCATTGTGTTCACTCACATTCCAGAAGGTGACAGTGACCTCCAGATCCCAGTGAAGGGATGTGCAGGGTGTCTGGAGGACACAGCTCCCATCCTTGTTCTGCCAGCCTTTGCCTTGGGCGAGTCCTCGAACTCGGGACGCCAGTTTCCTTAACAGAAGACTCGGAAGAGCAGGTGAAGAGATTCCTGAGGCCCCACTCTACCCTGAAGCTCTTTTTTCCACCTCCCTCATTACATTTCCCTGGGTTCTAGAAGAGGGAGAGACTATGCAGAAAAGTATGGAGCAGCAGAGACAAAGCCCCTGAGAGTGCCAGCAACCCAGGACCTTTCATGGGTTTGTGGCTGTGCCCTGTGGGTAGATGTTTGCAGTAATGTTCTGAACCCAGGCCAGACATTAGAATTGCCTAGGAGTTAAAAAAAAAAAAAAACACAAAAACTCAAATGCCCAGGCTCCACGAGGACTAATCACACTAGAATTTAGGGTGGGGGACTGATATCAGTATTTTTAAAACTCCTCAGGTAAATCTATAGTATAGCCAAGGTTCAGAATGATTGGTCTAGGACTGTATGGACAAAAATGGCAGCCACTGACCATGAGAATCCGTTGAAAACAGATAGCCACCTGTGACTTATGGCTGCTATATTGGACATAGCAGATAATAGAACCTTCATATTGTCACAGGAAGTTCTACCAGGCGGCTCAGTCTAGGACCACTCTGAGGCCTATAACTACCAAGTAAAATTATATGACCCTCTCGAAAGAAGTTTAAGGTCATTATCCCTGTTTGTTACTTTGACTAAGACCTGCTCTCCTGTCTTGCATTTAGCAACTAAATACAGTGTATTTTTCTCCTAACTTTTGAACTGGGGCTTGTACAGCAGCAAGAGTGGTGAGACTGAAAAAAATTTAAAATCGTTGCAAAAGTCTAAGGCCCCAACTGAAGTCATTTGGCATCCACTCTGGCCATTTACCTGGTTACATCTTTAAAGACCCGGCTCTGGAAAAGGAGATTTTGGAATGATTATTTAATCAGTGGAAAGCTGATCTTCCAGAAAGAACTTTTGGAAAAGCAGATGGGCAGAAGAGGGGTTTGGAGTCCGAGAGGCATTTAGGCTTTTGAAGCTGGGCTCAGCTAATGCTGAAGCTGAAGCTCTGATACTTTGGCCCCCTGATTCGAAGAGCTGACTCATTGGAAAAGACTCCTGATGCTGGGAAAGATTGAGGGCAAGAGAAGGGGGCAACAGAGGATGAGATGGTTGGATGGCGATTCAATGGGTGTGAACTTGGGAGAACTCCGAGAAATAGTAAGAGACAGGGAGGCCTGGTGTGCTGCAGTCTGTGGGGTCACAAAGAGTTGGACTAAGCAACTGAACAAGAGCGGGGCAGCTTGCAAGTCTACCAATTTGGGGTTAGAGCTGGAGAAACAGAACTCAACGCTGAATCACTTTCTGCTTATCACTTGCAGTCTGTCAGATTTTTTCTTTCTTTTTTTGGAGGGAAAGCACCTTACAACAAATAATAACACTATTTTGAATTTCAGAGCTTTCCCTTTTTCAAAGCACTTTACCACCTCTGACTTATTTTGTCCTTACAACAAGGTCACCCCGTAAGTAGGGAAGGGATTTTTAGAACTTGTCTCACACAGTGAAGAGCTTTAATATTATGGAAATAATTTACAACTAAAGATGAAGCCTTTGAGGTGTCATTTTGGCATTTCTGGCTGCACTCTAGTACATAGTAGCACAGCTAGAATCAAATGTGCCCTGATTTTGTGCTCCTCCAGTGGATTGTGATTTGAAAGGAAATGTAGGGCTTCACACGGGTTCTGTCTTGTTTCATCCCAGTTTTCCAGCTCATGTGAGTGAGCCATTTTTCCCTCAGAGTCTTGTGGTCTGCAAATTCAGCAAATATGCTTTCAGTGTCTCCCTTCAAGCTATATTTTAATTAATCAATTGTTTTAATTGAAGTGTACTTGGTGTTGGAGAAGGAGATGGCCGCTTGCTGCAGTGTTCTTGCCTGGGAAATCCCACAGAGGAGCCTGGTGGACTATAGTCCGTGGGGCCTCAGGAGTCAGACATGGCCAAGCAACTAAACCACCACCCCCATAGCTGATGTGCAACGGTGTGTTAATTTCTGTTGTACAAAGTGATTCACTTACACACACACACACACACACACACACACTCACACACATATTTCTTTTTGCTTTATGGTTTGTCAAGGAAATTGAATATCATTCGCCGTGCTTTGCAGTAGGACCTTCTCTTAAGTTGAATGGTGACTGCACAGAGCCCTCTGGGCCTCCATGGGAGCATTTCTGCTCCCTCCAGTAGCTAGAACTGGTGCAAAACCAGCCAGAGGCCAGCACTGTCCCCTTGGAGTTTTTAGCCTCCTCTAGGTATAGAGCTGCGGAGAGCATTTCAAACCACACTTGCCACAAGGGAAAGAACTCTGTATAGCAGAGTTCTCTATGCAGCAGGTCCAACTAAGACCTCTGGGGTGGCCGTCCTGGCCATCTCCAGCAGCCGCGGTGGGACTAGAGGCAGCAGGGCTGACATGATGCTGTGCGTGGACTCCTTCAGGGTGCTCCTCCCATCAAGCGTGAACTCTCCTGGCCACACCATTCTTTGGAGCATTTTTTGTATCTTACGTGCATAGGATCCGACAAGAGGTTTTCAGATGCTTTACTGAAAGCAAGACACACTTTCTGGGGCATTCCCCTAATTGACTGTTCTGGTGAAGCTCGTCAAAACAGGAAACGAGGTTAGCATGGAATGACTTTCTCTTAGAGAACTCGCAGTGCTCCTCTAGAGACCACCACTTTCTTCCCAAATGCCTCACGCCTTTTCTGGGTTTGCCTGGAAATTGGAGCAAGTCTGCTCTTCTGGAGTTTTTAGAACCCTTTTTTTTTTTTTTTTTTGTATTGGGATATAGCCGATCAACAGCACTGTGATGGTTTCAGGTGAACAGCAAAGGAACTCAGCCACACATGTACGTGTATCCGTTCTCCCTCCAATCCCCCTCCCATCCAGGCTGCTGCATAACATTGAGCAGAGTTCTTGTGCTATACAGCAGGTCCTTGTTAGTTGTCTGTATTAAATATTGCCGTGTGTCCATGTCCATCCCAAGCTCCTTAACTATCCCTTCACTCCATCTTTCCCTCTGGCAAGTTCTAGAACCCGTTCTTTTAGGAAGTGGTGGTGATATTTGCTTGTCCCCAGTTTCCAGACCCTCTTCTTTTCTCTCCAGTACCTGTAAGATGTTTGCAAGTTGCGCTGCAGTTAGATCTGCACAAACACAATCCTAGCACAAACAGGACTGAGCTAAGGGCTCTGCGTCCTTGACCAGGATGGGTGCAGTTACCCTTGGGATCCTGGGCTTCAGGTGACTCTCTCCTCCTGCTGGCTGGCCCAGGTGTTCCCTTTCCGTCAGAGATGCAGTAAGAGAGGATGAATCCAGCGGAGATGAAAACTTGGTGTTGGGAATCGATGTTCCTCCCCTGCTTCCCACGTGAGCATCTGGCTCAGAAAGGCATCGTGATTGAAGTAGCAGGGCTCGGCTTCACTCACGTGAATCCCCACATCGGGTTCTGACTCCGTTTATCAAAAGCCATGAGCGTTTCATAGTTTTAGGCGCTCTGCTACAGGTGTATGGAGACAGGCTTTCTGATAAACAGCGCTACTTGAAATTTCTAGATTTAAATGTCTTTTTGCTAAGACTGAAGTACTTTCCAACCACGTTTGTTTGCTTTGATCCCGTGGAAGGGAATCTACGTCGGGGGAGGTCTAGACTTGACTCACAGGTGCATGGGGAGCACTGATGTCTCCAGATGTGACACTTGGAGTCCCTCAGGAAGGTCTGCCTGTGTGTGGTGCTCTCACTACTGTAATCCGGGGACTTTCTCTCTTCCCAGGACTTAGCTGGATCTCGAAGCCATCTGAGTCCCCGTGGCTGGGATGGGGCACAGCCAGTCCACAGCCCCTCCTTCAGTCAGGGGTCCCTGTCCCACTCTACCCAGGTCTCCAGGTACTGTGCTTTCAGTGACGACTGTCCAAATAGATTAATAAAGGGACACCTTGAGAATAATCCCACTCTTAGGTGATTCACAACATTATTTCCAGTTCTTATAACCGGGCACAGAGGTGGAATTATTATCCTTTTTTTTTTTTTCAGTTAAGAAAACCGAGTCTCATTTTGCTCCAAAGCACAAAGTTAGGGATGTGATGGCGCATCCTGACTGACGTCCAGAGCGCTCTGGCCTCACCCGTCCCTCACTGTTCTGTCTCTGAGTTTTATGAACACGTGCCGGAGGTGCCATTTCTTCCCTTGTGAAGGGCTGGGAACCCTCAGCACCAGCTGGAAGATACAAGAGCGCCGCTGAGGGCGTCCCTGGTGGCTCCTCAATAAAGAACCCGCCTGCCAGTGAGGAAGAGTCGAGTTTGATCCCTGAGTCGGGAAGACCTTTGAAGGAGAAAATAGCAACCCACACCAGTATTCTTGCCTAGAAAATCCACGGACAGAGGGGCTTGGCAGGCTACAGTCCAAAGGGTCGCAAAAGACTCAGACACGACTTAGCAACGAAACAACAGCAATAGGGCATCCTTGAAAATGGGGCGATGGGAAGTCAGATGACCCCTGTGAGATCCTGGTTCCCTTGTGGGTGCAGCAGCACCCCTGCAGGTGGGTGGCAGCCCCCAGACATTTTCTAGGGTAACTCAGTGACCCCAGGGTAACTCAGTGATGCTGGTCCTGCCTCCTGGCAGACGCAGCTGAGGATGCTCAGTCACTAAAGGGCCAAGATGTAGACAGGTCTCTTCTCTGCAAAGTGCCTAATTCTCAAAGCACGGTGGGAGGGTTAGTCAAAAAGGCAGAGCCCCACCCGGGCCTCTGGGCACCAGAGTCTGCTTCTCAGCAGGATCCCAGGAGACCAGGGAGCACAGCTGTTTGCTCTGCTTTCTGGGCCCCTTGAGGTCAGAGCTCTGTGGTCACACCTTTCACCTCCAAAGCCCAACATATGCCTGCCTGACGTAGGTGCTGCAGAAGTTCTGGTAAAGAGAATTTGGTCTTTATTCTTCTGCGGAGCTTGTGGGGTGGGCGGAGTGGGGAAATCAGTTAGACAGAAGCTCCTGGGGCCCCAGGCAGACCTCCAGCCCTCAGCTAGTGGCAGCACTCTTAGAGAATCATTGAGATGGGCTAAGGAACCGTGAAAACAGTTCCACCGGTAGACGTGGTCCTCCCTGCCCTTTAAGAAGACAAGCAAAAATGATGGAAATATATCATCCCAAACTATTAGTGTTCTGAATCTGTGGTTGCCAGAAGGGGAATGATGGGGGGAAGGGGGGTTTGGGATGGACATGTACACACTGCTGTATTTAGGATGGATGACCAGTAGGGACCTACTGTATAGAATAGGGAACTCTGTTTAATGTTATGTGGCAGCCTGAACGGGAAGGGAGTTTGGGAGAGAATGGATACATGTACGATACATACCTATATGGATACATACATATCCATACATATATGGCTGAGTCCATTTGCTGTCCACCTGAAACTATCACAATATTGCTAATTGGCTATGCTCCAGTATAAAATAAAAAGTTTCGCCATACATTGACATGATTCATGTCAATAATGGCAAAACCACTACAATATTATAAAGTAATTAGCCTCCAATTAAAATAAATGAATTAAAATAAAATAAAAAGTTAAAACAAATACCGCTGTGTCTCCAGCTCTTACTGATTTTTATTCCATTAATTTTATTATTTTTTTTTAATCTTTGAAGCCTCTAGAGGCAGCAGAGTGCAACTGTGGAATGACTGTTCCTGGTCCCTTAGGGGAGGAAGACTTGGGTCTGCCCGGGACACCCCAATCCGTGCCTGTCAGACATCAGTTAGTGCCTGATAATGCCTTTCCACTCTGCGTTTCACTCTCAAGCATGTCCTGGTTTGGACAGTAAAACAGTGGTTACTCTTTCTTTAGGTCACATTAGGGCTGCTTTTTAATTTTCCCAAGAAGTTGCTTTGCCTGCGTGCCAACTTGCCTCAGTCTTGTCCGACTCTTTGCGACCCCGTGAACTGTAGCCCGCCAGGCTCCTCTGTCCATGGGATTCTCCAGGCAAGAATACTGGAGTGGGCTGCCATGCCCTCCTCCAGGGGATCTTCCCGACCCAGGGATCAGACCCGCATCTCTTATGTCTCCTGCACTGGCAGACGGCTTCTTTACCAACAGCACCACCTGGAAAGCCCAGGAAGTTGCTTTACAAACACTGAACTCCTCCACACACCCATCCTCGCTTCCAGAAGGAAGGTGGTTTGGCAGCTCACCCCCTATTTCTGGCGTCCCAGAATAAGGAGAGTCAACGACAAGGGAGAATGCGTGTGTGCATGTGGTCTTGTGTGTGTGTGTGCTCGCACACATGCGGTGTGGTCATGTGAGTTTTGTGGGGATGGCACACGTGTGGTGTGGGCATAGGTGTCTACCGCTCATGTGTGTGTGTTCAGTTGCTTGTGTGTAGCTGATCGTGGGTGTGCCACATGAGCACCTGTGTGTATGTGTGGATGTTTGCACGCTGCATGTGCAGAGTGGGTGTGGGAGTGTGGGGCGGACTCTGTGATGTGTGTGTGCCTTCTAGTGTCTGTGATGTGTGCGTACATGCGTATGTGGATTGTGTGTGTTGGGGGGGATATCTGTGGAGTGTGTGTGTGTGTCCTGATGTGTGTGCAATGGGTGTGCTTCTTGACCCCTCAGGGGTTGTCGGCAGCCCCCCTTCAGACTCACAGGATGCCACAGAAGGGGAGACCTCTGCCCCTCCTCTCCCTTTGGGGCACTTCAAGGAAGCCACTCTGAGAGGCGGCATGGATGGGAGGCACAGGGACACCTTCTGGGCCTGGTGAGCACAGGCCCTGAGCCACCTTCACCCAGGGGCCTGGGGGCCTTCCCGGCCCCATTGTTCATGCCCGGCTGGTGACTGGCACATAGTAGGGCCACAAGAAGGATGTGCCCACAGCAGACTCACTCTGGAAGCCCCTTCTCTCTGCCCTGCACAGGTGCCTGGAGGAGTGTTCCTGGCTCCAGGGTCCATGCGCACTGTCTGTGTCGGAGGAGAGCTGAGCTGCCCGGTCCAGCTCTGTGTCCCTGGCTGGCACCCAGGACTGCCTCCTCCTGGACAGACTTGCAGAGGCCGCACAGCCCAGCCTGCGAGGCCCTTCTCTCGTTAAGGCCAGGGTTCCACCATGATCAGCGCAGCAGCGAGGTGCTGAGCACAGGCGAGGATAGCTGGCCTGACCCACGGCTGGCATAGTCCCCTGCCCGGCCCTTACCCACCACACCCTCTGGAAGATCATTGCTCGCGTTAGCAGAGGGACACCTGACTTTCCTTGACCCGTTCCTTCCGAGGCAAGAAGGACCCAGGAAAGTACTTCGGAAAAGCTGGTCAGCCCTGGGGCTCTTCCGCTAAAGTGGAGAAATGACGATGCTATGAACTCCAGCACTTGATCTGCTGGGTCCCAAGCCTGCTCTGCATGTCTCGGTCTGCAAGTTTGATCTCTTTGAGTCCCGATTTCCAAAATCATCAGCTATGGAGCGAAACGCTTCCCAGGCTGGCACACGAGGGGGTTCGCCGCAATGTATGAAAGCACTTCCAGACTCAGGCGTGGAGCCTGCGTCTCCTGTGTGTCCCGCAGTGCAAGCAGATTCTTTGCCTGCTGAGCCGTCTGGGAAGCCCTCGTATGAAGGCACTTGGCCCAACATGAGGCGCAGAGCACAGAATTAAAACGGTGACCGTCATCTTAATCATTTTAATACATGAACGTGGAGAATTTTTTAAAAGTCACAGTTATAAAGGAAGTGGTAGAAATAGGCCGTCAGCAAAATTACTGGGATGGGGTCTTAATGACCCCAGCCATAAAATCATATCCAAAGGAAGAAAAGATCTAGAAAGTGAGAGAAGCAAAGACGGCAATACAGGAAAAGAAAAAAACAAAACAAAACAGTGGTAGACAGTGAGCTGGAGCAGTGTGGGGCCGGCCAGCCAGAGCACGGCTTTCCCTGCTGCAGGGGCATGGCAAGCGGCCGATCCGAAACCTACAGCGCCAGACGTAGGAGGAGGACTCTGATTTGCTTTAATGTAAATATTTTGATGTCTTTCTTTTTCCTGAACTTTTAACCTTGCTGGTAAACAGGGTACATACAGTAAATGAATTGTTTTTCTGAGAACTGCCTTTTGAGGAAATAGGAAGAAAAAAAAAGGAATTTTTTTATTAGCTGATTGTCAGTCTCGTGTATGATTGAAAGCCTCATTATTCTGCTGCTTAACTCGGCTTCGGGAGACGCTTGGCCAGCAAAAATTAATGAAAAAACACTTTCAAACTGTCTACACAGAGCAGTTCAAAAAAGCGCAAACCTCACCCAATGAAGGGAGACAAGTCATTCTGCGGAAGGTTTTCTGAGACGACAAAAACAGCCAGTCCAAACTCTGGTTTGTTGTTTATAATTAGAAACTCCCTGACCTTCATTTCCCTGTGGATTCAGGCCCTGGGGACCGTCAAGTCCATTTCCAGCCCTTGTAACTTCTAAGACCTTGCTGTTGCTCAGTCTCTCAGTCCTGTCTGACTCTTTGTGATCCACGGGCTACAGCACACCAGGCTTCCCTGTCCTTCACCATCTCACAGAGCTTGCTGAAATTCACTTCCATTGAGTCAGTGATGCCATCCAACTACCTCATCCTCTGCCACTCCCTTCTCCTCCTGCCTTCAGTCTTTCCCAACATCAGGACCTTTTCCAATGAGTCGGCTCTTTGCATCAAGGTGGCCAAAGGGTTGGAGCATCTGAGAAGTTAGTGGCAGTCAAGAGGGTGTCTCAAGTCTTGGCAGCTTAGACTGAGCCTTAAGATACATGTAAAATCGCCTTTATTTCTGCAGGCAGGTGGCTGACAGCCGTCTTTGTTTACTAACACTGTCCCAGAGGGTGGATTGTGCAAGAGCATTTTGTGATAAAGGAGAACCAGGACGAGGAACTAACCAGAACAAGGAAGACCTGCGTTGTAGCATGAGCTTTTCACTTGAAACTGTCATTTAACCTCTACCCTATAATTTCCTTAACTGTTACGTGAAGATAGGACTTTTGGGCTTTCAAGCCCTGGGGAGATGTGTTCAAAACACCAGATCTGGAAGCTGCTTTGAAATAGAGGGAAAGAGGAGCCCTCTCTGTATCGGGCTGTACTGTGTCTCTTCAGCTGAAGGCTGGTGGAGTCCATCTTTCAAATCATGCTCCCACTGGAAGAGAAACTGAGGACACTGAGGATATTTCGAGTCCCCTAAGATATGGAGCAGGGTTAAGAGGACCTCTGGGGCTTCCCGGTGGCTCAGATGTTAAAGCGTCTGCCTGGAATGCGGGAGACCTGGGTTTGATGCCTGGGTCGGGAAGATCCCCTGGAGAAGGCAATGGCAACCCACTCCAAGTACTCTTGCCTGGAGAATCCCATGAGGGAGGAGCCTGGTGGGCTACAGTCCATGGGGTCGCAAAGAGTCGGACAGGACTGAGCGACTTCACTTTACTAAGAGGACCTCTAGAAAGTTTCTTTCTGCTCCCTTAGAAAAGGAGGAAGAAACAGAGGAGAAGGAGGCAGAGAAGATGAAACAAATTGCCAAAGCTTTAAACATATTTATTTTTGTTGACACATAGTTGATGTACAATATTATATAAATTTCAGATGTACAACATAGGGATTCACAATTTTTAAAGATTATATTGCATGTATAGCTATTGTGAAATACTGGCTATATTCCCTGTGTTGTACAACATATCCCTGTAGCTTATTTATTTTATGCACTGTGGTTTGTACTTAACCCCCTACCCCTACCCTGCCCCCTTTCCCTCCCTCTGCTCATTGCTAACCACTGGTTTGTTCTCTATACCTGTGAATTGGCTTCTTATTTGTTATAGCTTGTTGTTGCTGTTGTTTAGTAACTAAGTCATGTCTGACTCCTTGGGACCCCATGGACTGCAGCACACCAGGCTTCCCTGTCCTTCACTATCTCCCAAAGTTTGCTCAAATGCATGTCCATTGAGTCAGTGATGCTCTCTAACCACCTCATCCTCTGCTGCCCTCCTTTTTTGCCTTCAGATTTTCCCAGCATCAGGGTCTTTTCCAAGAAGCTGGCTCTTCCCATCAGGTGGCCAAATTATGGGAGCTTCAGCTTCAGCATCAGTCCTTCCAGTGAGCATTCAGGGTTGATTTCCTTTAGGATGGACTGGTTTGATCCAGGGGACTCTCGAGTCTTCTCCAACACCACAGTTCAAAGGCATTAATTCTTCGGCACTCACCCTTTCTTATGGTCCAACTCGCACGTTTGTACACAACTCCTGGAAAAACCATCAGTTCAGTTCAGTTTATTTCAGTCGCTCAGTCGTGTCTGACTCTTTCTGACTCCATGGACTGCAGCACGCCATAGCTTTGACTATACAGACGTTTGTGGGCAAAGTGTCTCTGCTTTTTAATATGCTGTCTAGGTTTGTCATAGCTTTTCTTTCAAGGAGCAAGTGTCTTTTAATTTCATGCCTAGAGGCACTGGCCACAGTGATTTCAGAACCAGGAAAATAAAATCTGTCACTGCTTCCACTTTTCCCCCTTCTGTTTCCCATGAAACAAAGGGACTGGATGTCATGATCTTAGTTTTTTGAATACTGAATTTTAAGCCAATTTTTTCACTCCTCTTTTACCCTCATCTAGAGTCTCTTTTCACTTTCATGCATTGGAGAAGGAAATGGCAGCGCACTCCAGTGTTTTTGCCTGGAGAATCCTAAGGATGGGGGAGACTGGTGGGCTACCGTCTATGGGGTTGCACAGAGTCGGACACGACTGAAGTGACTCAGCAGCAGAGGCTCTTTAGTCCCTCTTCACTTTCTGCCATTAGAGTGGTATCATCTGCATATTTGATGATATATCTGTATTTTTAGATTCCACATATAAGTGATATCACAGTGTCTTTCTCTGCCTGACTTATTTCACTAAACATAATGCCCTCTAGGTCCATGCATGTTATTGCAATTGGAAGAATTTCATTCTTTTTTTAGAAAAAGAGAATGAGTAGTATTTCACTGTATACAAGTACCATTTTTCTTTATCTATTCATCTGTTGATGGGCACTTAGATTGTTTCCATATCTTGGCTATTGAAATAGTGCTGCTATGAATGTTGGGGTCCATGTATCTTTCTGAATTAGTGTTTGGGTTTCTGTTGATGTATACCTCGGAGTAGAATTGCTGAGTCATATGGTAGTTCTAGTTATATTAGTTTTTTAAGAAACCTGCATGTTGTTTTCCACAGTGGCTGCACCCATCTACATTCTCACCAGTTTAAAAGATGGGGTTGAAACAAACCACAAAATGTGTTAAGAGAGGCAGCCTGTGAAAAATTAATACTTAAGGCTCTGGGTTCCCTTCATCCTCAACCTCTTTTCTTTCAGAATAAAGAATAGGCTAAAGCCCAGGTGTTATATTTTTATCTGATGAATGAGCTCATACATCAGAGCTTATCTGTCCTTATAAAGCACCCCTTCCTGTTCCCCAGGGACCTCACTTCTGTAAATGTCATGAACACACACAGATATGATCTGCTCTGCAGAAACCATAAAGAGGTTTTGGTCCCCTGGAATTCATCATAGGGTTAGTTCTGGAAGATCTGAGCTGGCATTACCAGCAGACTGTTTCACACTCTGCAATAGCTCCGTGAATCACCAATGTCTCAAGTCAAACAAAGGCAGATAGATACCTATAAATACTACAGAATGGAACCTTCTCCTTCCTTTTCTGATCTTTCTAGTTGACACAGGTATCAGTCAGTATAATGTTTGTTGGGACTGGTAAATCTGAAGATTTATATGTAAGACTTTATTTGCAAATAAAATATTTTTCAGAAATTCAGTTGCTGTGGTCAATACTGTCTTCCCCCTTCCTTGATTCATTTCAAACTATTTATTTGCTTATTTTCTTTAAAAAATTTTTTAAATTTATTAAGCTATAGTTGATTTCTAATACTGTGTAAGTTTCAGATGGACAGCTTCAGATTCTTTTCCATCACAGGTTATTACATGATATTGAATATAATTCCATGTGCTATATAGTAAGTCTTTGTGGTTTATCTGTTTTATTCATTTTGTTGTTTTAGTCACTAAGTCTTGTCCGACTTTTTTGCAACCCTATGGACTGTAGTCTGCCGGGCTCCTCTGTCCCTGGGATTTCCCAGTCAAGAACACTGTAGGGGGTTGCCATTTCCTTCTCCAGGGAATTCTCCCGACCCAGACCCAGGGATCGAACCCCTGTCTCCTGCAATTGGGAGGCGGATTCTTTACCACTGAACCCCTGGGGAAGCCTGGTCATTCATACATACCAGACAGTATTAATGTATCTATTCATCCCATACTCTTAATTTATCCCTTCCCCTCCCCTTTCCCCCTTGGTAACTGTAAGTTTGTTGTGTATGTTTGTAAATTGGTTTTGGTTTTGTAAATTAGTTGATTTGCATTGTTTTCATTTCAAACTACTGAAGTTGGAAAGAACTGTGTGCTGCTTTAAGATGCATCACCTCGAAACAGTAACTTAGTTACGATGGTGTTGCTGTCCACGCTCTGGCTGTTGGCTGATTCTAGTATTTATAAGGCTTTTCCTCCCTGGGCTCCTAGTAAAGCTCAGGCTGCTGGCTCTGCAACCAGATGATGAAACAGGAGTTTTTAAGGCCAAGACTGCATGGGTAGTGTTACTAAATATAGTTCCTGTGTGTGTGCACATGTGTGTTTCTATCTCAAAAGTGCTTTGCAAAATCACATACATACTTGTGTACACCAAAAAAAGTAGATTCAAAACTATTCCTTCCTCTGGTAATAAATCTTCCCCAACAATTCATCATTACAACTTCTGCTCACATCTGATTCTCCTCTCCTAAACCTCTGTGAGGAAAAAGGGTAAAACATGAGTACTGGGAAGTCAGGCCTCTCTCAAAGGAAAGGTTGTGAAATGACAGGCTTCAAATCAGGCAAAAGTTTCAAATCCTTTAAGAGTCACATTTTGGGGTGTCATTTGAATCCCCCTACAGAGAGACTTTTAGCTGAAGTTAGGCCAGTATTTGTCACTTCAGCATAAAACACAATCTCCTCTGATTCCTCCCTAAATTCAAGGAGAAATACATCTTTCCATCAAATTGAGACATGAATTTATTGAATTCAATACAGTTATTGAAAACCATGAAGCATACTTGTTATGAAAAGCACATCCCTTCACTCTTTCATAGCCCATTTCTCCCCATTTTAAGATAGGGAAATGAAGACTCAGAGTGGGCGAATGACTTTGTCCCCAATGACCCAGTTAGGAAGCAGCAAAGCTGATACTCAGAGTGGGTTTTTCTAACCAAACTGTTTAAAAACGTGAACTTCATTTATGAAACAATGTTACGTGGTTGGTATTATTGTCCCCAACTTTTCACCCACCATCAGGCCCAAAGCAAAGTCATATAACTAAAGACCAGCAGGACCTGGGGCTTCCCAGGGGTCACTAGTGGTAAAGAACCCACCTGCCAATGCAGGAGGTGTAAGAGACCAGGTTCTTCCCTGTTTGGGAAGGTCCCCTGGTGGAAGGCATAGCAATCCACTCCACTGTCCTTGCTGGAGAACCCCATGGACAGAGGAGCCTGGTGGGCTACAGTCCATGAGTTTGCAAAGAGTCAGACACAACTGAAGTGACTTAACATTCACACATGCACACACAGCAGGACCAGAGAACGGGAGATTAATGCTTCTGGGCACTTTAGGGTTTGCTCACGTCCTTGCCTCTGGGTCCAAGTGTAGGATGGATGCTGCGAGAGCCGCATTGTAAGGAATTCCCTTCTGGAAAGAGGCTCCTCTCTGAGGACCAATGTCTTTCCCTTACTCTGTGGGATCAGAAGTCTTGTTCTGCCTGGACTGACAGAAACCTGTGGCTCTTCTTTCTATGTCTTATCACAGGAGGGAGGAGTGGGAACTTCAGAAATGGGAGGCCTCCCTTTTCTGGAGTCATTAGGAATCAGTTCCAAGAACGTGAAGACAAGCCCTTGGCAGGGGCGTGGGGGCCTCTGCCAGGGCTTCTGTGAGTCCCTTGTGCAGTGGCGCAGCGGCCAGATGCTCCCAATCCAGCATCAGGCCCGTGATGTTGTTTCAGTCGCTCAGTCAGGTCTGACTCTTCTGTGACCCCATGGACCGTAGCCCACCAGGCTCCTCTGTCCACGAGATTTCCCAGGCAAGAATACAAGAGTGGGTTTACATTTCCTTCTCCAGGAGATCTTCCTGACCCACGTCTCCTACATGTGTGAGTGGCACTTAATACAGCTTTGCCCAGACTCGGGCAAAGCAATGCGGTCCTTCAGCCCCACTGTAAACCCTGGCCCGGCTGACATCTCATCCAAATGCTTCTTAGCTCTTGTTCAGTCACTCAGTTGTGTCGACTCTTTGGGAACCCAGGGTCTGTAGCACAAGGACAGGGGCAGGCTTCCTTGTCCTTCAGCATCTCCCAGAGTGTGCTCAAACTCATGTCTATTGAGTCACTGATGCCATCCAACCATCTCATCCTCTGTTGCCCCCTTCTCCTCCTGTTCTCAGTCTTTCCCAGCATTAGGGTCTTTTCCAGTGAGTCGGCTCTTCACATCAGGTGGCAAAGTATTGGAGTTTCAGCATCAGTACTTGCAATGAATATTCATGGTTGATTTCCTTTCAGATTGAATGGTTTGATCTTGCTGTCCAAGGGGCTCTCAAGTGTATTCTCCAGCACAATTCAAAAGCATCAGTTCTTTGGGGTTCAGCCTTTTTATGGTCCAACTCTCAGATCCATACATGACTACTGGAAAAACCATAGCTTTGGCTATATGGACCTTTGATGGCAAAGTGATGTCTCTGCTTTTGAATATCCGGTCTAGGTTTGTCACAGCTTTCCTTCCAAGAAGCAAGCATCTTTTATTTTCATGGCTGCAGTCACTGTCCACAGTGATTTTGGAGCCCAAGAAAATAAAATCTGTCACTATTTCTACTTTTTTTCCCACCTATTTGAGAGCAAAACTGTGAAGGTCAGATACAGGATCTGAAGGCTTTTAAAAAGGCTCTGCACACTTACCCCCAAATCAGGACCTTGATCACTGTGGACTGACATTGTATTGTGGAAAGATGGAGGGGAGAATCCTTCTTTCCCTGAAAGTTCTCATCCATCATTGAGTAAACATCCTAAATCCATGGCAGAGCAGGCTGCCTGTACTCCAGTTAGCTCCTGCTACAATTTTAGCTTCAAGACTTAATGCTCTAAATGCAGATAACATCATAACCCAGCACAGGTCTGGTTAAGGAGGCAACTTTGCCAGCCTCAGGGTCAGAAAGTGGCTCCCTCATGCCTTCCTATTCCCCGTAGCTTGGTAACCACTTCAGCAAATTTCCGCATTAAATATACAAGGCCATTGAGTGCAATAAAACTGAGGATGTGGCAGGTAAACACCTGCATGTCTCCAGGCAGACCTCGCCAGGTAACACAGAGCAGCTCCGCTCATTTGCCCTCCAGAATCGGAGATGTCCCGTCAAGAGTGCCAGCATCAAAGGTGATCACCCTGTGCTTTTGCCCACTGCTCATCTTCAGTTACACTTCTAGGACGATCTACTTCCCAGGGGGTCTTTTGGTTTATACACGGAGTAGTCATGAGCCCTGTTTACCTGTGACATGATTGATGCCCACATTTGAGAACCAGGCTAAGGATCACCCTCAGGAGGTGAGCCGAATTATTAGCACCTAACATCCAACCAGGGAAGAATGAGGCTTTTGTCTTGCCCAAATAATGCCAACACCCCATGTATAATAAGTCCCCTAAAGGATTCCTGGGTGGAAACCATAGTTGTTGAGCTCTTAATACACACTGGGCACACTTAACAAGAAATGCTGTTTTCTGTGAGGTGGCAGAGAGTCTATGCACACGTGATCTATTTAAAGTTTATTTTGGTCTTCATTGCTGCACGCAGGCTTTCCATAGTTGCAGCGTGTGGGCTCCTCATTGCAGTGGCTTCTCTTGTTGTGGAGCATGGGCTCTAGGCTCGAGAACCCAGCAGCTGCAGCTTGCACGCTCTAGAGCTTGGGCTCAGTAGTTGTGGTGAATGAGCTTAGATGCTCTGTGGCATCTTCCTGGAGCAGGGATCACAGGGGCCACAGTTTGAGATCCCATTCTTTTAAACTCATCATTAAAACACCTTAGGGTTTCAGACATTGGGTCTGTCTAAACTATCAGAAAAAAGGCTGGGTGTCAGGGCCCTTGCAGTCCAGCAGCACAAATTGTCAACTGTTTAAGAAGCACTGTGACCAACATCATTACTCTCCCCAGATGGCTGGACCAGCAGGTCTCAGCGTCTGTTCTGCTGGGAGACAGCAACAGGCATTTTGCCAGAAATGAGTTCTCTGAGTTAGTAAGTTTGGGAAACCTTGAGTTACAGAATTGAACTATTTCCACTATTGCAAGACTTCTCAGAGTCTTCAGTTCGCTAAAAATCATGGAAGGGAAAGCAGCTCCTGAAGTCTGGCATTCTCTCCTGACCCTTGTGGACAGCCCTCCATGTGTAGAGCATGTCTACACAGTATCCTCTGGGAAGGCTGTGTACCCACCTCAGTGGCTACCACTCACATAATATATCTACTCTATCGTCAGAGCAAAAATGGGGTCCAACCAGGAATCTGGATGCTGTCTCCTCATGACCCAGTGTGGATGAGCTCAGCTTGGAGGATGTGAGGACAGGGGTGAGAGTTGGTACATCTCTTTCCTCCATTTCTACAACCAGCTGCTTGAAGGTCTGGTGTTTATGATCTTCTAGAATGTTCCAGAGACTTACAAGTCTCCTGTGCTCCTGCATTGAGAGACTAGATGGAAAATCTCCATAAGAACACAGGCTCAGGGCTTCATGAAGCCTGATATAGGAGCAGCTGGCTTTAGTCAGGAAACCCAGAGACTCTGATGGGAGTCTGCGTATGGGACATTCGTGCCCAGGAGGTTATCATTTCCTGAAATCTCAGTGAGAAGACAGGAGTTGAGGTCAGGAGTTGCTGCTATTCTGGAGAAACCAACAAGGGAGGGTAGTTTTGGGCAAGACTCTTAGCTCTGAGGTGATTTTGGTGTGTGCATGCATGCTCAGTTGCTTCGGTCATGTCCAACTCTTTGTGACCCCATGGACTGTAGCCTGCCAGGCTCCTCTGTCCATGAGATGTTCCAAGCATGAATACTAGAGTGGATTGCCATTTCCTCCTCCAGAGGATCTTATTGACCCAAGGATATCTGAAATAGATATGAGAAAGGTGGCCAGTCCAGGCTTGGAGCATGGGAGACGGGGGTGGGGTATGTGAAACAGCTTCAAAAAGAAGGCTTAGGTACTGTTTGGAGGAAGAGTTTAGGGCCAATTCAGGCCTTTCTAGGTCCTTCTGCGGAGCGAGACATTGTGGCAAACTTTGCAATTTGACTTACAGAGCATGCTTTTTTTTTTTCATGTTTAAGTAACTTATTTGATGTTTGCTCCCATTTCAATACTTGAGGCATGTTAATCGCCAGATGTGAAATATAGTGGTCAGTTTATGAGTCCTTAATGAATGACAATATTTTTAAAACATGCTTTATAAATACAAATATCTCCAAAGCAGAGAGAGAAAACCACGCTTCTATAAGCATGTGCTTTAGTCACCAGCATTGAGCCTACTCCTAAAAACGAGCAGTAACCATGAGAGGACTCCAGGCCTCACCCAGCCCACAGAGCCCTCCAGCCCTTGGGTTGCAGTGGGCAGCTGGGAGGTCCTGTCCACAGGGCAGTGGTCAAGAGGCTCCGGAGCCTCATTTATAGTGTGTACGTGTTATCAGGGTACTGTGAATTATTTCTGTAAGTGAAAGCTGCTTTTTAAAAGAGACAAAGGGAATCAGGAGAAAAAATGTGACTTTAGGCTCAGACTCATTTCCGTCTCAAAAAGATGGGCGAGTTCCATGAAAATGTTCTTAGATTTGTTGTCTGCTGTTATCACCCAATTTTGTTTCTCTCTCTCTCTCTCTCTCTCTTTTTTTTCACTTGGGTGGCCACCTGACTTTCCTGGTGGTGATTACTAAGAAAACTCCTAAACTGAATCAAAACAAGGACAAAAGCAAAAACAAACAACCAAATCAGCCCCAGCACAATCCAGACCCTCTTGGCTGGCATGGGTTTCCCACAGGCTGGCTTTGTGTTTCAAATGCACCTGCTTCCTTTTTTCTCTCTTATTTCCCTGGGTAGCACTGAGAAGCCCTAGCTCTTTCCCAAAGATCCAAAAGGACCGCTCCCTGGGGCGGGACCGACACTGGCCTTGGGGCCCATCCTGCTTCCCTCAGCACTCCCTACCCCAGGATGAAGGGCTTTCTCAGCTAAGGCTCCCCCTCAGCCCTGGCAGGTGCCTGGTCCTGAAGACAGGTTTCAGAGAAAGCTTTTGTGGCTGTCTCCTCAACCATGGAATCTTGGTGTTTCAGGGGAGACTTTTTTTGGTCACACCAGGCAGCTTGTGGGATCTTCGTTCTTCCGCCAGGAATCAAACCCAGGCCCCCTGCAGTGGAGGTTCAGAATCCAAACTACTTGACCCATAGGGCATTTCCCCAGATATTTTATAGGCAAATTGACTCCCTTCTTATAAGAAATCTGTCCACAGGAGATACCACCCCATCAGTGGGGCCCTAGTTTTCCTGCCTAGAAAGTACAGGCCCCTGTTTCCTCCGGGAAGTGAGAAAAGGGGTTTAAGCCTTCCATTTCCACAGTCTCACCTCCCCAGTGTCTCCATTTTACCAATGAGAGTTTCCGGACCTCTATCTGACCCAGGCAGGTAAGGTGAACACGACCTTGGCTCACTGCACTGAGCCAGGCGAAAGAGCTGGCATTTAGAGCCAGACGGGCATAAGATCAAATCCCAGCCCTGACCCTGACTAGCTGTGTGATCCCAGGCTGCTCACCCAACCTCTCTGAGCCTCAGTTTCCTCATCTGTAAAATGGGAACCAGGCCAGACTGTGGGTTTGATGTAGGGAAGAAGTGGAGCAGTGCCTGTGCAGAGCCTGGCACTGCTGCCCAGTTGAGGGGCTTCCGAGCAGGGCCTGACAGCTCACCAGGAAAGCCTGTGGCCCGTCCATCCTGGGGCGGCTGTACCAGATCAGAGGGAAGCTCAGTAAGCCACTTGAAAGGGACCTTGACTCATTTTGTGGTAACTGAATGTGCAGTTCAGGAAGTGCTTTGCAAGAGCGAACTGGGCTCCAGCTGCCCCCTCGTCCCCCTGCCCTCTGCTCCGCATCCTCCGTGCCTTGACGCTGTTCCCAGCAGCGCACCGGGCCGGTGCGCGTGCACAGAGCGTGGCCCGCAGGACCCGCGCCTGCGCACTGCGCACTCTCGGAAAGCGGATGAGGGAGGTCCATGGCGAGACAGG